>QCXZ01000053.1:11626252-12226252 GCA_025024175.1 Rhyzopertha dominica | reverse complement strand
CAATCAAGGCAACAGTTGAAAAAGAACTGAAGAAACTGGAAGAGCAAGGTATTCTAGAAAGGTACAGTACTCAGGTTGGGCAACACCGGTAGTTCCAGTGAGGAAACATGATGGAAGTATAAGAATATGTGGAGACTATCGGGTAACGGTAAATCCTATATTGAAAAAGAATACATATCCATTGCCAACGTKTAACGAAATATTGACAACAGTGGGGTTAGGCAAGTTTTTTACGAAGCTCGATTTAACTCAGGCGTATGAACAGCTAAAAATGGATGAGCCAGTGCAGAAATTTTAACAATCAATACCCACAAAGGATTGTATAAAGTAAGAAGATTGGCATTCGGAGTTTCATCAGCACCCGGCATTTTCCAGAGATACATGGATCAATTATTAGCTGATATACCAGGAGTTGCAGCTTACTTAGATGATGTACTCATAGCAGGTAAAACAGAACAGGAACATTACAGAAGACTAGAAGAAGTGTTACATAGATTGGACAAAGCACAGTTGACAGTAAMTAAAGGGAAGTGCAGATTTAAGGCTACAGAACTAGAGATTTTAGGTTTTAAAATAATTGAAGAAGGAATCCGACCATCAGAAAGAAAAGTGAAAGCTATTCAAGAAGCACCAAAGCCAAAAAACAAGCAAGAATTACAGGCGTTTCTTGGACTTATAAATTTCTACAACAGGTTTTTAAAATATAAAGCTAAGGTTGCCGAGCAACTACACAGACTGTTTGATAACAAAAATACTTGGAACTGGACAGAGGAACATCGAGAAGTTTTTGATAACTTGAAGAAGCTGCTAAGATCTGATACTCTTCTGGTAAATTACGACCCAGAAAAGCCATTGGTGATGTCATGTGATGCTTCACCATATGGAGTGGCAGCAGTTTTAGCACGAGATGAAAAGGGAGAGAGACCAATTGCCTATACATCTAGGACATTGAGGCAAGCGGAAAGAAATTACAGCCGGCTAGATAAGGAAACGTTGTCAATAATTAACGGGGTTAAACATTTTCACCAGTATATTTCAGGCAGGGAGTTTACCACTATGACAGACCACAAACCTATATTGGGAATTTTCAACCCGAAAAAAACAATGCCAAACATGCTTTCACGAAGAATGCTGAGATGGAGTTTACTCTTGGGAGGTTACAATTACAGGTTGGAATACAGACCTGGAAAAAATCACGGTAATGCAGATGGGTTAAGCAGACTTCCAATTCAATACTGTTTCACCGTATCATCCATCCAGTAATGGGCAAGCCGAAAGAATGGTGCAAGATCTGAAGAAGAATCTAGGAAGATTGCCAGAAGGGGATATACACCTAAATTTGGCAAGATACCTATTTAAACAGCATACTACACCACATGCAAGGACTGGAAAGCCACCTTGTGAACTGTTAATGGGTTGACGCTTGCGAACACCTGTAGATAAATTGCATCCACATAACATCAGCAAGAAAGAGACGGGTGACAAGGAGAACTTTAGGGAGCTGAGCGAAGGCGGTGGAGTGTACATTCGAAATTGTACTAGTAATCAAAAGTGGCTAGCAGGAAAAGTGATCGAAAGAGTAGGACCGGCCACATACATTACACAAGCAGAAGATGGCAGAATTATGAAAAGACATGTGGACCAGCTACGTAGAAAAGTAGGGGCTGAACCGCAATTTCTAGGAGAAACTGCCGTAGAGCAACAGTTACCAGAACCGTCAACACAACAAGCGACAATTAGTGATGAAGTGCGCGAAGTGAATGATCAACCGTCACCTAATGTGGTTGTACCAAAAATACCTCAACATGAATACGTGCGGCCGACTCGTGTGCGTAATCCACCGGTTTATTTGAAAGATTATGTCGTATCTATCTAAGAAGGGAGGAACTCTTATGTATTGTATTTGGCAACAGGGGAATGGAATATGGAAAACTGTCACACTGACAATAGTTAATATTCTTAAGTTGTATCTTACCAGATTGAGAGCAGTAAAATGTTTCTTACAAAGGAGTTATTATTAAACGGGTAACAAACATAAAAAATATATTACTATATTTACATCTAATTGTAGCACTTTAATAATTAGTCTTTTAAACTATCGATGTTTGTATAGCAAATATTAGATATTTAATGCAGTAGTATGGAGGTAGACGTAATACACGTGTCCATACTTTTGAGCCAAGGTATTAGTGACAAAGATTTTCTTTGGTTTATTTCTGAAAAAGATGTAAGTACATTAATGACACAAGAATACAATGATTTTTTTGTTTCACATACTCTTTAAGAGATCAGTCTCAAAAGGAATTTTGTTAGTAGTTAACCATGCCTGGATTTCCTGCTTCTTGTTTGAAGTATTGGGTGGCTTGTTCTCAACTACACTGTGGTATGGCGCATTATCCATGACAATAACAGATGTCTGCTTTAAACTTTTGGGCAACTGCTCTTCGAACCATCGCAGAAAATTTTCACTATTTATTTCACCGTGATAGTCTGGATTTTGTGTGGTCGATGAAAATATTAATTCAGCACCATCGATGAAACCGTTCTCATTACCAGCATGCAATATTATGTACCTATAAGGTGAAATGTTAAAAAATGAACAGCTAATATATGTCAACATACTTCACCTTCTTCCATTTACCTTCGTTGACTTGACTGATCGAATATCTGGATCTTGCCAAGATCGAGAAACTGTTCCATTTTGAAAGATCCACGTTTAATCCAAGTATACAAACTGAAATAGATTTTCACTCTGCAATTGTTCGTATGTATGCAAAAAATGTACACGCTTCGAAGCAATGCCACCAAGTTCCATTAAACCTCGACGGGGGTTATCTTTGGCGTACTTAAAACCCATGGAAATTATTAGCGTCCTCATATATGCTTCCAGTAAATAACTGTTTCTCGTCCAGTTTGGCAGAAAGCGTGGATAATGTTACGTTTAGTTCTAAAAAGAATACACATTAACAGTGTTCTACATACTAACCATAATAACTTGTTTTTTTTTGTACATATCATAMATGACTTCACGAATAGCCACCTGCTGCGATGGTGATATGTGATTAGCATTATAMGTTCGCTGTCGTTTCTTCTTTGGCTGCATATCAAACTTCCACTCTTGGAAGCAGTAGACAAATTGTTRACAGTAGACAAACTTATGTTCAAGCCATTTGCCACACGCTACAMATTTMATACAAGACCGCGTATKTGTACAAGAGAAAAAAGCAGTCATTACCTCTCTAACAGACTGAACTGGCAGTAGTGGTCCTCCATTATCTAGTTCCTTCTCGAAGAAAGTAATTAAAGAAAGAACCATTTCTCTGGCTCTGCGGTATAACGGTTTTGGCATTTTACACCAAAAGTGTCTCACAGAAAACCGGTTTGTATTGTTTTAACAGACAATATTAGTTTTTAAAAAAACTGATTTATGAAAAAATCAACGCCGACGCAAAAGAAAACCACAAGAAACTCGAATACACACACTGACAGTGAAAAACGAAGTGACGATTGTCATAGTCAATTATCAACCTCAAAATTAATTAATGAAAGATACTGGCAACAGTGTACATTATTGCCACCTTAAATCATKTCTGTCCTGCTGTTTGCATTGAGCCTGCGGGTATCTTATGATGGTAATGGAATTACGTTATTGAGGACGTAACTTTAAATTTATAAAAAATCAAGCATTCCTGCTTACTATTCCCACTGGTAATATTCTTTAAATATGCAGCAAATCTAGCCCAAAATCGACATTCGCGCGCGCACGCGCGCGCACACACAGTTGCCAGGTAACCAACGGATCACAGAATACACCTGGTACACGTACACACAAGGTAAAGCACACACGTGCAGCACGAAGCGTTCCGTTTGGGTAGTGTTCTACCACATTTAAAACAATCGAAAATAAGATACGACACTTCGTTAGATAGAAAAAAAATTATAAATGATCTACAACCGTATTGAAAATGAGTAACGTCGTTTAGTGAGACAGAAAATAATAGCTTTCGCAATGATAAACGATTAACAACCGTGTTGTGATTTTATTTTGAAACAGAAAATGTATTCTCAAAACTATTATTAATCAGCTTTCTGATTGTTTTAAGTTTCATGTGTAAGAGATCTATAAAAGTTCTTATGTTCTTCCAATCGAACAACCGGTGTTTCTCCTGAACACAGCGCTATAAGATCATCGTACTTCTCTTTCGATAGTTTGTTCAGCTGAGAATTCAAAGGTAAAAGTTTCATCTGTGAAAAATTGGTGGTACTAATTCTCTTCAAAGATAAAGAACTGTACTCTTTCTGTGTATGACTAGTCTTCAAAAAAATCTTAAGACGGTTGGCTATTCAAGACCTTTAGTTCCATTACTGCAGTCCATTTTAAAGTGTCTCTTGTAGCTGTGGTTTTTATGGATGTTAAACGTAAAGACTGTGCTAGTTCCTTGAAATCCAGAAACTGTAAGAAACAGCATCCATTATATACGGATGTTTCCTTCCCGCAAGCCTCTTGATGGCATGAAGTTGAGACGGAATGAATACGTCTAAATGTTCCCAATTCCGGCACCTATATACACGTGAGTTACGACAGGTGGTGAGAACGTAGAGTGATGCATAGTAAAGGCAATCAAAAATTAATTTTTCTGAGATACGACACTTCGTGAGATAAGCGACGATATGTGCATGGCTACTTCCATTGAATTGCTTCAATTTGGACCATCGTTTTTGCGAGACCCTGTTATAACACTAAATTAGCTCACTTTCTGTACACTTAGTTTTATGCACAACAAGCAGAACACAAGTCCGAATGCCGAATTCAACACTTTTTTGTCCACCTATCTTGCTATTTTTTCTCACCTAAGTATTAATATTGGTTTAATATTGGGGTATTATAATAATTCAATACAATGTATACCCAACCAATGTAGGGTTGGGCCTGTGTAACACTAATATAAAATGCTACTGGGGTAGCGTTGTTTTAATAATTAGTTGTTGAGGGGGTCTTACTGGGTTCGCAGCAGCAGGCATCAAGGAAGAATTGTGGCAAAAAATATTGTAGTTAAATAAAAAGAAAAATGTAGCTTACTGAAAGCGAATCACTAAGAAGAATTTACATGAGTATTTAAATACATGAAATGTAACTGAACTACATTCCAACTACTTGAATAGATAAATACTTAACCTTTTTTTCTAATCTGATTATTAACCCATACTCCGAGTTGTGCAACTGTTCTGTCCCCAATACCTTATTTTTTTCCAGAATCCGCTTGAGGTAGCTTGAAGATGATGGTAGTTAATGTTTGTTTAAATAGGCTAAAAACAATTTTCTCGCCTCTTTCTTTTCTATAGCGGTACACCTCATCTGGAGATTACCTCTTGAACAGGAGGAATCATTGTTACTGGTATTCTGCTCTACTTCTTTGAGTCCTTGTTGAAATCCAATCGTTGAAGTAAAACATCATTAAAACCACCTGTGGCTGCTCCTTGGCTACCTACTAAACTATGTACTTCCTCATCTTCATCGAACTCATTAAACAATGCACTGTTATCGGGGTATTTAGCTGCTCTTCATGACTATCTATTGGAATTACTGGATGAGACGATATAGCAGATCGCTATTTAGCACTGTCTTGTTTAGTATCACAGGAACCAAAGTATTCGAGCGCATTTTACCCATTACTGCACTGTCCTGTGCAGCAGGCCTGCTGGTGTAAATATTTTAGTGTGTTGTTGCAGTGTCAAATAAAATCAGAGATATGCCTTCGGCTTCCACACTACTTCCAATACTAGCCTGGCGCTTACTTAAATTAGTAGTTCTTATGTTTAGGTTCTCCAAACCTATCTTATGAAGAAACTCATAGCAAAATATGCATTTAAGTGTTCAACAGTTTCAGAACCTGCCACAGCCAACATTGTAGTACATGACGATGTCACCAAAGCACTTTTGAATTGAGCAAGAGCCCTTAATATCGCTAACAGGATATCTTTTTAAAGCCGTGTCGATTCATCGGGGCTTTCCGCTGTTTAGAAAATTTTACTATTTATCGGTGCACTCCGTATAGTAAATTCTACTGTCCGAGCTATTCATCGAAGCGCTCTGCTGTAATGGAAATTTTGTAGGCATCCGTGGTAGTCCGCCTCAGATAAGAAAAGGTCAGGAACTCTTAAGGTTTGTTAAAGTTAATATATTCTATATAAAAATAATTAAGTTTTATGTCCAGTCCTTTCATAACGTGCTTTCGCGTATTGCAACCACACCATTACGGCCTTTTCAAAACATATTCGTCGCACAGCAGCTGTAAAGTAGAAAAGAAAGCATATTATCTTGTACAATAAAATTATCTATGATTTTCTCTCACCACTAAAAGGCATTTCAAATCTTCAATTTTGAAATTTTGCTTTGCCCCTGTCCAGTTGCAAAACTGTCCAAAATAATTAGTTAATAATGTCTCCCTACATCTGTTGATACATTACTTAGCTGTATTTCTGCCAGCATTCTTGAAGATAGTGAACTGTAAACAAAAGTTATATGTACTTATGCAGACAGTATAGAAATGTAGTAATAACTAACCAGCTGGTACCTGTTAGCAGGTATTTATAGTAGTGTACTTTCCAACTCTTTTAATTCCTGCACAGAGTTTAATGACAGATCTGGAAGCAAATTCTTGCCCAAGTCTTCCGCTATATTTAGACCAAATAATTTGCTGTTTATGTTATTTATGTGTTGTAAAATAGTTTTCTGGTTACCCTTAAGCTCTGAGATTTCATACAGCAAAACAATGAAATCTGGAAACAATAATATTGTTTTATAGCAATGTATACATACCAGAGAAAGGAAGCTTTGCATTTGGCACATTTTTCTGTTCTCCTGTTAATATGATGTGCTTGATTTATCATTTTCTCAAAAGAAATAGCTTTTCCGTTATCAGATACAGGAGATTTACTAGTGGTGTTGTTGTAGGAACAACGGGGGATCTCTAGTATTTTAGTAATATTATCTGTAGATGTTCTAACACCGCTGAATATCTGCCGCTCTCTCCATCAGGCTCATTATCAGCTTCATTTAAAATAAATTGTTTATAATTGTAAGCATGTGTAAAACATGCATTGTTTAGTTATGTGTGGCTAAAAGTAGCTTTTACTTTCAAGTAGGAAGAGGCGACAGAGAATCATCTCTTATATTTTCTATTTGGTTTCCGCATCTGGCTTTATTATATATAGCTCACTCTCCGTCACTAGCTTGAGCTTCCTTTTGTTCGTAATAATAAGCTTCTTCAAAAGTGGCCAGAAATTAAACAGTGTTTTGTATATTACCAAGGATATTTATAAAAAGCAAAAAATTATAAACGTATGTTGGAATGCAAAATTTTATAATATGTGTTGAAGAAAATATACATTACTATACATCCCCAAAATACGTGTTATTTCAGAAGAGAACCAGTCAGACTGTGGCTGAATAGCGTGTATGATAGTTTTACTGGCAGTGATCGTCTTTTTTTGGCTACTTTATGGTATTTGATTTTGTATCTAACTAAAGTTCCAGATCTTTTTCCCGTAAAACTGCATCTGTTTTAAATGGTAATTACGCACCCATTACCCTTTCAGTCAACGAACCTTCTAGGTTTTACATTTTGATGCCTCATAAAACCTTGATGCTGTGATTCTCCCAAATTTTAATTCCTTCCATGCAGAATACTTGCTATGTTCTCTAGTTTTTTGTTTACAATTTACGCAGTTTTGGGTTACCATAATTATTGATATCATATAATTTATAAAGTCATCAGCGTTCCTCTCTTCTGCAGATGTTGCAGATTTATAAAAGAGTAGTATCTGATACAAAGCAACCTTTGAAAACTGCACCTCTCTTTCAACGTCAAAAATACCACCATTTCTATGTGGCAACTCTGCAATAATTTCTTTAACGTACAGCAGATGTTTTTCATCTTCAATATCTGGTACTTTTTTTATCTACTAAAAACTGCAGATCCATTTTTGCTCCCCAAGCTTGGACATTGCTGATTTCTTCCAGTAGCATGCTACAGAAGTAACCGCAGGTTCTTCACTTCCTCTGTGAAGTCATAACAAAAATGCAATACCATGCTTACATCCACCTACAAATGAAATAGTTAAGTATATTTTTTGTCAGTATTATTATTTGTTTCGTGCCTTGAGACGCAGAACAGACCTTACAATCACACATGACTACGTATTGCTCTTTTTAGTTTATTATGGCCTGAACGTTATATGAAGGTTTTATGTTCTGGTGTAATTTTCCTTTTTACATAGCATACATCATCCTTGCGCCTCAGCTGAGCGTAACCTATGGCATTGTCCTCATAAATTTCTCTCGTGGCCTTAAAAATAAACAAAAATGTGTTGACACTTTTTCCAACAATATGTAAGGAACTGTATCTTTAGGTTTTTACATTACCCGCTTCAGCACTTGAAAAAATTGGGATTTGAAACAAAAAAGTTTCTCACTATATCTACATCAAGGCATGGCAAATTATTGCTATACGCTTTCTCAAAACCTACCTCCATAGTATTACTATATAATATTTTTTACAAAATTATAACCAAATAAATATTACACAATAACCGAAACAATAACAGAAAACCTCGTGCATACACACAGTCAAAAACAACGAAAACAGCTCTAACCTCTAACTCCCGTCTGTCTGTCTGTCACTATCGAATGACATTATATGCTTGTGTATGTAGGTATGTATGAAGAACAGACGTGCATTCATCTCACCTTGAGTTTTCTGCGCCATAAGTTTAGGCGCTCGATTTGAAGCCTAAACTTTTTACTTTGATATAATAATAAATATCCCACTAAAAGTAAAACGACTACACAGATGATATGAGTATATTATTATCTAAAACTGGTATATATTAGTTTCCTTAAATTTGATTACAGTGTACAGGTCTATTCATCTGTTTTAATATCATTGTGCAGCATTGTGATTGCATTAATACTTTGCACCATGCCTGTCGAACCGAAAGTTTTTTATTGTCCCTTATTTTATGTGCATTTCTGAAGGATATTAATCACTTCCGTGTCATTTTTAACGCAAGCAGAACTTCAGCATTTTCCAAAGACAATGGTCGATTGCAAGGTTTACTACTAAACTGATACAATTTAAAACATCAAACAAGCTATCATTAATTTTAATAAAATCTCCTGTGTGAAGAGCATCTGTAGAATGCAGATTGTTCACACTCTACCCCTTACACTCCTGACATAATTTTTTTCAAATTTTTAAACGATTTTTGATATTTGCCTATACAATATAGTGTAAAACACTGGAAAAATAGTGGAAAAATTTTGTAGGATTATACAAAGGATTTACAGAACCTACACAATTGTGTGTATCGGGAGTGAACCGACAAAAAAATGTTGCTATAAACTAACACTTTTATTTGGTGTGAAACAAAAGAAAACAGTTCTTGTTCTTATTGAGACACAGGTAAACATTGCACTTCATGCATTTTATGCGAGAACGACTATCGCACTGTTCAGACCTACACTTAGCAGGATGTTTTAAGTCATCGTTGTAGGGCCAGTGTTCAAATCCATCGTATCGTTTATCTGGACAGGGAATTGCTGTTGTCTTCCTTTTCTTACTTGGTTCGGGCCCTTTTTCCTCACTAGTGTCGTAGTTTCCTTCGGTCCGTTTCTTCGTTCCCGCCATCAAATATTCAGCAAGCGACAGACGAAATTGTAAGTAAGGTTTCGGCTTTTTGACATTACCTGCGTCTTCTTTGTATTCCATCCAGCTGTTAACAATTGCTACATCGAACAAATGAAGTATAACTTTGAAAGTCCATTTTCTTGTCTTGAAAAACGTTCGATAATATTCTATCATTTGATCACAAATGTCGACGCCCCCCACAATCTGATTGTAAGTGCGAACTACGTTTGGGCATTTTACTTCAACACGTTCTTTTTCATGTTTATCCCAGCGCTGTACTGTACCTTCTGGATTTACTCCGTAAGCTGTAGATAGCAGTAGTACTGATTTATTGTCCATCCATTTTGTAACGCAAAGTTTTTGATCGGTTCTCAGCAATTCCTCGCAATCACCACGATTCATTTCTTTGTCTGGTTTAACTTTGCAACCCTTGAGTCGATTGGACATGATCGTGCCAGTGCCATCAATGTTGAGAGTAAATAGTTTCTCCATCAAAGCTACTGTGGTAAAATATCTATCGAAAAACACCGAACTCCCTCGTGGCAATGTTTCTACCAACCTCAGTACCACCGAGGGTCCTAATCCATGGTACCTGTCAGGTAAAGGGGTGGATGATCCTTGATAGATTTCAAAATCATGTATGAGTCCTGTGTGACTAGTAACAACAAAATTTTTYAAGMCAACTGGTCTGGGTTTGTATCTAACAAATTGGCGCACTGGACATCTTCCAAGGAAAGGTATCATCTGTTCATCTACAGAATAGCACTGTACATGCTTAGGAATAGAACGACATTTGTTCCTTACGAGTTCAATCATGGGCTGAACTTTCCACAGTTTGTTTTCCTTTTCCTCACCAGTGGCGGCCAAGTTGTCCACAACATGAAAGTTTACACGCAACAAATACAATCTGTCTCGGGGCATGACATCGGCAACAAGAGGGAATTTAAATTTGGCATTCCAGTACATTTGAATTCTAGGAAATTTGATGCAGCCCATGACAGCATGAAGTCCAAAGAATTTTTTGATCTCTTGTGCTGTTGTATTCAGCGATTTCCATTTCTGTTGAAAATAATATCTCTCTGTCATTTCCGCCCCCAGCTGGAAAAAATCATTATTGAGGTACGCTTGAAAATACTCCCATGGAGATTATACTTCATTTCTTGGCGCAGTACACGGTACTGGCACGTCTTTACTAGAAAATGTGTGTTTTTTCCAAGCAAGAGGCATCAATCTGGCAAGAGGGATTTCATCTCCACTTGAAAAGCTGGCATCTTCATTCTCTTCATTTATTTCATCGTTATCATTTTCCAAATCAGAAGCCTCAAATTCAGAGAGAGCCGGATTTCCACCACCGATGAAAGCCTCTTCTTCGTCGTCCTCGTCGTCCACTTCAAAATCAGACCCATCCAGAAAATCCCAAAGTTCATCGGGATTATTTTCTAAATACGTCAAATCGATTTTTCCTTGCCTAAAGATTTTTCCATCTGAAAGGATAGAAAAATATGCAACTAAAACGTACGCGTTCGCTCCCGCTGTGCACAATTACGACGGTAACAATTTAACCTCATTTTTAATAACGTCATTAAACTAGTCTTTAATTTCTAAGCATTGGACAGTGAAGCCTGAACTTTTAGCAATCAGTATAAAGCGTTTCTTGCCTCAAAAAATATCTATTAACAAGAAATATGCCGTACATACTTTTGGATGCCATCAGGAAAAACAAAGACCAGCAGAAAACACGCTGCAACTTGAAATCTGAACAGAAATTTGCGCAACCTGTTGCGCCGGGCGGTCTCCTGCATTGTTCACAATTGTACTAGCGCGGAGTAAAGGCTGTTTATACCTATTTTCGACCCTATGTAACATTTATTTCAAGGCGTCACAATTGTAACCTTATGGAGCGTAACGGCTACAGCAGTTCGTATTGCTTCTTGTACATTATTACTAAAAACTTGGGCTGCTAACCGTACACTCATTTTTTTTTGAAAATATTTGGTCGACTGTGTTTATCAGTTAATTTAACTAATGCCCATTCTGTTTCACTTTTTTTATTCAAATTGTACGTTTCTGTAGTGTATTTCCTAGAAATAACTTTCTTTTTAAGGATCAAATCGCCTGTCAAAAGATTGTTCCGTACCTACGCTTTTTGAGAGATGAGGAACATAATAATAATGACATATTATTTATCTTCTTCACATAAAAAAATGTTACTTTAAGACCTGTGAACAGTTTTTGATTAGTGGTGGACTGGTCAATAAATAGTAGCTACTGCTTTTAACCAGCAATTTTTCAAATTATCTAAGTTTTTCTTAACAATTTTAAACCGATGTATCTGCATTGATACCCTATTTCAGAGAAGTAATATAACATTGGTAACTTCCAATCAGCATATACTCCTGTTGTCATGAGGACCAATACACGCTTTGCTGGAACCGGTTTGCCGCCGAATTCTCCTAAATCCTCGAAACGTAGCACCACGCCAGAAAGCCAGGTCTAGACTTGAACCACGTTACGCAACCGTACCACGTCGCGAACCCGCTTGCAAACTTCATCCCGCAACCACGTACGCGCACGGGTACGCCGCGTCAAACTACATTTCAAACCTCGCGTTGCAACCGTTCAGGCGTTCCATTTCTCAGTAGTCATTCTAAATTTCATAATGGATGTAGCTTCAGCAGCGTTTATTTATATTCATTACGCTTTATCAGCTAAAAAGCGAAAACAAAGGCGATGGTGGCAAACGGAACTATTTAGAAACAGACAAAAATATGGTGCAAATAACTTGCTTGCAGATTTAAAGATGCAAAAAATTAGTGGTCAATACAAAAATTTCACTAGAATGTCAACGGCAGATTTTGAATATCTTCTTAATGCAATTGGGCCTAAAATAGGAAAGCAAGACACCAAGTTCCGAAAAGCAATCTCAGTGCAAGAAAGACTAGCTGTTACTCTACGTTTTCTGGCAACAGGGGATTCGTATACAAGCTTACAATATTTGTTCAGGATCTCAAAGCAGTCCATTAGCGAAATCGTTCCAGAAGTTTGCCAAGCTTTAGTTGAAGAATTGAAAGGAAGTATTCAGGTAATTAAACTAACAAATTTGAAATGTTAATGGTTTTTTTTATTACAAAAAGTTGTGAAAAATTTAATACCATATATTAATACAAATTACTAAGTCAGCGCCGATTTTACAAGCTCTTCAAATGTGGTTTCTTCCGACGAAAGGTTTATAGGGCAAGATTCTGGTGGACTACAAACTGACGGAGATGAATCCTGATATTCTTGTGGAGATGTAGGATTGGAAAATTGAAATTGTTGGGAATTATGGGGTTGGCTCTGGTAATATGGGGGATCTTGGGATGATCTTATGGGAACGTAATTTTGTGGCCTTGCAGGGCGGTGAATTATATGTGATGTGAGGATTAGGATGGTACATATATTGAAAATTTGATCGGGGAACATTGACTGGGATAGGGTGGGGAGGTTGAAGTTGATCAAGGAATCCAGAATCTGCTTGAAATATGATGTCCATTATAGCTCTCTGCACATTGATTTTCGTATTTTTTGAATATTAATCGAGTTTTTTAGCTACCAATTTTCCAAATAGATCAGATTCGTTGTCTTCTTTCTTATTTTGAGCTGCAGAGGTTTCCAGAATTTCGAAAGCTTTTTCTAGTCGTATTTCAGGAGTATTAATTTTCCTCCTTTTTTTGGAAGTAGAGTCAGATGATAGACCTGGAATTGGATCAGCTGTACTAGGAGGACGAGGCGATACCATCTGCTCCTGCTCAGTGTCAATCGGTCCGTCTGCTGTAGTTGATTGTGTGTCCGACTGTACGTCTTCGTCGGGAATCTATAATAAAAAATTGTATAGATGGATAAAAATAAATATAGTAATTTGAGTTCTTCCTGATTATGTTAGCACCCATGGTGAAACTGAATTTATGATAAATTTCTAAAATATTGTCATAAATAGTTGTGTGGCCTAAATAAGTCTATTTCATTTTGTAATTGTTCAGGTTTAATGTTAAATATTTTTTTAGCTTAATAAATTTCTGTTTTATAGATCCCTACATCACAACAGGGATGTCTAACTGTCGCTGAAGAGTTTGAAAAAATGTGGAACTTTTCACATTGCCTCGGAGCATTAGACAGAAAACATGTCATATTACAAGCACCCATAAATAGTGGAAGCGAGTATTTTAATTTTAAAGGTACTTATAGTGTTGTCCTTTTTGCTGTAGTGGACGCGAAGTATAATTTTTTATATGTAGATACTGGTTGCCAAGGCAGGATTTCTGACGACGGAGTTTTCAAAAACACCCAACTGTATAAGAAATTAGAGCAAAATGAATTACATATCCCACCAGCACAACCTTTAAATGGAAGAGAAAGATGTATGTGGAAAATATCTTTGGCATTGTTTCGGCAGTTTTTCGAGTGCTACGAAAGCCACTACTACTAGAACCAGAGAAGGCCGAGTTAATTGTAATGACAGTAGTTCATTTGCACAATTTTTAAGAAGAAGTTCGATACGGAAGTGGAAGGCCAATTTATTGAAGGAACCTGGAGAGGAATAATTGCGAATGAACAAAAACTGACTTCACTGATTCCACTAAGAAATGTACCTCGTAGGTGATGCAAAACTGCTCAAGAAATTCGAGAAGAACTGGTAGAATATTTTCAAACTCAGGATCAACTTGAATGGCAAGATTATTATTCGTAGAAAAATAGTTGTAATATTTAAAATACAGCAAATAATGTAATCTAGATAGATAAATAGAAATAATAATAAGTAATCATTTATTTTAATCTTACCGTACTTGATGTTTTTCTGGAGCAATTTTTGTCGAAAAGAAACTCCAAGCTCTTGTACGCAAACCAGTTACTTTGATAAATTTCATCTGACCCTGTTATAAAAATAAAGTACGTTAAACTGTAAAGATAAACTAGGATAGTAAAACATATCTTTTCTGGTTCCCATGCTTTTTTTTACTTTAGCCCTCTCTCGTCGAAAAGAAGAAAGCAAATTGGTGACTTTCTTTTTGCATTCTTCCACCGCTGTATTCAATTCAGTAGATATTTGAATCCATGCATCATATTTTCGCAGTTTATTATAATATAATGAATGTTTCGCATTCCAAAGATATTCATTTTGCTTATATAAACTAATTAAAAGTAGGATAGTGTCTTCGCTCCACTCCATGTTGCTAATAGACTGAACAAAGAAAATTGTCGGTCTGCCGTTCGCTCGTCCAGACCTGTTCATCGTCGTCGCGTACCAATCCTTTGATGTTCCGTCAGTTTACCGACAAGTCGTGGATCGCGACGTACCTCGAACTGCAACACTTWTCAGGTTCGCAACGTCGTTCGTTTCTACGTCCAGATTGCGCGCGACTTGGTACGGTGCGTGGTAAGTAGGACAATTCTGTATGTTCTGTTGCAAAATTTTAATTGATAATTAATTGAAGTAATTAAGCATTTAATTAATTGACGCTAATGAACTTTTTTCAGTATTTTTGATTATTTAATGTGTGGATTTAGGTGGTGGGGGGTTGGTGATTGCTAGCTGATGAGAAATTGGAGTGGAGCTTTTAATTTGATTATTTAGTTATATGAACTTATATTGGACATTATATCCGATTTGATTATTTAGTTGAGCTTTAAATGGAACATTATAGTGGAAATAAATTGTGATGACGCATTGGTTATGTGATGAATGATTGTAGATGTTTAATGATTTTTAATTAGTCGATTAAATAATGAAGTGTTTACGTGTTATATGTTGTGCAAATCAACTTTGGTAGTTGATATAATTAGGAAATGAATAGAGGTTATGCAAAAAGGTTTTTTTCTTTGTAGTTGTTTAGGAAAAATATTCAAATAGATGCGGAATATTTTTCATATATATATTTAGATGTAATTATTAACTAAGAGCCTATAAAATACAAGACTATGATAATAATAATAATAATAATAATAATAATAATAATAATAGTAAATCGCTTAACACTAAGGTGAAGGGAAAAATTTACGAGTTATAAAAATAATGATGATGAAGGATGTGGATATGAGCGGGATTGGGTGTAGGGGGTGGAGGGTTTTCATGCTGATTGAAGTTGGTATTGTATGGCGGCTGAGGATGTTCGGGAGCGGATACAGGTGTAGGGGGGTGATAATGAGCCGGTTGGGGCTGCTCCCTTGGAGGCTGCGCGGGCGGTGGGATCTGCGGTGACCTCGGTCTCATCATTTGTCGTCCATAAGGATGATACCGGTGTCCCTGAAGCATCGGCGACATCGGAGGCGCCGCTATCTCCGGAAATAGCGGTAGGAGTGGTGGTGGTGATGGCGATTGAAACCTCAGTTCCGGTTCATCTTCTACCTCGAACAGCGGTTCCGGAACTCTTCCCGCTATTCTTAATTGCTGCGCTCCAATTTCTAATCCCAAGAAGGAAAACATTTTTCTTTAATAATAATTGGTAAATTTTAAGTTATTGTTTAATTAGTTACCTCCGTAATAGTTTTGATTACGCTCCTCCTCCAGAGCTGATGACGGCAGAGGTTGAAAACCTGAACATAATGATAAAAAAGAAAAAAAAAACATATTAGGAAATTAAATATAAGCTTAAGTTTAAGTAATCATTACCTGCCATCATCAACCTGTCTTCTACTCCCATGAACGGTCCGTGTTCGATGAATGACTCAGTTCCTCCTTTTTAAGAGAGAATTTGTAATTAGAATTACATTCAACAGTATCTAAGAGTAACCGTAATTTACCTGCAAGAGTGTTCGACGTTACGCGTCTAGACGGTTCAACGGCTGCAGCGTTCAACCCTTGCACAGACGGGCCCGCTGTTGCCAGGGAAGACTATCCAGGTACATCTGCAGAAGAATACAAAAATAGATAACTTTTATATATGAGAGAACATGTTCGCAAAATATGTCATTGTTAAATTCTTACCTGTGCTAGGTATCGCTGAGACGTTCTGATCTGCATTAGGGCCAAGTTCTGCCAGATCATTATCATCTATCATGATTAATGATCTGGTAGAACTTGAAGCACCGCTTTGATCAGAGATTACATCGTTAACTCGATCATTTGAATGAACGAATTGCCTCAGTAGATCTCTGATGTTTTGCTGATCAAGCATTGGAATCCGTCTCCCTCCTGCTATAGAAATTATACAAAACGGACACTCGTGCCTGGGTGATCTTTCTGCAAATGATAGGCACATTATGTGCCCGTTCATGCATTGGACTATTCTTCCGTCCATATAGTCCAAACAAATCAAACATTGGAATAGCTCTAGCAACTGCATTAGCAGAATGCCGAAGATAATAAGTCTGTAAGAAATAATAATATTGTTAATTTAAAAAAAGGGGGCGGAGGTATTGGTATGAAAAAAAAGAGTGGTTATCAAAAAAGACAAAAGGAAATCAATATACTTACCATAATTGTTGGCGATCCATGTCTCTCTAAACACACTCAACACGAAAACTCTAGATTTATTTTCGAAGCACTGGTGTAAAAACCTGTAACGCTTCAGATTTTATGCCTTTTTCCACCACTCCTCGAAAATACGGTTTTAGGGGGTTGTTTCCACAAAAACGATGCTTAACGGCGGTACCCTTTTAAAAATTTTTGTTCAAAATCAACTATTCCATTAAGCCACTGTCGGCTCGTGTACCGTTGACAAGGGTTAAGTGGTTAAGATATACAACTCGTCCGTTCTTTGTCTAGTTGTTACTAGAACCGTACCCGTAAGCCAACAGGTTTAAACAAGTCTTTCGAAGTCCGACACCAAGGAGCCTAAGCGTCAGAATTTATTTAAAATAAAACAAATTACTTCTCTAAAAAGACAATACCGAACTAGCAATTTTTATACATAGGTGTTTCAGCACAGTTTTTTAGTACATAGTTACAGACAAATTACTGTAAAGCAGTTGTAAATTGGTTGTGTAACAATTTATTATAAAAAAACAGTGTTATAAAATATTGCGGTATTACGTATTATGCAATGATACTGTTGCATTCAACAACTTCAAAGGGACCTCCCAGTGTTGTAATAACTGATTTGGCGGAAATGATTTATTTTTCCTAATGACTCGTTAAAGTTACAACCCATTGCTTCTTCTACAAAATAAAAAAGCATGTCCGCAGACCGAAAAACTAGATGTCATAAGATATGTGTAGTGTTGATTTCCTATTTTGTGTATCTTGTAGTTACAGGAAACTAAACTATTACCAATCAAACTTTCTATAAAAAAATAGACATATGTATATGTGTACAAAAACTTTTGAAGCGTCACCAACTTAACAAGTATTTCATCAACTAAGAGAATACTTAAAAAATACGACATAACCGTTTAATCATATGGCATTATAAACCTAACTGGACTGCTTACAAACCTTATTTTATAATCAAATTTCCTTATAAACATAAATTTGTTCGTTACGTTTTGTAAAAGGTAATTTTTTTGTTGGCTTGTTACAATGGCGGCCATACATGTGATTAAAATCGAAAAAAAAACCAATAATATGGCTTCCGTTTTTATAAAAACATATATATCACATAAAAATATATGTAGAATAACACTGATTTTTACATGATAGAATCAAGGCTTAATAAAATAGTTTTATAAATGTTCACCGGGTGAAAATTCAGTGTTAAGTAACACATTAAAAAACCCTTTATAAAATAGTTTGCACCAATGGAAAAATAGTTCTATAAAGCGTTCTGTAATGTATTCTTAATACTGTTTTTTTAATAATTTGCTGTGACAACGTTCTAACACTAAACTATATAAGAATTTAATGTAATGAAGCTGAATACTCGTTAAGGAAAACCTTATAAAATAAAATAGACATCGGGGAACGCTAATAAAATAAAAATAGGTAAAGTTAATATGCTCTGTTATTTGAAAATTATAACATTATATATTGCTTATTGGAAAAAAGCCTTTAAGGTAAATCTAATCAACAGCAAGCAATTACTTCGGCTTTCAGCATACAATTGCAATTTCAATTACACATTGCAATCTTAAGCTCACAGCAAGAAGCTAAGCGCTGTAGCAATGCATCGCATCAGTTTTTCCAGAAATGAACCAAAACAAGTCATTACTTCGGCTTTTAGCAAACAATAGCATTTCCATTTGAGTTAAGTGGTCAAGTATTTTCTCAGACCTTAGTAGCCCGTTCTATAAACCCCTTATTATTCTAGTCGTAAATACCCTCAACTGAGCAGCAAACACAAAGTCAACAGGCTCAAACAAGTCTTTCAGAATCCGACATCACGGAGTTGAAGCGTTGGCCCAATCCTTCGGCTTTTAGCAGACAATAACAATTCCAGTTATGCAGTACAGTCTGAGCGGTTTGAGTAAACCGCCATTGTGTAGGCTTTTAGCGAAACGAAACAGCCGTTTCTACCTGTGGTTTCACTTAAGATATATTGGTCGCGTGTCTAAATAGCATTTTAACAGCTTCATGTCAACCTCTAATAAGCTGAAGCCTCTTTCTAATGCACTTTAGGGAAAAAAAGAAAAAGGAAAAATGACAGGTGCAATTTAGAAGAATAGCTAGTTCAAACCTGCATTCTTTTTCCTTTGTTGTAAGACTGTATAAAAAGGCGTTCGGTCCGTAGTTACACACAGTTAACAAGCAGTCAAGAGAAAGTGTGGTTTATCTGTTGTGCGCGTTTTTTTTTGTTTTTTCTTTTTTTCTACACATATTTGCCTTTACGGCACCACTACTTTTTGCTGCTGTATCAGGTATTGTAGTTTTTTGTCGTTCTACTTAAATATGGAATATTTAAATGAAATTTCAACCAGTGCACCAAAAAGCCAGTCTCAAATTAAGCCGGAAGAATGAGTACCGCAACATTGTTATGCAATCTCAAGAGCCAAGCAAACTTAAACTAAATATGGTCTCTCTACGTATCTTATTATCGAAGTAGAGGAAGGGAGCAAAACTACCGAAAGGCTTTTGTTTTTGCCAATACGGCTGAATAATGGCTTCAGTGAAGAGTGTATTAATCTAATTAACAAAGAACCTAGTAAAAAGTATATTAAGTTTCTAGGCTCTGCCAAAAGCTATTCTGGTGCTAAAGCATCTTATTTGTATGAGTTTGGTGATCTGTAATTAACGCTGTTTTTTTTGCAAATGCGAAAATCATTAGTTTAGTGCCTAGGTTGTAAGTCAAATTTTTAGTTAGTCATAAATTGTAGTCTTAGAGGAAAATAAAAAAAAACATGCTCACCGCAGGTATGCGACGTAAATAGTGCCAGTTTTTCCTAACAATAATATAGTAAAATACTTAGTGATCCACACTGGTAAGTACTGCATGTCATTTATTATCTTAATGTCACGTACTATCCATGATGGAAGCAGACATTTGAACAGTCTGTTGTTGATGCTATTATTATTACTTTTATTACTATTATTAGATCATAGTATATATCATTGGCTATCTTACGTTATCTCGCTTCTGTAATGTATAAAATAGGGTGATGAAAAGTTAAAATGTTAGGCAGCGACGTCACTTGTATTTCGAGCCAGACGTGGGAATCCATTCGGGCCGTGGGAAAAAATACTGCGTCGTTACCATTGCGGGCACTACAAATACAGGGAGCGTTCAGTAAGAAGAGTAAACGCATTACAAAGCAAGCATGGCTAACATTTCACCTGGTCACGCCACCCTTCGAATTTTGGTGTTTGATAATCCCGGATTTAGTCCGACCTTGCATAATATGCATCGACTGGCTCCAAAAATACGGAGCTCGTATTTGTTTACTGGGAAAAGCATTGACTTTGCACCATCCACATCAAGGAATGGTGCGGGTTCCTTTTCGAATTATAATAGAAACTGAACTGAAGGTTTCTGTTGACCCAGAAGTGACCAGTCAAAATTGCTATATCACCACCAAACCGTTACAGGGAGAAACCCTACTAAAGAAAAAGACTGACAAGGCCGCCGTCGATCCCCATAAAAGAAAAAGATTGAGAGAATACTGTACAGGTATAAGGACCTATTTTCCGAGGTCCCGGGTCGACACATTTGTACTCGCATAAGATACAAATGAAGGATCACGCGCCGTTTGTTAAAAAGAGTTACCCCATACCTTTTTGTCTTCGACCCGCGGTGGAAAAGAAACTTGCCGAAATGGAAAGCCTCGGAATTATTGCACGAAGAGCTTCACCTTATTCTAGTCCTATGACGGTGGTGAAAAAAAAGCATGGATCGATACGCATTTGTCTGGATGCAAGAGCATTGAACGAAAGGATGGTTGCCGATACTGAGAGCCCTCCGTCTATTGAAGAGTTACTACAACAGTTTCACAATTGTCGATATCTGTCTAGCATCGATTTAGTGTCATCTTACTGGCAAATTCCCCTAGAAGAGGAAAGCCAAGCATACACCGCTTTCTTATATAACGGACGTTCCTATGTTTATTTAGTTTTGCCCTTCGGGATCAAATCAGCGGTAGCTAGCTTTACACGGTGTATGAATCAAATACTAGGAACGGAAACCCGGCAGTTCACGCACAATTATATAGACGATCTGCTTATCGCATCTACGACATATGAAGAGCATCTTATACACCTAGAAGCTGTCTTGAACAAATTACAGAATGCAAAAATGACAATCAATCTTGAGAAATCAGAGTTTATGCGGCAAGAAGTACAATTTTTGGGACATATCTTGACACCGACGGGTATCCGCACGGACCCAGAGAAAATCGAGGCCATTCAAAGGTTCCCGGCGCCTACAAGGGTGAAGGAACTCCGGGCCTTCCTAGGGAAGGAAGAAGAGGAACTGGCGTTCAGGGAAGTCAAGGAAAAATTTTTGGATACTGTCCTCCTTCACCACCCTGATCCGAAACGTGGATACTTCCTGGAGACGGACAGTTCGCATTATGCCCTTGGAGGTGTGTTATACCAACTGGACGATCAGCATGAGAAAAGGGCTATTATGTTTATTAGTCGCAGCTTGCATGGGCCTGAATTATTTTACGGCACGACAGAAAAAGAACTTTTGGCAATTGTGTACGCCCTTCAGAAAACACGATTGTACGTGGCCGGCGCGCACGTTATTATTAAAACGGACCATCACGCCCTCACCTTCCTGAAACAATGCCGATTTTTGAACGAGCGATTAACGCGGTGGATGTTATTCATCCATCAGTTTAATTTTGACATCTAGCACATTCCTGGTAAGGAAAACAGGATAGCAGACATACTATCCAGATTTCCTACGGATAAAACCAGTGATCACCTGAATAGCGAGCCCTACGTTCCAAGTAGAGGATACTGCAGAAATACTGAGTGAGCTAAGTAACCTACCGCAGCGACAAAGAACAGATCCATGCCTGGCTAAAATAATAAAAAGCAAAGAAGGGCAACTGCCACCTAATAACGAATCCGAGAAACGATTATTAGCTAACTACATCGTAAAAAACGGGGTCCTCTTATACTATCACCCGTTTTATAACCTGAAAGTACTAGTTATTCCCAGGGGATTGCAGGATAAGCTTACGTGGCACTATCACTACGAGATGGGGCATTTCGGAAGCTCCAAAATTTTTAACATCATGCGGCGACGGTATTATTGGAAAAATATGGCTAGAGACATTCATCGCATCCTGAGGAGCTGTGACTTATGTCAAAGGACTAAACATCGAAACTATACCCTCGAAGGACCACTACAACCTATAACGGCAAAATCAGTCGGGGAACTGGTGGCTCTCGACTTTTTCGGCCCATTGCCCACAGGAAGAGGGGGAGTGTCCTACATTTTGGTGGCAATCGACGTTTTTTCAAAATACATAAAATTATTCCCAATGAAGAAAGCCAATGCGGTGGCTGCATCAAACCGGGTAATACAAGACCTAATTCCGATACTGAGGCCCAAGGCAGTTCTGACCGACCATTGAACACAGTTCACTTCAAAACTTTGGCGGGATAGGCTTCAAGGAAACAACATCCGTGTTACCTATTCTTCCATCCGACACCCACAGTCGAACCGCTCCGAAAGGTATATGCGTGAACTGGGACGCTTTTTAAGGGCTTATTGTCATAAACGTCGAAGGAATTGGCCTACGGTAATTCCCGATATTGAACAGTGCTTCAATTCCGTGCCCCACAGTAGTACCGGCTGCACGCCACTGGAGTTACTATTAAACACGCCGCCAAAACATCTGTTGGACAGTGAGGTTTACCGCTATATTCCTGCGCCTGTCGTAAAGAAAGGCGAGCTCCAGCAGCAGGTAAAGGAATTCAGGGTCCTGAAGCGTGCCTCTAACCGTAAGGGCAAGATAGTGGAATTCCAATTGGGAGATCTCGTTCTATTGAAGACTAAAGCAATATCCAATGCTCTTGATACTGGGAACCTATGCTTACTATACGAGGGACCTTTCAAAATCGTTGCAAATCCCCATAAAAATACTTATCAGTTGGCCAACGGACAACCAGGCCAACTGAAGGGAGTGTTCAATACCACGAACCTAGTCCCATATGTTATGTAAAATGACAAAAACCAGATGCAGGGCGTTGAGGCAGCATCGCTAGAGCAGGTCCTTGCGGAGTATCCATAGTCAGTCTAGCAAAAACCTAACACGATGTCACAACTGACCGAAGAATTGATCCGCGAACGAGTTCGTGAGCGTGGTAAAGGGAGGAAATTAACGATGCCTGAAACAGATCCTTTGGCGCGACCGGAAACTCTGGGAAAGGGACTGGAGGAGTTTCTCGCTGCAGTAAGAAAATTGCGACCGACTGATCCCAGAAAATACTCTGGGAATCCGTTGCAGAGATCGATACTGCAACTCAAACGTATTGATACAAATCAATGGAAACGTATGGATTCAACAGTCCCAGGAAATGTCCTTATCCGGAGGGTACCAGCAGCTGGGGAAATGGCAGAAAGGACCATCTAATGCGTTATAGACAAAAACAAAGGCAAAACAAACAAAAAAAATTCGCGAGTGAGCTTAACGTGATCAAGACCGTATAAGACAACTGAGTGGCGTCGCGTACGTAATAGTGCCATAGAATTAGTTTGTTTATAATTATATTGTACAACTAATGTTCAGAGATAAATGTTTTGAAACAAAGGTTAGCAGCGAGTTTTCAGTTGAAAGATTTTGGTAGACTTAAGCAAATTTTAGATACGAATATTTGCACTATAAAACTAAAAATATCATAACTTTAAGACTAGTGACAGCACAGTTTATTGTCTAAATTTAATATGATTGAATGTAAAACAGTGGAGACTCCCGCGAAATGAAATTTGAAGCTTGATTAAGGTAAAGATTTAGATTTCTGCTCCATATAAACAATTGATCGGAGGTCTTATGTATTTGGCGGTGACAACACGACCTGATATTTCATACAGTGTGAGTTATCTTAGCCAATTTAATAACTGTTAAGATGAAATGCACTGGCAGTGTGCCAAGATGGTTTTAAGGTATTTGCAAAAAAAACAAGAACTTGTGTTTCAATTTGAAAAGAATTCGCAAGGATTGCAGAAGGTTCCACACAGGTTTTTCATTTTACCTTTTCTAATTCAGTAATGTACTGGGAGAAGCAAAAAAAACCTGTTGCGCTATCGAGCACTGATGCCTTAGCTGAAGCGTCGCAGGAGGCAATTTGTTTGCGAAATTTATTACTTGAATTAACAAATTATCTAGATTGTGTTTTGTTATATAGCGATAATCAGAGTGCACTAAAGCTAGCGTCAAATCTTGTTTTCCATAGAAGGTGCAAACATATCGATGTGCGTCATCATTTTGTTAGTGAAAAAGGGCTTAATCAGTATTGAATACTTACAGACTAATGGGATGCTTCCTGACACCTTGACGAAAGCTTTAGGCGCAAACAAACATAACAAACTAATGAAACTGTTGGGAATAGCTACCAAATGTTAATGTTTAACTTGCACTTATGAAATATTTAAAACTAGTGGGCGTATTGGTATAAGTTCGAAATATGTCTTGTATTTAATGTCATCTGTTGTCAACGTTTAATAAGACGCCATTTATGTTGCACTGTGTGAGGGAATAAAAGTAAGTTGTTCAGTTACACAAAAAGTAAGCGTGTTTTATTGCTTTCGCCGTTCCACCGCAAAATGTTCATAGCAAAGTATAACATCCGCATTGAAATTCTCACGTAGTCAAATCAAATCACAGTTAAGTCGATTTGAAAAATTCACTGCAAATTTAGGGGATGAATTTGATCCGGAAGAAGCAGGAAACTGAATTAGCTTGTTATTATAATCAGCGGGTTCCATTTGAACAAACGTTTTCCTCATTAATAAACAATAATGACCGCCCGACCGACATTGAAAAGTTTTACTTTTTCAAAATGATGTTTGAAGAGCGACACTACCCATTTGATCTATGCATCAGGGGGTGAAAGTGGGTCTTAGCTACTGTTACTACTTTGATCGAGGAGCAAATTCGGAGATCTGCTCGTAGGTAGCGCCAGATTAGCAGTCTGCGCATGCTCAATTTGCAATTCGTATATTCTAGCGGTCGCCAAAGTACTGTTGCCACATTGAGAAATATACTTCGAACCAATAGATTTTTTACGCGTTAAAGGCTGAGGAGTATATTAGTTATTAAAGGTAACGTACATAAAGATATTTATTCTTAAAAGGGAGAGCAAATGTACCACGTAATATTAAGTTAACTTATGTTTTGAATTCATAATATTTTGTATACATTTTATATTAAAATGTATTTGCTGTTTTGTATTATATACTTATTTAAGTGTTCTATATAGTGTGTAAGTAATTATTAAAAGTTCGGCTAATTGATAATAATCTAATTGGAAAAGAAAATCGACTTGCAGGAATTTTTAGATAATACGAGATATGACCATCCAAGTTAAGAGTTATTTGGCCATGCTTATACTAATAGAATGTGACAACACTGTGGGAATAAGACAGTTTGATTTAGATTCGGGAAATCCCCATATAAACAGTTGATGTTGACGTTTAGTTTTCATCTCGTAAAGTTTTTGGTAGTAAAGTGTTTAGTGAATAAATGTGTAGTTAAAACATAAGAGAAAGTGGGATCAGTGCGGCAGTTTTAACTAGTAAATGTAAAGAGTGTTATTTTTATACAAGAAGAGCATTAGCATTAAAGATATAATGCAAGCCCAAAGACTTTAAGACCTTGTTGTCTGGTTCATAATTTAATTAATTATTGTTATTATTATTGTTTATATCACACACTATTTCTAATTTCAAGTTTCTAGGATTCTCCACAACTCATATCCTCAAGGTGTATAAGGAGAAATGGGTACATTTGCAAATAGTGGATGAAACTAAAAATTTTACATGCTCGTGTAGTATAGTGAGAGCATATTTCATTTTGTATTTTCATGTTGTGAGACTGACGTGTACAGACAATCCTTACATTTAACATAAGGGTGTGTTCTTATATACATTTAGCAGCCTGCTGAAAATGAGTCGTAAACATGTTTGTATTGTTCCTAATTGCAGTGATAAAGAATCAGTCAGGTACATTCATACAACTATATAATTTATATCATTTTCTGTGAACCATCACTTCAATTGTTCGTTTCTAAATCTTTCTATTTTTATTGGAATATGTAATGGAACAGTATCAATTTAGCATACTTATAACTTATGAAAATTATTATACGTAATTTTCCCAGAGAAAAACATGTCGGACAGATATAGATAGAACGTATTGGAAATGAAAATTTAAAAAAATCAGTAGTATGTGATGTCCATTTTGCTGATATGTGTAAATATGCACATGGAAAATTGCTTCGATATTCGTTACATACTTTACATCTGCCAGGTGTGTTAACATTATTGACGGTGTTGAAATTGTATACATATATGACTTTCCACATTTGAAGAAATTGGTAAGGACTTCTTTACTTGAAAAAATCTACATTATAGCAAAGACGGGGCTGTTAACGCTGCATCTTGGCAGCATGTTGAAAATTTATATTATCTAGACAAAAAGCATGGACCATTCAGCCAATTTGGCAAACTTACCATGAACATGTGGTAAAAAATAAAATTAAAAAAAATGAGCGTCAAGAATTGTACTCAAGATTTCAGCCATTCTGTAGCATCAGCAATGTATATAGCTGCCAAGATAAATTCACAGTTGTCACCAGAGTCTGAATATTATTTTGATCCTGCAGCTGCACAAACTGCAGACCTTTTATTTTTTGATACTCTTTTTGATAGTATTAACGGCTCTTCGAATTATCCACCTCTGGGAAAAAATCTGTTATGTAAAAACCTTATCTGAACAGCGAAGTGTAATACCCTCACTCATAAATTTGATCTTTTTCTTAAAAAGTTTTATTTATCTTACACCAAACCTATTTAAAGCTGGTGTGAAACGATTCTCTCCACGATGTTTTAACCGGAATCCATAGAAAAATTTTTTCTCTTGTATCGGTAGTGACGGGTTTAGAAACACGAACCCCCACATGCTATGCATTCATATCATCGTACAAGGCACTCTTAGTGCAAACTGTGAGCAGGACGAATKTGAAGGTGTCCTAAATAATCTGCGATCATATTTCTAGAACAAGCAGATTGAATTTTAGTACACCGGATGTTACATGTTTTACCACCATTTTTATTCCAAAGGCAGCTGTCATGCAACAGTGCACCTCTGCATACGTGGCAAGAGGTATACTAAAAATTTGTGGTCCATGCACTATGTGCAATTCGAACATGCGTGCTCAGTACTCTATTAGAGAAAATGTATTGATTGAAGAAGGATCTGAATTAGTTCATCCGTCCACTGCCTTTTCGTATGCGTATTGAGTTGCTGTTAAGCAAAATCCCTCTTAAATTAGTAAAATATAAAGTAAATATAAAATTTACAAGAATTTTGTAACTTTTTCTCTCGGCTTTCACATCTCAGAAGTGCGATTTGAACTTTACGTGTCCGTTTGTTACTGTGGCGGACTTTTCGCGCTTGTGAGTGCCTTTGTATTGGACACACCCTTTGGGACATTGGATCATTTTGCTGAGTAGCAATTCTCTGTGCAATGACACTTTGGTAAGACTACTTTGATCATATTTGTTATTGTTGCCTATTCAGTTTGTCTGACTACTATTGAATTGCTATTATTGTTGTTGTGATAAGATGGAGTGCCGTAGTTGTAGTAGAACTCGTACAAGAAGTGATAAGAACCGTCGTCGTCGATCGAATTCGCGCCGACATGATCATGATAATTTTAAAACGCAAGGTGAAAATCAATTTGCAGAATCAGAAACTTTAATTCGAAGTTTACATGGACGTAATTCTGAATCAGGGGAACCCCGGTTCCGTCGATCGCGTTCAAGCTCTCGTTTTACTCCACCGCCGCGCAGCCCGATTGCGATAAGCCAGTCCGCTGAAAGTCAGCCCATCAGGACAAATAAATCCTTCAACCAGGAAACAATAACACAGCGATATGTAGGAAGAATGGAATTGATACCGGAATTTGATGCGTCTACTGAAAGTATTACCCATTTTGCAATGGTTAAGTAAAATTGATTCAATCGGAGAACTTTATGGTTGGGACGACCGTGCAAAAATATTTTGTATGATAAGCCACCTTGGCGGTAACGCAAAAGCATGGTATGATTGTTAAACGGAAATTAACAGAAATTGGCAACAATGGAAAAACAAGTTAATTTTATCATTTCCATCGGTGCGCAGTATTGCCTCGAAGTTAAAGGATTTTGTTAATTGTGAGAGACAAAATAATGAAGACGCTGTTTCATTTTATTATAATAAATTGCGTTTAGGAATACATTGTGATTTGCCGGACCATGTAATCACGGTTGTTATTATTTCAACATTAAATAATAATTTGCTGAAAGCAAGTGCGCAAGTGGCTGGTTGCAAAATGACGAAATCACTTTTAAAATTTCTTGTTGAATCAAACTATTCATTGACTTCGATTAATAAACCAGAAAGACAGAACCAAGGATCCAAACAAAATCAGCGTAGTATTCAGCATAACGTTAAATGTTTTACGTGTGGGAAAACGGGTCATAAATCCAAGAATTGTTATCAAAATAAAACAAAATCGTCAAATTCACGAACTGAAACATGTTCTTATTGCAACAAAGCGAGATAGATGCTATTAATTAAAATCTGCGGTATTTAAAGTAAACAATATAGCACAAGATGAGAGAAAATACCACGTAAATGCTATAGTAAATAATAAGGCGGTGCAAGTTTTTGTTGATTTTGGTAGTGCCTGTACGATAATGAATACAGGTAGCGCAAGATCTTGAATTGGCTTTAGACGAAAGTAAACAAATAGCAATGCAGGGGTATAGTGGAGCTATAGTTTCATCTTAGGGTCAAACTAAAGCGAAAATTGCGATAGACGAAGTAAAACGTACGGTACCTATTGTAGTTGTATAAAACAACACTTAACAGATGAGTTTATTAATCGGCAGAACTTTTATTGAACTGCCACAAGTTTGTGTCATCAAAAAGGATGATTATTTATTTTTCTTCAACGAAGAACATAATTTGCCGACTGAAACTGTAGAGTCCAATGATAAAAATAAAATTCTCGCAGGGGAAGATTCAACACTTGTACCCGGAATTAATAAAATTCAAATTTGTTGTGAACTTGACAACGGAACTATTAAATGTGCTCGTTCTGAACAGTTTTTAAAAGGAAGCACTATCATAATACCATCCAGGGAAATTGAAATTATTAATGGAACAGGACTATTAAGAGTTATGAATGTTGGCAAAATGAGCACATTGTATGACAAATGTTAAAACTAGTTGTGATTTACAGTACTTAACAGGTGTTTCGTTTCAAACTTTTAATTTGTTGGTGTCTTTTCTACCAGCAGATATATCAATTTGTTTAAACCAAAATAATGTACTACTGATATTTTTATGATAATGAAACTGGGATTAGCTTATACACTATTAGGTTTATTATTTTCTATGCATAGGACAACAGCATCTAKATTATTTGTAAGTGTTAGAATCTTGGCATCAAAAACGAAAAACATTATATTTTGTCCAAATAAACACTCAGTACAGCGATGTATGCAGCAAGCTTAAGGTACATTATCCTAATACAAGAATTATTATAGATTGCACAGAAATTAAAACCGAGATGCCAAATCGTATCGACAATAGGATATTTGTGTATTCTGGTTACAAATCATCACATACGTTTAAGTTTCTTATTGGTGTTACCCCTAACGGTTTTATAGCATTCAAGTCAGCTTGTTATGGTGGTAGAGTAAGTGATTGTTGTATTACTGTTAATTCCGGTATATTGAATGTATTAGAAAAAGATGATGTTCTTGCCGATAAAGGTTTTTCTGGGATAAAAACTGTTTTTAAAGGCAACAAAAACGTTCTGATTGTTATGCCTCCGATCTTACACAATCACAGATTTGAGGCTGAAGAAATGTTTCAAACTTACAATATAGCAAGTGTTAGGATACACGTAGAAAGATGTATTCAAGGAGTTAAAGTATAATAAAATATTTCAATTTTTGCCTAGAAATTTATTTAAGCACATAGACGATGTTATGCATGTTGCTTGTGTGTTGGCCAATTTTCTTCCACCGATAATTAAGGATGAGATACAGTAAGTTTAATTTATCGCGTGAAATATTTGTTTTCTTGAAATGTATGACTTATGTAGGTATGGCTAAAATAAAACTTAAACTACATCTAGTAATTGAAATAAAAGTTTAGCAATCGAATTATATTTTCAGTTAAAAATCTATAATCTCTATTAATGGGAAAGGTAACACACTGTAGGGGTGAGTATACAAATAGTTCTAATAAACACAATTCAGTACAATACATTATATTTGTGCTTGGGTATAATACATATGTTTTTTTAAGAGATAAATTATTGTTTATATTTTCTAAGTAGGGAACATTAATTTTATTATTGTGAACATCCACTATAAGTGTATTTTGGCATGATATGGGACATTTTATTTCTAAAACAGAAACAACTCTTCTATCTTCAGACAAAATTAAGCCATCGGGACCGGCACACAACCATGGATGTGATCTGTGTATAACTAAACCAATTTCCACTACTTCTCGTTTGTGTATTTCAGAATAACACTGCAAAGCCCGCTTTTCCATTTTAAGGCCGTAGGCCAAATTTCTATGCTGTATATGTTTTTCACATAAGAATGATTGTGATAGTGTTTTAAAATTTGTTGATCGTAGGATTCTATGAGCTCTCAGAGAAGCTGAAATTCTATACCTTCTAATATCAATCCACAGATTACAATTGCTTTGTAATACAGTATCAAGCGCCACCTGCTGAACATCAACTTCAACAAAATGTCTGTTATAAAATTCAGCATTAGAGTTCCCTTGTATAGCCCAAGTCGTACTCTGTAGTATTCGTGTAGTAGTTTGTTTAAGCAAAATTTCCTGTTTCATAAACTATTCATTCGAACCCGTAATTTATTACGATATCCATTGAAAAGGGCGGCGAGCGGCACTTATTAGATTTAAGTTTTATGCGGTTTTACCGTGACACTAACCATACTATTGTTACAAATTTCCGGCAGGCGGCGCTTTTTCTCAAGGACGCTCACGGCCTATTGATACCATTTCCTTTCATATAAATAATTCAGCATCTTTGGCATATAAAACATTTAGACCAAGGTTTCTGTTTTCTTTTGTACTTGTTTTTTTATTATTTGTAATTTGTATACAAATGGTGACAGCGAAGAGAAATCTGATGAGGATCGGTAATAAAATTACCATGACATTATTAAAACAATGTGGGGAAGGAAGTAGTTACAACTGACTTATATAGGACAGTATCAACTCATAAATATTGTTGTATCTGTTCATCCAGCAACATTCTAACGTTAGTTCTTGATAAAGCAAGACTTCATACTTAATTCAAATAATACAGAAATAAAAGAAGACCGTCTAAAATAATTATTGAAATCACTAGCAATTAATAGCCAACCCACCATCATACATAAAATGTCCGAAGACGAGTAGCATATTTATACCGGTTTAAAATGGGAGTCTCTTTAAGATAAGGCGAAATGCGTTTGTACAAAGCAGGCAATTACATTTTTCTTCTTTAGCTAAATTAAGAACAGGAAGCTCTAATTCCCCGATTTCAGCTAGATTACAATTAAATTCTCCCGAACTAGTGACACAGTTTTCAATCAGCATCAGAGACTGGAACAACGATTCCAAAGAAAGTCCATATTTGTTTCAGAAAAGGCAACATTATATAAACCATTTACAACAGCTGCTACAGATGGTTACATAATCGATATGGCAGGCGCTTTCTGTATCTATAAAAACTATGTCGAAATTACTCGTTTAATTTTCGATGGTTACAATACTGTTGACGGGTGAGGTTATTATTCTTGATATATGCTTTAGAGACGTGAAATCTGACGGCAAATGTACTTGTAGTTTAATGCTAGCTCTTAAAAGAAATCGATACAACTTACAGCTAAAGAAGCTAACGAATCACATACGGTAACTAAGATCTGTGGACAAGACATTGTTGGGCACGGGCAGTTAGCAAGTATGCTTTGTTAGACAGTAAGTTGAATAACAAACTACTACCGAAAATGGCATTGTATGTTAAAATGGAATCGTTTTTGTAAAATGGATTTGGAGACGTCTTAACATCAGACAAATATTACTTATTTTTTTGTCTTAACCCATGCGTCAGTTTATTAGGTTTGACTGTGGTGATTTAAACAGGAATTTCTTACAGTGATTTGTGTAGATAAATACGTAGTGCGTAACTTCATTACTTTATTTGCTAAGTTCTCTCTTGTCTATTGCCTTTCAGCCATCTTGTCGCTGGTTTAATTTTTTTTGTCTAATAAATAGGTTATTGTTCTTGTTCTTTCCTGTTTTATTCCGGAGCTATCATTCTTTTCAATTAATATGCTTGATAATCCGGCACTAATCTCAAGGAAGTCTGTTCGAGTTAAGTGTTATGGTAAGCTTAATTTAACTTTGGATCCTGGCGCTCTCTTTTCTAATCCGGAAGGAAGATAACGTTCTTTTCTTTCCGCTTCGTAGTAATTCATCTTAACTCTCAACTTGTCCTCGGTTACCCACCCCTCTAGGTTGAGCAAACTGGTGAACAAGTACTCTCCTTTCACAGGGCTAGGCATGGTGTCAAGTGCAAATATCTTGGTGTTTATCTCGACCTTGTTATTTTTCATTGCTCTTTTTTTACCTTTTCTCTTTTGTTGCAACCACCCTCCCCCAAAGAAGGTTATGGCACAATGTTGCCCCATTTGTTTTCTTTTTGCGTAGGATTTTCGTATTTGCTGAAATATAAACCAATTATTCGCCTCTTTTTCTAAAAATTTCGCATCATAAACGTGCGCATACCCAGGACAATTAGAAGAAGCTTTACAGAAAGTTGTGGCTGGCACGATGAAAATCAGAGAGGCATCTAGGCGCTACAAAGCACTGGTCACTTAACAGTTCTTACTAGTAATTGGGAAGTCTCAAGGTGCGGCTATATGTTCTGACTAGGGCTTTCCCCTTATATTTTGTCAACAACAACATTTGGACCGTCGAGGCAAACACATTGTAATGTTCAAGAATAATCTGCTAGGAGTAGACCTAGCCTAAAGTCTTCTTCATGGGCATATGAGTTCTTTTGGTCAAATAATAGCAACTAATATTAGAAATTCTACAGCATCTGTATAAAAAAGCAAACTATTTTTTAAGATTTAGAAATGGCATTGGAAGCTTTACCAAGTACCCTGAAGAAATTAATCATTGTAAGAGTGTAACAAAAATAATGTTGTGTGGTTCAGCCGACGGTACCTTGTTAACGCTAGATGTAATATATAAAAGCCTATACCCGTAGGATGCTTAGAAGGCGGAGAGTTCGCAAGGACTTCCATGCTGCAATCGGGGTTGCAGAGTTGATAGAAATGACTAGTTTGATGGGGTACATTTCGAGACTGGTTCCAGTTGCTTTTTGCCCCATGCAAAGCGCTTACCGGGGGAGAATAGACAACGATGACTTAAATATATGCGTTAAATTATATTCGATTCATCTGTTTAGTGCCGAAATCTACCCATCTATGCCAACCTTTTGATTTCGAGAGATCGAAAAGGATACCTGAGCAAGAATGCAAAAACTGTGTTAATGTAGGACATCACCTTATAGCTAGGTTTGCATAACAAAAAGGTAAAATATTTAAATACATTTGTAAAGTCATAAAGCTAGCTCCCCAAATAGTAGTAATGTGGATGAAATAAATTCGTAAAGGCAAAAAAAAACAAATTGGTCGTTGATGATACCAGTGAAATCAATCAAGACGATATCCCTGAACTTTTATCTAATCCTTCGATTGAACATGACCAAGACGGCAACGGATCATATATTTTTGAAGATGAATTCAGAACAGATGAAGTCTAAATAATGTTGTTGATCTATTCTAAAGTATTTTTTAAAATGTTATATTTATTTTAAGAGCTATTGTTAAGATATTTCCAGAGTTCAAAGATCAGTCGTATAGGCTATATGTTAATTCCAAATATTATTCTAAAGAAAAAACGGTTTTAACCTTATGTATTTGTATTGAATCGGCGAATAAAGGTGCCTAGAAATTGTTAGATGAGTATGTTTAATTTAACAAAAGGAACTAATATTTTATGCTAGGATACTCTGATATTTCACTTAAAAAATATTATCTTTAAAGTTGTGACAAATGCTGTTTAGGGAAATTGGTTAAACACAAATTCGAAGTCAGTGGCTTCCTATTTGCACGAATTAAGTAGGTTCATTGATAAATTAAACTATAAGCTAAAAATTCATTCTTAAAACGTTTCTGGTGTAAATGGTCAATTTTACAAATTAAAACTGGTAGAATTGTGACACGACAGTTGTGATTTAATCAGTAAGCTTTTCTTTTGCCTGTTATATCACATAATGACTGGAAAAATGCTATAGCTGAGTTATAAAAGTATGTAACGCATTGTAATCGGGTGGATGAAATTGTGACCATATATCCAAGCATTTCATCAGTTGACTGCACTGCAATGGCGCAAAGTTCTCTTTACCGACGGGTCACGGTTCTGTCAGTGTTCTCCTGATATAACTCGGAACAAAAGGAAAAAATCGGTCAAGCAACATACATTTTGATTGGGGCCATATCTACAGAAATAATTTATTGACGTAAAAAATAAACTGTTATGGGTACAAACAAATTTTCAGGGTGTGTACTCAAAATTTCAAATTGTTTTTATCTTACAATATTCGATTCTTTTTCGCGATACGGTCAAGCCTATCTGCCCGAAAGTGTCAACGGCGTGTCTTAGAGTGCATAACTCGTCATGGGGTTAGGCTACAGGTCACTTCCTTTAGGAAGTAGATCCCATAATGGCAGCTAGGTGGCTCTGTCATCATGTCAGTGTAAGGCTGTCAGCATTGCCATCTAAATTCTTACTTACATCATACCAAGCCTTTGATATATAGGCAAAACCAGTTCTATACCGTCCGATTCTAACTTGGATAGAAGGTTTGAAGATCAGGTTTTGTAAAAAACCTCCAGTTTTTTTCTTTCTCCTAACCAAACTTTTGAAAAAAATAAAAAATTGTTAAGCGTCTCGGCAATTAAAGAGCGGTGGCTCCTTGCCAAAGAGATCACATGTTTTATCTCTCCAATTTTCTTAGCAGATAAACCAAATGGGGAAAAAAGGTTTATTTTGAACCTAAAACCCTTTAATCGGTATGTGATTGCTCCTCACTTTAAAATCTAAGACCATCGCACGGTTTTGAAGTTGATTAATCAGGGAATGTTTATGACGCCTTTAGACCTTAAAGAGCCTTATTTTTCTGTTTCTATTCACCAAGAACACCGTTAATATTTGCGTGTTCGACGAAACTCCTTTTGAGTTCCTTTGCCTTCCATTTGCCTTTCTACTGCACCTTTCTATTTCACAAAACTCTTGAAACCAGTAGTGACTTTTCTTCGCTCTCAGGGTATTTTATGTGTAAAGTATTTGGATGATTTTTTTAATCTTGAGTGATTATTTTTCGGATTGTCGACAAAAAAAAACGAGATTTGTTCGAGAGCTTGTAAGTTTTCTAGGTTTTTTAATTAATCTAGAGAAAAGTCATCTAGTCCCAAGTACCACCAGAAAATTTTTAGGGTTTTTTGATTTGGAAACGTAGTTGTAGAATTAGGGAACTAGCCTCATTTATAGGAACTTCATGTTCTGTTTGTCCAGCAGTCAAATATGACTGGACATATACAAAAGACCTTGAACGTGAAAAATTCCTGGCTTTACAACAAAACGATATGAGATATAACGCTCGCCTGTCTCTCCCAGATCATTTATTGCCTGATCTCTTGTGGTGGACTCACAGTATCGAGAAGGCAGTAAATGACACTCGTCTGGATTATTATCATTTAGAAATCTTTATCGATAGTTCTTTATCGGGCTGGGGCGCTTTCTTCCAAGATCAAGCAACTCATCGTTTTTGGTCGGAGGCCGACCAATCACTGCATACAAATATTTTAGAACTAAAAGCAATCCTGGTTTAAAATGTCTTGCAAGTTGTAATATATTCTAGTAAGCTAGTGGACACCACTACTACTATTATTATCTTGTTTTTGCAATTGTCATAATAATTTTGAATTGTATGAATCAATTTTGAAATAGATAAATACTGTTAATTAACCCGTTATTTGATTACTTTTGGGCAGTATATTACAAATTGGGGGTACAGAGTTGTGATACCATTGAGTTTAAGGAAAAATCTTTCGAAGGAATTACATTCCAGTCATGAAGGGAGTGTAAATATGAAAACAATGGCTAGGTCGTACTTTTGGTGGCCTTCTGTTGACCAAGATATCGAGAAATGGGTAAAAGGTTGCGACATTTGTATGAAACAGAGACCAGATCCTCCAAGATCTATTAGTAGCTCGTGGAAACAAGTCAATAGGGTGTATGAAGGGTACATTGTGATTATTTAGGTCCTTTTTTTGGTAAACATATTTTGGTGGTGATTGATGCTTATTCAAAATGGCCTGAAGCATTTGTAGTAGGAAAAGTAAATTCGAAAGAAACGGTAGAGAAACTTAGAGAATGTTTTGCAAGATTCGGGTTTCCAGATTTAGTGGTAACTGATAATGGAACTCAATTTACTTCCACCGAATTTACTGAATTTCTGTCTAATAATGGTATAAAATTTCTTACGTCACCTGTGTGCCATCCGTCGAGTAATGGTCAAGCTGAAAATTTAATAAAAACTCTCAAAAATAGTTTGATGAAATCTATTAAGGATGACGCTAATAAAGGTGCGGGTTTTATTACACTACTGAATAGATTTTTATTCAGTTATAGGAACAACATACACGCCTCTAGTGTTATCACACCTTCAAGTTTGGTATTTAAATACAAACCAAAAACTAGATTGGATTTGCTAAGATATGTGAATAAAGAACAGTGTTGTAAATTTAGGCAGGGAAATCGATTTGTAACATTTCAAAAGGGAGAGGAAGTGTATTGTAGGGATTCTAKGAATCCAAATAATAAGGCTTGGGTAAAAGCAGTGATTGATGAAAAGTTAGGTGATTTTACATATTTTTGTAAACCTGTAAATGAGAATATTATTTKSAAGCGACATATTGATCAAATTAATAAATGTAGTACTAGTTTGCATCAACTTCCAGATAATAATCTCAATCCTAGAACTTGAACTTTTGAATTTAATAAAGATGGGGTAGTTGTAATATATTCTAGTAAGCTAGTGGAAAACAACTACTATTATTATCTTGTTTTTCAAATTGTCATAATAATTTTGAATTGTATGAATCAAWGTTGAAATAGATAAATACTGTTAAATACCCGTTATTTGATTACTTTTGGGCAGTATATTACACAAGTAAAAATTCCAATTGCAGCATTTTTAATTCTTACGTGAATCGTATGAGCAGTATCCGTTTTCCAGAACTAAGCTTCATTGCAAAAGAGATGTGGCAATGGTGCGAAGCCAGAAACAACTTAACAATTAATAAACAGTTTAATTTAAAACCGGGTACTCTTATTAACGAACCCGTAACAATTTGGATCTTCGCTTCCTTTGTCAGTTGCTGAATTCCGTCGAGCAAAAACTGAGACAGAATGGTCTGTCTTCTCATGTATTCAATCAAATTAAATCCTCTTTGGCTCTCCCCAAGTTGACTTGTTTGCTTCGTATTTACACCATAAATGCGAGCGTTACGTCTCATAGCACGCAGATCCTGGGTCTTGTGCTGTGGATGCCTTCGCATTAAGTTGGACAAATGTTTACTTTTATGTTTTTCCGCCTTTTAATTTAATTTTGCGAACTCTGCAAAAAATATGTTCGGATCAGGCTACAGGCATTGTTGTGGTACATCATTGGCCATCTCAGCCATAGTATTCACTATTTAACTTACTTAAATTAGGAGAGACAATCTTTTTTGAACCTACTGATTCCCTTCTCTCTCTCCCTGGCTCTAGGACCTGGTGGCCACGATATTATCAGGCAAGCTTTCACCAAACGAGACGCTCCCACTTCGACCCTAGAGACACTTCTGGCATTATAAATATGGATTTATCAACAGCTATCGCTCGGTCTTATCTTTGATCCTGTCTATTGACCTAGCTAGGATCCAACAGACTGGTTAAAAGATTTCTGAAAGGAATCTCCCAGCACAGCCCAGGTATTTGGAGAAACTAGAGTATCCATTAAGCCTTAAACTGCTGTCACAAAAAGTAGTAACCTTAATAACCCTAGTTATGGGTGCTAGACTACAAACAATACCCATGATTATCTCAGATTACTCGCTCTGAAAATGAAATACAAATTTCGATTGTAGATCTCATAAAAACATCAGGCTTAAATAGACCTCAGCCAACTTTGCATATTCCTTTTTATCTGGACAATCCTAAGCTGTGCGTAGCTTCAGCCATCGAAAAGTATATAGATTTAACGAAGAATATGAAAAAACCGGAACAAGACAAACTCTTTTTTAACAACAAATAGACCACACAAAATAGCGAGCAAGCAGACCATTGGGTGAAAAAGCTTCTAGGGGCTGCAGGCATTGACACCAAATATTTCAAACCTCACTCAACAAGACACTTCTACGTCAGCTGCTCATCGGCAGGGAATTTCTCTGGAATTAATTTGTCAAACAGTAGGATGGTCTGACCGATCAACTACATCAGATAAAACTAATTTTGAAAAAACAATTCTAAATCTGTCAAAGACTATGTAAACTTCATGTTTGTGATTTTTGCAGTCTTGAAGAATTTTTCTGTTTATCTCTGGTTCTTTTGTTTGAGTAACCGTTTTGAATGAATTTCGGATATTTTTTTGTACTTGGTTTTCTAGAAAACATTTTATGTTTGTATGAATTTCTTGGATCATTATTTTTGGGTTTTTCTACACAACTACAACTTCTTTAAACATCTACAAAGTGAAAAATGTCAAGAGCTGGATGCTTCACATAATCACGATCGAACTTCACAGGTAAGTTCGTTAGATCGTATAATTATATTTATCGTAGACGACAAAGACAGGACAAAGTGACTTTGAGTAAACGTCGTTTAATAAAACACACCGAAAACATTTTTGTGTGAAGCTAAGACATTTTAGCACGTTTAGGTAAACTCAATAAAATATAATAGCAAATACAATTTTGATGGAACTCCCTTAAATCAAAAGAAAGTTTGTGATAATAGAATATTCATATTACAATTGATTCAACCACAGAAACACTATACAGCATTAATAAACACTGATTACATAAAGACAGTAGTAACTAGAAATAGATATTGCATTACAAATTTAAATATGCTTGCCTACGTGCTTTAGTATGACTTTCATTTAAAGTAGATACATACATCATGCAAATTTAAAACACTTTTTCGAAATAACCGTGCTATTTTTATGTTCCGTAGTAAAACAGATTTGTATTTATTTGAGTTTTTTCTGAATTTATAATGATTTGTGGTAGGAATTTTCCACAATTCCACCCGACTGCTGCACATGCGTCGAATGGTGTTCGGCAGCGTTACATGTTAACTTTGATGTATATATGCCGCCTTGACCTCGATTCTGAATAGGGCCTTGATAGCTCAGTGGTAGAGCGTTTGACTGGCAGTTCTCATCCGTCATTGTCCGTCAGACGAAGTCATATCAATTTTTGAGAGAAAAATCATTAATTTTGCAGTTTAAAATGATTTAGTCGATTATAATATTGTTAAAAACAGTTAGCCTAATCGTCACTTATATCGTTAAGTGTTATTTTCGTCTTCCGTTTAATATATTTATAAAATAAGCATAGAAAAAAATTCAACTCAGAGTGACACTCTGAGGAGTGCCACGGCATTAGCCAGCCTCGCAGAAGCAGAAAATCAAACATCAATGGATATAGAAGGCACAGTCGAAGACAATGCAGGATATCAACCAGCAAAATAAACATAAAAGAAACCTGGAAATAGAAAAGATATTTTGCAAAAAGTCAGCCGAAAAACTGATGGATAAATCAAGTGAATAACTCAGGAACAGATTTTCAGTCCTTGAATCAGTCCAAGGATCCGAAAACATAAAGAACACTGCGAAAACTGCGACAACCTCCAACTCCAAAACTAAAAATCACCAAGCATGCATAAAACTAATAACTATATATGCAGGAAAACAATTGCAATTAAAATACTCCAACAAAAGGGTAGTAGTGCAAACTTACGACTTTCCGACATACAAAAAATTACTACAAGAACTGACCACGGAAGAGGTAGCATTCCATACCTATACTCCGACAAACGGAAAAACTAATGGATTTGTCAGAGGATTAGGTTCCAGCCCTACAACAGAAGATATTAAACAGGATTTTGAGGAACAGTACAAAATAGAAGCGAAAGAAATATACAAAATGGAAACTCGAGGTAGACCTTTATACCTGGCAATCCCGTCAAAGGATGTCAACTTGACTTTTTTAAACGAAAAAAAAAATTGATTATTGACTTGAATTCAAGGATATCTTTGAGAGTTTTCTTCTTTCAACGCTAATTTCTATTCAATACTGGTAGTTCTAAGTCTCATTTGTCTAGATTTAACAAATAAGTTTTATCGTAAATTTATTTACAATGAAAATTTCAATATACAAACGGTACAGAGTATTACACATCACGAAACAGTATGTGAAATTCCAATATTCAAAATTTTTAATATTGTTACGACTCGTCTTTTCCAGCGAATAAATTACTCACAGTTTTTGGTCAACCTCGGCTTCATTGCACAGTTTTACACATCATCAGGTCACCTCCATTTTAACACAGTGTTGAACACTTCCACTGGGTTACACATTATTTCCTCCCTGCAAGAAGTAACACTAGCCTTCTTCCTTCCTGTTTGGGTTGGTTTGTCTACATTTTAAATGACAGCTGTCGTAGATTGGGAGATTGGTATAAAATTCCCTATGACTTGAAATTAGGGGGAACTTATGTCGAATTTCAGGAAATAGATCAATTTTGGTTTTGGTTGCGATGAATTCATGTGAGTAACAATGAGTCTGTTAATTCAGAACACTCCTAGTTAACTTGAGAAGCTCTAAATCAGGATTCACGAATTCCCAGCCAAATTTACCATTTATAATTACCAAACGGCCGCGCAACATCAAAAGTACTTAATCGTCAATCTAAATCCAGTGTATATTTTGATTGGTTTGCGATTTATTGACTCGGATGGCCTCTCCTTTCCTGTGTCTACTTGGTGCAATGTATTTTGTAAGCCCTTTTTAGGTTATCCGACATTTTTCGAGGTGGAGATTTTACCCATTGTCTTAGAGGGGAGAAGCTGCTGTACGAAAGAGCTTGTATTTAATTCATGGTGATTGTGGTCGTTAATTTAGACGAACAGCCTGGCATCCCAGCTGTTTACGGTTGGCGTTACTCGTCCCGGATTGAAACCAACGGAGGGCATCCGCTCTGGCCTACGGTAAACAGATAAGCTTACTCTTAAGTCAATTTAGATCGAACTGGACTAAACCGAATTAAATCAAGTTTTGCTTCTGGGTTTACCGAAAGAACTATTGTGGCTTACTTATTATTTGAGGTTTAATCTGTCACGCTCAGCGAAAAAAAATGGGACAACACTGCAGATGCTGCCGCCGACCGTCAAAAGTCCCAAGAACTCACAAACACTATACTTCCAAATTCTCAACCAAGATACTCCCGAAATCTGGACTGCCAAATTCTCTAACAAACAATTTGAAATAAGCCAACCCTGAACAACTAAATATCCAGCAACCACAATCTCAACAACCCACTGATTCAATTTACAATCTACCAAAGGATAACAATATTTCAGCTTTCTTTTCACATTTCTCGGGCCAGCAGGACATTTTCGTATTTTATGATAGTTCATGCTATATTCTATGATTATTCCCTTTATATTGTATCACTCATGTTATAGCCTTTTGAGATAGCCCCATAGGTTTCCGAGATTATTCGGCCCAGAGTTGGTTTAAAAGTGGCAGCTGAATATTTGATGTCCTTCAAGCTTATACCGGTAGCAAGGAATGGTAAGGTAGCTGAGACATGCCAAGCAGCAGTCACAAACTTTAGTACATGAGGCATCACCTACTGTACAGTGGCCTTCAAAAGTAATGTCGTACGGGACGGTGGCGAAAATAACGATGCGCCCATTTCGCTGCAACCCGATATTCAGTTGCGGACGACGTAGATGTCGCAAAAGAAGAGATACATGCTGCTCCTTTCTTTAATCCTCAAGTGGTATACTCAAACAAGTTTAAGACTGTATTGGAGAGGAAGCTCGACTGTCTACTTGAATGTAAAGAAGTAGACTAAGCGGGCTTAGCAGTTATTAACGCACAGGTTAACTCTTTAAATTCTGGTGAAGGAAGCCCGTCTAGTTTATCCTTTACATGCAATATTAAGTACTAAAGGAAAAAAAAATTAATCTGGCCAGAAAACAACAGTTTTCAATAAAATTCATATTTTCTGTTCTACCATTCCACCTCCGAAAATTTTTTAAAATCAGCTTATGTTCATGTGATATCTGTCTTCTTTATAAAATAATACATTAGTAAAATTGTAGTAAATTCATTTAGTACAGAACAGTACATGTTGCAACCATATATGTAGATGATTTCTCGCATTAAAAATTATTTAGCTTACAGTGTTCATTGCTTTGATAATTTCTATTTTTTCAACAAAAACCCATTTAATTTATTATTCTAGGGTCTAACTACTAACAAATTATCTGCAATATTTTTATAAGAACTATATAACTTATGTATTTGTTTATTTTACGGCAAATATTAGATATATAGACAAACTGCTATAAAACTTCACCAAATTCATTTTCAACGTAAATTAGTTTTTGTTTATAAATACAAGTATACCTAACAAGAAAACATTGTCAATCAACTTAGACACTACTACTCTAGGTGAAAATAATCTAGTTTACGCGCAACTTTTAAGCAAAATGTTTCCATAGATTTTGGACGTATTACTCAGCTTTCGCGTATCGTCCACAAACACCATTATTTCATTGCCTCTCTAAATAATGATAATTAGTAACTTATTTCTATTTATAATTATATAATATAATTTTTACTTAAGAAATAATATTATGTAAGTGTAGATAATTTTTCTTACATTAAAGAAAAAACGTTTATAACTGAAGATAGAGAGGAAAATTGGCAATTTTGGAGTAACGTGGTTTACTGTTAGGTCGACGAATGCAGACAAATATTAATATATATGAAACATGCGATTAAATTTACAGTTAAACAATTTTACTATGGGAGATGCAACATAAACGTTCAACGTTTCGTTCAAAACAATTGTTTGAGTGTAAATCTACGTTAATATAATTCTACAAAATGGCTAGGAAAAAATCCTGATTTTTGGAGGTAAGACGGAAAAAAGAATTCTTGTCCCCGCCATTTTGTAGTGTATATCTTACCTTTCCAATATTTTAAAACAAGAAGAAAAATATTGACAAATAAGAAACTTATAATGACACAATGATTTCTGGTTTTTGGATACAAAGCAAAATAATCTAAGATTTACAACCCTGTTCAGTATTATTTACGGCTTGCAAATTAATAACCCCAAGTAAACAACCGAAAGTGCAAATGCAAATGTAGGTGTTGGCCCTTTACTTTGGTCCAGTCTCGAGATTTTTCTTTCACGGTATAGAAATTACTTGATTGTTGTTTGATTTGGATTGAATGCAGATACCTATGTTCATATTCCAGGTGGTTAGTTACTCCTTGTTCTTTGCGTCAAGTGGTGTTTGGAATTTTTATGTCTCGTTTCGTGGTTTATTGTTTATAAATTCAGTTTTTTAGCTACTCTAAGAAGTTAAATATAAAATATAGTGCTTGTTACGGACAATAATTGTTATTTGTTAAGTGTTGAAATATTGGCAGTCTAATAGTAATAGTAATGCGGAGAGAAGAAAATTAAGTAGCAGAAAAAGAAATAAGAATTGTAATGGAAACTTAAGAAATTACTGGACTCAAAAAAGGAAACACTAAAAATTTTAACCTTAAAAATATAAACATTTAAAATGAATTTTATAGGACGAAACAAGTATAAATAATAATTGGGGTAACTTTAATGTCGCATCAAAAATGAATCCCGGTAGAGCAGATTTTATGCAGGACAGCTCATCTAGCCATAATTTGATGGTAAACAACTACACATATTTTAGAAATGTTTAGTAGGTAATAGACAATTATTGAGGTAGATATGATGGGTGAAAACAGGATTGTTGACTTTCAATATATCTTTGCTCAATTAAAAGAAATTTGTGCCTATGGCAAAAAACCTAGCTATATGTTTATCGCAAACACCGTAAGAAGTTTTTTGATTGACGCCGCCATCAATATTGTTGAAGAATTTAATTTTATTGTCGTAAAATTTATTGGCGGAAAACAAATTAATTATGCTTTGAAAAATTCGTATGAAGCAAGATGTGCTGCAGTTGTAATATCTCACAGTACCAAAATACTTCATAGTAATTCAAAATAATATGGTAGTTATGGAAAAGTAGAGGTAAGACGACTATATTTATTAAAAAAGACAAAATCGGACAAGAAGAAATCAGTGACAAATGTATTTGCGAAGTATAATTTACAAAAGAGTGATATAAATTATTATGGTGAAAATTGTCATCACCCGGGCATGAATGAGAGATAAAGAAAACACGAGAGATCAAAATATAGTGGCAAAGACTTTGACTTAATGTTTACTCATATCGGGCATAGACGGATCTGAATGATTTGAAATCTGCATGACGTCAAGTCCCTGTTGGTGATTTTGATACGAAAAAAATTAGCTAATATTAATCGTGTTAGATTAGTGACAGCGATTTTCTGTTCTACATTGCCCGTGTATATAATTTAATGTGATTCTGCAAAAGTACCTCTACAATTTTTTAAATGCAAAAATGTTGACAAACACTTATTTTATTGTGTGTGCCATAGTCCTGGTTGCATTTCTTCCTAAATTATTTGTAATCGTCGCCGGAGATACCGATACCATTTACCTGAAATGGTTGACCACGTAGGCTATTGTTTGGGATTTCATGGTGGGATCATTTTTGCACTGGTGGTGGAGTGCGCCCGTCGTCATAAACCCATAAATCGACCCTCATTTGCTTGCGGTTACTTTGTTTGAATTTTTACTCACTTCAGGTTCGGGAGAAACTGACAGGCGAACAAAATTCTGTATAAGTATTTCAACACTGTTGGTAATGAACGCTCTTAACAAGAAAACAAGAAATAAGTTGCTCGTCATTATAATTTAGAGGTGTAATAAGATAAGGATTGAGTGAGATGCAAAAGCTGAATAATCAGTCTAAAGAATGATGGAAAGCTGCATATACATTAGTTATTTTTCACATCGTTTATTAATAGTATTAGTGTAGTAAGGTTGATAAACAATGGTTTTCGTTATAGTTATAAATAAAGACTAATTTACGTAAAAATTAATTTGATAATTTTTTTAGCAATTACTATGTATAACTACTATTGACTGTAAAATTAACAAATACCTAAACTATATAGCTTTTATTTAAAATATTGCAGTTATTTCGTTAGTAGTTAAAAGCTAGAATATATTTAAATTGTATTGTAAAAATTGTATGCATGTAAGGATAAACTAAGCAATCAATGAATCATAAGTTGTTAAACACACTAGTCTCAAGCCTTCGGAATTTATTTATATTCCTTCATCAGGATTTAAAGAGCTAACTTGTGCTTTAATAACTGCTAAGCCCGCTTAGTCTACTCTTTACGTACAAGTAGACAGTCGCGCTTTCTCTCCAATACAGTTTTAATATTGCATTAAATACTAAAACTTGTTTGAGTATACCACTTGAGGATTAAAGAAAGTAGAAGGATGTATCTCTTCTTTTGCGACATCTACGTCGTCCGCAACTGAATATCGGGTTGCAGTGAAATGAGCGCATCGTTATTTTCGCCACCGTCCCGTACGACATTACTTTTGAAGGCCACTGTACAATTACCACAAACGCCACAAACAATTTTGAATATTTATTGTGGACGCCTGCAAACATATGTKGTATCCTGACATGTTGTTTTCGGGGCTGGTTCCCATGTTGCTTATTTGACCTGTACGTTTCGACACTCATGTCGGTGTCTTCCTCAGAAGCAGCTCTGTGGTATCCTACTTGGCAGGATATGTTGTAAAACACTTGTTACTATATAACAAAAAAATTTATTATCTATTCAACCACTCTATTGCATAACTCTGAATCTCTTGAAGTTCATTCTTATTTTAGAAATAAAGATATTGGTCAGAAGCAAATATACTGTAATATTAGTTTTTAATTGCTTAGTGCAAGTTTGCAATGCTGTTTATTACTTTTTGCCTAATGTATTCGGCAATTTATAAAAGAAAATATTCAGTTTAATTTTAAAAGCTGTGAATACAGAATATTTATTAATTGGTTATTGATAATATTACTGGTATATTACTAATTGGTCGAATAATAATTGTTTTTAAATGCGGGTTGGAAAGCGTGGAGCATGCACGTGGCGGTCGGCTCTGGCTGATGTCGACGCGGCGAAAAAGTCGTTCGTTAGCCATCAAAGCGCATAGTTGTGTGTCGCAGTACAGTTTGTATTCAGTTACAGTTATTAAATTACAGTCCACTAAAATCATCGATTATTTCTTCAAGCAATCCCAACAAAGTTTTTGGTCCTTCGAGCCGGAGTGGTCATCGGTATTACCAAATAAGTTTACAGACGGACAGCAGATTAGCGTTAGAAGGATACCAGAATATACAGGCGAAAAGGGTGCACTTGGCAACACTAAAAATTTTAACCTTAAAAATATAAACATTTAAAATGAATTTTATAGGACGAAACAAGTATAAATAATAATTGGGGTAACTTTAATGTCGCATCAAAAATGAATCCCGGTAGAGCAGATTTTATGCAGGACAGCTCATCTAGCCATAATTTGATGGTAAACAACTACACATATTTTAGAAATGTTTAGTAGGTAATAGACAATTATTGAGGTAGATATGATGGGTGAAAACAGGATTGTTGACTTTCAATATATCTTTGCTCAATTAAAAGAAATTTGTGCCTATGGCAAAAAACCTAGCTATATGTTTATCGCAAACACCGTAAGAAGTTTTTTGATTGACGCCGCCATCAATATTGTTGAAGAATTTAATTTTATTGTCGTAAAATTTATTGGCGGAAAACAAATTAATTATGCTTTGAAAAATTCGTATGAAGCAAGATGTGCTGCAGTTGTAATATCTCACAGTACCAAAATACTTCATAGTAATTCAAAATAATATGGTAGTTATGGAAAAGTAGAGGTAAGACGACTATATTTATTAAAAAAGACAAAATCGGACAAGAAGAAATCAGTGACAAATGTATTTGCGAAGTATAATTTACAAAAGAGTGATATAAATTATTATGGTGAAAATTGTCATCACCCGGGCATGAATGAGAGATAAAGAAAACACGAGAGATCAAAATATAGCGGCAAAGACTTTGACTTAATGTTTACTCATATCGGGCATAGACGGATCTGAATGATTTGAAATCTGCATGACGTCAAGTCCCTGTTGGTGATTTTGATACGAAAAAAATTAGCTAATATTAATCGTGTTAGATTAGTGACAGCGATTTTCTGTTCTACATTGCCCGTGTATATAATTTAATGTGATTCTGCAAAAGTACCTCTACAATTTTTTAAATGCAAAATTGTTGACAAACACTTATTTTATTGTGTGTGCCATAGTCCTGGTTGCATTTCTTCCTAAATTATTTGTAATCGTCGCCGGAGATACCGATACCATTTACCTGAAATGGTTGACCACGTAGGCTATTGTTTGGGATTTCATGGTGGGATCATTTTTGCACTGGTGGTGGAGTGCGCCCGTCGTCATAAACCCATAAATCGACCCTCATTTGCTTGCGGTTACTTTGTTTGAATTTTTACTCACTTCAGGTTCGGGAGAAACTGGCAGGCGAACAAAATTCTGTATAAGTATTTCAACACTGTTGGTAATGAACGCTCTTAACAAGAAAACAAGAAATAAGTTGCTCGTCATTATAATTTAGAGGTGTAATAAGATAAGGATTGAGTGAGATGCAAAAGCTGAATAATCAGTCTAAAGAATGATGGAAAGCTGCATATACATTAGTTATTTTTCACATCGTTTATTAATAGTATTAGTGTAGTAAGGTTGATAAACAATGGTTTTCGTTATAGTTATAAATAAAGACTAATTTACGTAAAAATTAATTTGATAATTTTTTTAGCAATTACTATGTATAACTACTATTGACTGTAAAATTAACAAATACCTAAACTATATAGCTTTTATTTAAAATATTGCAGTTATTTCGTTAGTAGTTAAAAGCTAGAATATATTTAAATTGTATTGTAAAAATTGTATGCATGTAAGGATAAATTAAGCAATCAATGAATCATAAGTTGTTAAACACACTAGTCTCAAGCCTTCGGAATTTATTTATATTCCTTCATCAGGATTTAAAGAGCTAACTTGTGCTTTAATAACTGCTAAGCCCGCTTAGTCTACTCTTTACGTACAAGTAGACAGTCGCGCTTTCTCTCCAATACAGTTTTAATATTGCATTAAATACTAAAACTTGTTTGAGTATACCACTTGAGGATTAAAGAAAGTAGAAGGATGTATCTCTTCTTTTGCGACATCTACGTCGTCCGCAACTGAATATCGGGTTGCAGTGAAATGGGCGCATCGTTATTTTCGCCACCGTCCCGTACGACATTACTTTTGAAGGCCACTGTACAATTACCACAAACGCCACAAACAATTTTGAATATTTATTGTGGACGCCTGCAAACATATGTGGTATCCTGACATGTTGTTTTCGGGGCTGGTTCCCATGTTGCTTATTTGACCTGTACGTTTCGACACTCATGTCGGTGTCTTCCTCAGAAGCAGCTCTGTGGTATCCTACTTGGCAGGATATGTTGTAAAACACTTGTTACTATATAACAAAAAAATTTATTATCTATTCAACCACTCTATTGCATAACTCTGAATCTCTTGAAGTTCATTCTTATTTTAGAAATAAAGATATTGGTCAGAAGCAAATATACTGTAATATTAGTTTTTAATTGCTTAGTGCAAGTTTGCAATGCCGTTTATTACTTTTTGCCTAATGTATTCGGCAATTTATAAAAGAAAATATTCAGTTTAATTTTAAAAGCTGTGAATACAGAATATTTATTAATTGGTTATTGATAATATTACTGGTATATTACTAATTGGTCGAATAATAATTGTTTTTAAATGCGGGTTGGAAAGCGTGGAGCATGCACGTGGCGGTCGGCTCTGGCTGATGTCGACGCGGCGAAAAAGTCGTTCGTTAGCCATCAAAGCGCATAGTTGTGTGTCGCAGTACAGTTTGTATTCAGTTACAGTTATTAAATTACAGTCCACTAAAATCATCGATTATTTCTTCAAGCAATCCCAACAAAGTTTTTGGTCCTTCGAGCCGGAGTGGTAATCGGTATTACCAAATAAGTTTACAGACGGACAGCAGATTAGCGTTAGAAGGATACCAGAATATACAGGCGAAAACGGTGCACTTGGCAACCAATCAAGCGTGCAAGACGGGCAGCCGGTATTGAGTCATCTCAATTCCTACATACTTATATCCGTTCTTGCTTATATTGCATTGCATATTTTGTCAGTTGCCTTTTTTTAATCATTGTATTAACAAAAAATGGCCATGCATGAAAATTACAAAAGAGCTACATCTGTGTTTTCATTTGTTTCACGAGTAAGGCAATTCATCTAGAATTGGCTAGGGATTTAAGCACTGAATCCTTCTTAGCATTATTAAGACGATTTAATTCAAGGAGAGACAGACAATGGCACTAATTTCCAAGGTAATAAAATTATTTACAAGATTACAAAATTTCTTAACTACGCATGAAAATTCTATTGTTGATTGGTGCTCGAAAGAGCCTATTTCATGTAAATTCATTCCTCCCAACTTACCATACTTCGGTGGTTTGTGGGAATCGGCTGTTAAAAGAGTAAAGTTTCATTTATATAGACCTTTAAAAGATACAACTTACATAAAATATGAAGGATTTTATACACTTCTTGTCCAAATGAAAGCTACACTCAACTCCATACCCTTATATCCAGCGTCATCAGATCCTAATGACCTTCAACCGTGGACTTCTGCCAATTTTCTAACTGGAAGGCCACTAACAAGTTTGCCAGATGTAGACCAGTGGACTACACCAACCAATCGACAATCTAAATTCGAGCTACAAGCTACAAGCTCTTCATCAAAATTTTTGAACAAGGTGGTCCTAAGACTACTCCCTACCCTGCAACAGAGGGGCAAAAAGAAAACCTGCAGCAGGAACCTCCAGCTTGGTAAACTGTTGCTCAACAAACAGGACAATATTCCAACACATCCGTGGCTTTTAGAACGCATCAAGGAGCTTCTTCCGGGTGCTGATGGAGTGGTGCGTGTGGCCAGTGTGAGAACAAACAAGGGGTGTGCAAACGAGCTGTGTCCAAAACATGTCCACTTCGTATCGCAGACGATATAACAACCTAAAGAAAAATGTTTCTCTGTGCAATATTTACTATGTTCTTTGTTATGCTGATTACTTGTATTATGAATGTATTTGTCTTGTATATGTATAAAAGTTAACTAACCACTATGTACCTTAATTTTATATCATGGCATTGAACAGTGGGAAGTGCGGTCGAATAATAATTTAGTTTTTAATACTGGAAAGTGTCGAGCGTGCACGAGGCGGCCGGTACTGGCTAGAGATGAGCAATATTTCGCAGCCTGTGATTTTTCACTGCGATCAAACTGTTAGCTAAACCGCGATTGCGATTTGCTCGTTGCCGACCTGCGTGTGGCGTTTGTGAACGCCGATAACGCAATTGCAGTTTGCATTATACGATCGTGTCACAATGTAATAGCAGTGGCGCAGTGGGTCGCATTCGCTTTTTGGTTGTTCCGTCATATCACATCCTAACCTGTGATTCTATTCTAATCTAACCATTCGCATTCGCAACGCCACTGCTTGAATCGCTTCGTGTGCGTTTTTAAGAAATGGCGTCGGCGTCAAGGCGAAAGCCAGCAAAATATGGAGCTTTTTTGAACCCATAGATGCTGTTTTTGCTACTTGCAATTTGCGCAAGTGTAAATTATTACATAAAACAAGCGTAATCAATTTAAAGAGGCATTTGCATCACAAACATCCCACGGTTTCCTTGCCTTCGTGCTCACAAATTCTAAATTTTGAATTAAAACCAAAATTTTATTTTCTCTAACAGACAAGGAACGACGTTGAATCTAGTAATAGTAGGGGCAAGACCGGCTTCTTTAGAACCTAGAACAGGACCGTCATCAGCGTCATCAGAATTTGCCGAACCGGAAGCGGTGTCTACTTCTCAAACACATCAAGCTCAGATTAAATCACATAAATCGAAATCTCAACAGGTAACGATAACGTCGTAGTAAGCAGACCAGTGAGCGAAACTAAAAAAAAATATTGATAGTATAATATTGGCACTGTTCATAAAGAGTCTTCAACCCTTTTCGTTAGTTGAAGAACCAGCTTTTCGAGATTTTGTTGAAGCATTAAATCCCAACTACCAATTACCTAGCAGACACATGATTTCTCGTACTTTGATACCGACTTTGTACGACAGTTGAAAACTCGCGTACAGCAATTAATTACAGAAAGCAAATGCATACGTATCACAACGGATTGTTGGAAATCTTTAATTAACGACGGAAACATGGCAATGACAGCTCATCTTGTAGACGGTAAATTTGAATTAAAATCGCTTCTGTTGGAACGTTCCAACGTAGCAATGCACCACACTTCAGAAAACTTAGCGTATCACCTTAGCAAAATAGCAACAGATTGGGGAATTGAAACTAAAATACAATTAGCCGTATCCGATAACGCGCATGATATAGTAAATGCAATCAGAACAAAATTAAACGCGCCTAAGTGTGATAAAGAAGTAGTTGCCGCCATAGAAAAAGTTAAAACAATCGTGTCCTTTTTTAAAAGATAAGAAATTAAGCCGGCACATTTCTTGCGCCGAAACGCTAACCCAAGATCTCGCTTTTTTTAGCGCGGGAATTCCAGATGTAGCACTGGATGTAAAATTTTACTCTTGTATTAGGAGAGTCAAGACGTTTGTGTATCGTATTTTTTGTTGAGCTTTCTTTCATGCTCGTTCATTTTACATGAGCTGTAACATAACATTACTATCGTACGAATTTGATGCGTACTACTTACAGAACTTCTCTGTACACCAAGTTTTTGGTGTAGGTCTTTCTGTCGGCCAACAGTACATCTTTCGTCCTCGTAGTGGAAACTGTGAAGCGAAGGCCGTTCTTTCTTCGTACACGCGAGACGGCTGCGTACAGCTGCCCATGTGAGAACACCGGATTCGCAAGGAAGATGCCGATGAAGTCGAATGTCTGACCTTGGCTCCTGTTGATCGTCAGTGCGTAGGCCAGCTTGACGGGGAACTGTCTTTGTTTGAGGACGAACGGCTGTCGACTGTCTCCCGTGAAGAAGTCGATCCTCGGCAGAAACACTCGCTGCTCCGTCAGTTGTCCATCCAAATTGACAACCTGTGCGTCGATGTAATGTAGGCCGAGGCGGTTCACCAGAAATCTGGTACCGTTGAAGAGGTTATTTCTGACGTTGAAACTACGCAACAGCATCACTATGCAGCCTTCCTTAAGGTGCAGCTCGTGCGTGGGGTATCCAGAAGGATCACACGAGTTCAGAAACTCCACCGCCGTCGGATACGATGGAGTCTACGCTCGTGTATACGGTCTCTTCGCCCTCCAGACGTGTCAACACGGCTAGGTTGATGTCGTTCGTGTGCTGATTCAGGGGCGAAACGATGGCTCCGTTGGGTATGTCGGGCCTTTGCAAGTTGCCGAAGCAAGCTTCGATCAAAGCGTCCAGGTCGTCGACGACGCACTCGTCCGGCACCGCTATCAGGTCTCTGGCGTTGCCGATCTGCGTGGTCGGCAATCTACCGTTGCCGAGTCGTTCGAGCCATTCGACGAATTCCTGTTCGTCCGGATCTACTCGCATGTTCGTACGTAGACGTTTCTCTTCGAACAGCGGCCATTGTTGGCTGTACTTGACGGTTTCCGTGACGGTCGTCGCACGATCTCCGTTAACGATGACTGGCAAGCATTGCTTGAAATCTCCGCCGACTACCATCGGGATACCGCCGAAAGGTCTGTCGTTGCGACGGATGTGCTGCGGTGTCTGGTCGATGAGGTTGAACGCGGTCCGACACACTAAGCTTATCTCGTCCCAGATCAAAAGTTTGGCGTTGCGTAGGAACTGTGTGTACTGGGAATTCGGTCTGATCGTCGATCTGTGCGGCGACGTAAACTGGTGGTTCTGGTAGATTGAAATCTGTCAGGCGTCTGCCGTTCACCATCAGGATGCTCTGGATGTGCCTGAGTGCCCTCTTCAAGGCGGCATCTTCGTTCATGCGATAACGACGTGTGTAGTCCTCGATGAGGTAAACACAGAATCTTTCTCATAAGCTCGGGGGATCGTTGACTTTGCCGAATATCAATATGTAGGCGAACATTCCGCGAAGCTGTTTGGGCATCTCCCTGCCGCTCGCCTCGTCCAACGACCTTATTCACTCTTCGTCGCCGGCTAACAGGTCGAGCTCGCGGCAGGCTTCCTCGAACGTGTCGCACACGTTGCTGTTGACAGTACGCAACATTTCGTACGATGTGCTCCTCTCACGTTCAAAAGTAGCAAACGCAAGTAGTAGAGCTCTCTGTTTTTTATGGAGAGATTGTACATTCTCGTGATGATCTTTTTCAAAACAAAATTAAACGCGCTTAAGTGTGATAAAGAAGTAGTTGCCGCCATAGAAAAAGTTAAAACAATCGTGTCGTTTTTTTTTAAGAAGTACAGTATCTAACACAAAACTGTTGGTTTATTAAACAAACTAAGGCAATGATAATCCGCTGCAATTGTCATACCAATAGTTAATGGAATAAACGATATTCATAACAAACTTCACGAAAAAGAAAAAGAATTTAACAAAGGTGTTCAAAACGTGTTAAATAAATTTCAAGGGGGAATTAAAGACAGATTGGAAAAACTGGAAAGGAGTAACACCCTTGGTGCGGTCAGTTTTTGCGATCCGTGATTCAAGGTTCTCGCATTTTCAGGAAATATTACCACAGAAACAATTAAAAAAGTAATTATAGCTGCAGTGGCAGAAAAAAGTTCCAGTGAGCTAGATGAAAGTAATGAAAAGTAGAAGACATGCAGACTGATGAAAGAGAAGATGAGGATCAATTTTTTGTATGGTTTGCGTTTGATGCAGCCGCCTCCAAACCTCAAGGAACTGCTACATCTAGGGCAATTATAGAGGTCCAAAGATACCTAGAATCTCCCGTTATTCCCAGGCATGACGATCTTATGAAATGGTAGGTTAAGAATAGGTATTTATATCCTTATCTTGCGTTTGTGGCCCAAGAAAGATTATCCGCTTTGTGCACTTGTGCTCCTTGCGAACGTATATTTTCTAAAGCGGGGTTAATTATTTCAGGACAAAGGAGTCGATTGAGCGCTAGTAAAGTAGAGAAGTTGATATTTTTGAGTGTCAACGCTGCTCATTTTTAAAACTTTTTTGTATGTTCAATATACCATTTTTTTTTGTATTTAATGTTTTAATTGCTTATTTTTTTTATATGTTTCTTACTAAGTTTAACATTTGTTATCATGATATGTTTAAGTTGTGCCTGCATCGTAAAATCCTATATTTTGATACTTGCGTTCATGTTTTCATTGTTTTGCTTTGTTTTGTATCGAGAATCGCTTTTATGTCGTTGTGTTGGTTTGGACGTGGCTTTGACAGGAACCCAGTGTAGTGTACGGACAGTACACAACAAGCTAAGTACTTACTTTCTACGGCCGTAGTTCCTTTGCGCGCGGTCGTTTTATTCAACTATTGGGACAATATTACCTTAATATCTGTAGTACCGTTGAGCTGTTGGTGTAGCTACATCTGATTTTGTGCGCTGTTACCAATGTTTGATTTTCTGGGATTTACTTAATGCATATTCAATTTTACCAGCTTCTCTTTTCGTCTATTATCCACTTGCTCCTGACTTACTGAGTGAAATTAGTAAGTTGTATATGTTCTAAAACACAGGACCTTATATAATTTTAATTATTAGAATTTGACTCATAGATATTGCACAATGCCCCTTAGGCCAAGAAAAGCGGCAAACGTTACAACGGCATTTTCCTTTCGATTGTTGGAAAGCCTAGATCGGATAGAAAATGGCTCAGTTTCAATCAAGAAAATTAATCTCTCTACTGCACTATCTGTGTCGTCTACGGGGGCGATAACCCCGTACTGAACTCGGCGTTATATTTCCGCTTCTAAGTTGAAAAGCGCGAGGTACACTCGGAGATGAAGGAAAAAAATCACCTCTACCAGTGAGAACCCCGAGGTAGACTCGTTGCTATGGCTCCGACGTACACTCGGCCAGCTTAGCCTACTTTTACGGATAGATTGGAGTACATATCGGGCATGTATTGATAGAAAATATAACTTTCTGGTATGCCGGAATATAGCTCATGTAGTTTTTTTGACTTTGCACCTATAACCCTACATCACGTATTGTATCACATTTGCTACATCTGAATTAAATCTGCTCTATATCATTTACGAAGTGCTTTCAGAAGTTACAACTTGTTGTATCTGATCTGCTACGTCTTAAGTTCCCTTACTATAAGGTCCACAATCGTAAATGCATATAGTGACGAATTTTACATCGACGTGTGCGCCACCACTTCCTATGTCAACAAGTGCCGGCAGTAACGTGACGACAAATTTCATCACAATATTGTTTATTTTGCAATAATTTTCGCGAAAATAAAGTGAAACTGTATTGTTACAGAGTACTCAGGTATGTTTCTTATTCATGTATTTACATTTGTGCACTTATCATTTACAAATTTCGATCTCTTTTAGGTCGTATCATATCTGATACAAAGCGGATATGGGTTCCCGAAAAAAAATATTATCTGATGAAGAACTAAAATGGTTCGCTGACCATATATGGGACAACTGGGAGAGCGAAGACGGATTAGATAATGAAGAGTCTGATTCAGAACCAGACTTCGAACCAGACTATTCAGAAAATACCGATTTTTTAGATCATTTGAATCTAGATAACATTCCAATACAATTTGACGATGGAATCATGATTACTGATAATATTGATATGAACTATGAAGCTGGACCATCCTTACAAGAACATTCAGAGGCAGAGAATATCGTTCAAGAAACCAAAGATTCTGATGACGAAACATTGGCTGAAATAGCAAGAAAACTGAGCAAAGAGAAGGACACAAAGAATATTCTTTGGAAGAAGAAAAATCTAGTGATCGATGAGAATGCCACATCTTTCAGGGGAAATGCTCAATTGCCTAGTGAAATTATGGAGCTAAGTACAACCATATTCATTTTTCAAATATTTCTTCACGGATCAACTTATCACATATATTGTTGAACAATCAAATTTATTTTCAATACAAGTAGATCCTAGTAAGCCTGCTAATATTACTGAAAATGAGTTGAGACGTTACCTAGGTGTATGTCTGTATATGTCTGTGGTACATATGCCTAACCTTAGATCATACTGGGGACGGAATTTGGGTTTCTCACAAATCAAGGAGGCAATGAGTGAAAAAAAATTTGAGAAAGTCAGACGGTTTTTGCACTTCAATGACAATAGTAACATGTTACCCAGGGATCACACAGACTGCGATAAACTTCATAAAATTAGGCCTGTCGTAGATGCTTTATTATCTAGATTCCAAAACATTCCTATTGAATGTCATTTATCTCTTTGCTCGAATTGCTCAGATCCGATCTAGTGCCACATATATTGACATAAACGACCCAACTCGGACTCAAAGACGTTTCTCGCTGAGCGGATATTCTTGTTTTTTCCCCTTCACTTCTCTCGCTAAGCAGCGAGCGCGTTCAAAAGGAATATAGATAGCAGCCTTAAGTCTTCAGTCAAAGGTCGAAAGGTGTACCATACGTGTTTTCCCGCACGCAAATAAAAACATGTTGTCTTTCGATAGTACTGCGACCGCTTTTAGTGATTAGGATCCTCTGATAGTGACGACTAGGATACAGTCATGCAGTAGTGGTAGTTCTAATGACAATGATCCTTTGGCTGCTCGCACCTGATATCCTATAAAACCAGGCGATCTAACGCCATCATCACCAAGTTTTCAATTCTTAGACAATCCAGGCATCAAAATTCAGCCTCACGGTCGAACCGATATTCTACAATATGTAAAATTATTCGTAGATAGCAATATTATGGAAAGGATTGTGCAGGAGACAAATCGTTATGCAGAATAATTTCTTCGTACAGTTAGAGATAAGAGATTTTCGAGGGCTATAAGGTGAGAGGCTGTTACCATTGACGAGATGTGGACGCTTTTTGGATTGATCATCTTACAAGGTATTGTGGTTAAACTAGGGATCCTATACAGGACTTTGTACAATATCGGCAGAGTAGCGCCACTTCATATGCGCAATGCGAGAAATACTTTTACTTCGGAAGTTTATAAGTTCCTCTACCAACGAAATAAAAGCCTTGACAATTTATGCAAGCAAAATGTAATACCAACAAGATAGCATCAAGGATACTTAAATTTGGGTTCCAAGGCTCTTGCTAAGGATATCTTACCAGAAATGGATGCTAATGATTTGTCCGAACAAGATGATATCCAAGACATGCAATAAAAATATCCGAAGAATCTGTTGCTGAGCTATTGTTAAGAAATTTTCTATTTATTTCGTACCAGTGAACTAGCAATACAGTTTCCATTGCAATGTGTACGTTAAAATCCTGTTCACAGCATGCTAGACTATCGTAAGAGCAGCGTATTTCCAGATAAATTAGCGTAAGCATGTTGGTTACTATTTTAAATAAAAATTTAATGAAGGTGAAGGTTTAGAGTAAAATAATTGAGTTTTTTGGCATTAAATCACCGCTAAAAGCATTACTTGTATGAAAAACACTAAACCGATGTTTTGCATATTGCGACTTACGATACTTTGGCAAAAATGTACCGAAATGTTGGTGCCAAACATATGCACTCATCAAATGTGGAAAGAATTTTAATGAAAAACGCAATAAATTATCATATGAAATCTCATGTTGATGCCACAGAAAAGAAAAGCAAGCAAGAAAAATGCCCCATTTGTGATAACAGTCATAATGAAAGGGAAAATGTAATAGTCCTATTTTTAATCGGAGCATAACATCAGTTTGAAATCTGAAGAATTCAGATTTACCACGGAAAGTTCTTTTTTTTTTGTTTGGTAAGTAGAAGTAAAAAATATTATTTTTTCAAAGTATATAAAAAAATCGCTTCCAGAAAAACAAAACATTGGGAAATTACCGACCTTACTTGCCACAGATCAGGATTTTATTTCACTCGTGGAGCAGGCTGCAGGCACCTTAAGATGCAAGGGAGCAAAAAAAATATTGGATATTGTCCTAACTAACATTCGCTTAAAAAAGAATAATAATGGTACAAATAAACACACCAGCCCAGGTGCAAATTACCGTACAAGACCAAACACCAGAAGGCAAAGTAGATGAATTCGATATTATCGAACCCAACGTAGCACACGTCCAGAACGAGCAAATCGAACAGGACCGCCTGACCCATCAAATTGAAAGACGCAATATTAATGAACAAATAAATGAAATTCGACTTGAAAATCATATGTCGTTTTATCTCGCGGCATCTGATCATAATGGCGTACAAGAATATTTGGACGGTAACATGGATCGGATCGTGTATGCTCCCATGCGAAAATCATCATTTATAACAACACATTCCAGTCTGCAAACGTGAGTGCAAATTTGCGAGATATGGTGGGGTACGAGTCACATGTTTATGCAATACAAAGGCGAATATATTGTCGATACGGTGATATTTATGTTTAGCGGCAAGTGCAATCGTACACGTCGTTGTACTTCTTCGATCACCTCCTTAATAATGCAGGTTGATTTGACGTAGATCCCGGAATCGTCCGTCAATTCACGGACTGTTTGGAGAAAATTAATATCTTTGCTCACGTGTATCGAACCAGCGCCTGATTACACCACCCACTTTATCGGCAAACAACGCGACAGACTCAATATAGAGTGCGATCTGCCCGAAATGGATGAAATCGCAACAATTATCACGATAATGCACCAAAACTACAAATGTGGGTTCCCCTAACAGATCGAGACCAAGACTTGAAGGAAATCGTCCACGCAAGTGAATTAACCGATACACTCGCTTTTCCACTTCTGCTGCCACACCTCACGGAGGATTGGTCAGGAATATACCATACAACATGAACGATAATCGAGTGAAATCCTCGATGTCGGTGTGTGAATTTTATGCGTACAAATTTGCGTATCGTGACAACAACGCCTTCAACATCATGAATCGTGGTGGACGCTGACGGCAAACAATCAGCAAACTGAGAGCCGCAGAATACGTCGGTCTAAGAGACTATCTGGCAACCAGGGCAGCAAATAAACAAGTGAAAATAGGAAGAAGGGTGGATATTACCCAGTGGTACCCATATTATGTCGCCCAGATATATGTCACAAAAATTTCAAGATGCCATCACCATAGCCAGCGTCTTTTTATAACGATGATATGCTCACTAAAATTGCCCGAATTACAAAACCATTTACAACCTGGCGAAGAAGTGAGCGATCATACGTTTTTAATAAGCCGAATGTTCACCCTAAAACTCAAGGAACTAATCACAGACCTTACGGTAAACCACGCCAGGGGCAAGACGATTGGTTATATCTACGTCCCACAAAGTTTCAAAAACGTGGATTACCTCATGCACATATTCCTTTGATCCTGCAGAACGACGATCGTTTTGACGACGCAGCCCGAATTGAACAGTTAACCTGTGATCCGTGAGATGATTAGAACCTATTATATAAGAATGGAAATACAATGTAACAATTAGACGTTACAGAGTTGTTACGTATCCAGTGATTTTTGTGCCACTACGACGTTTGTTCATCTGCAAGCCAGTTCACATGTAGGTATTATACCCAAATTKCCATGTGTTTCGCAAGGTCTCTTGTGTGTGGTATCCCGGAGAACGAGCACATCTGCATGTTACACGTCACTTCTCTGGACCATCGGAAAACAAAAACGTCAGTTTTTAGGGAGACTTCGAGATAGACCGTCTTAGGTTGGTAGTCTCGCAAGTACGGTCAACCGATCCCATTTTTTTATAATTATTATTATTATTATTCCCTCTATATAATCATCAATGGCGCCCAACGAACCCCAAATCAGCTCAAGCACACGAAACGCGACAAGTGCTGAGTGAATTAATTTAGTTGTTATTGAGCAGCAGCACAACCCATTCCTATAGGATTTGCGGAAGATCTATTGCCACTGGAATAGCACAAATCTATTACCGGCAGCCACATCAGGATCCACAACAAACTTGTTACTACAGGAGAGACAAAAAAAAATTCTAGCAAGATAGGACAGATTTTTTTCTTCCGATAGATGAGTAAAGTTTTAGATTGCGTTTATGTCATCTTCATTTGTGTTAAGTTGCAGAAATTTATATAGGGTTACATTTTAAGTTATTGTTAAGGTTAGTTTAGCAAACACGTTTTCCGTTGTAGTTTTAGCTTTGCAGATTATTGTTAGTAAGGTTAGGAAAATTCAGCCGTGGTTCTTGTAAATTTAGTTGTGTTATATGATAAAATAGTACCACTGCATAAAAAATAATAAACAAAATAGCTGAAAAAATGTACATCAATTACGACATTTCTAGTTTACTCTATACAAGCCAGGTCAGGGTTAAAATACACAAGGAACGTACAGTTAAACGGTGAACCAGAGCAGCTAGCTGGTGCCACCCGTAATAACGGGCGCTAGCGACATCCCTTCGGTAACCGGCCAGATGGAAGGAAGACACGCGAAGTGCGCCTCCAGCAGGCCCCAATACCGGTATTTCACGGACTACCTACGCAAGACCAGCAGGAATATCTCGATGCCTGCGAAGGGCATTTCAAAAATGCTGCAACGAGCGTAGTCAAGTATGTATCGCTAGTCGCCGCGCCGCTACAGCAAGGAGCCGCAATATGGTACAGACCATATGCACAGCTTAAATCAACATGGCCAGATTTCAGAAAGAAATTTTTAAAACGATACGCCAGTCCTGAAACTACAGTGGCTTTGCGCACCAGCCTATAAGGCGAGAAGCAAGGTAAAGAAGACGTTGAAATGTTCTTGCTCAAAAAAATTTGTTTATTTCGCCCAGTCCAACCGGATGCAACGTCCTCAGAGATGATACCTTTTCTGATAACTTTAATCCAGCCTGTCTTACGACCGTTTATGAGACATTGTCGATTTACTTCTCTGGACGAATTCGTAGAATACACCGGCGCCATCGAGAAGGACGCTAAGAAGAGGCTGCAACTAGAAAAGCCACAGAACAATACGACCCATAGTGTCGTTATTGTAAGGGGCACCATTTCCACCGCGATTGTCCGATATTGCAAGGGCAAACGGCAATGCCGCCATAGTCGCAGCCGGAAAACTGGAGACGGACCGGGGACATCGCCGCCTTTCCTCCAGCCCGACTATAACCAGTCTACAAGCTACACGGGGCGTGAACATACCCCGTGTTCCCGTAGAAATTATGGGAAGTGAATTAAATTAGTTATTACGTGAGTGGTAACAGAGAATCCATACTTGCTAAAAAAGTATAGAACACACATAAATGTAGTAGCTTGAGCATCGTTACGTACGATAAAATATTTATCCAACTATTTCTTTAAAAACCCCACGCAAGCCGCTGCACAGGTAAGGGGCAGGTCAATCAACAGCCAGTTTGTTTATGACCGGAAGGTATATGACGCCGACGAAGCCAGTTGGCATATTCTCAGGATTCCATTGCACTATTTATCACATGCATATGAAAAATTGCCAGGTCACTTTCCCGACAAACAACAGGTGATATTCACAGAAATGCAGGTCGAATCGAATCCAGGGAGATTTCTAGAAGCCACGCAGACTAAGCTGACGAAATGGTTCGAATTAAACGTCATGTCAGGCAATATCTATATGCCGATATTCCGAGACATTATCGTTGGAAGACCAACGAGGGATGGGTAAATCGTCAGAGAGGCCATGTAAAGATCATCATCACGAGAATATCTACACTGTCTCCATAAAACACAGAGAACTGTACTACTTTCGTTTGCTCCTCCTGCACATACGAGGAGCAAATTGTATGAGATGTTACTTAAAGTCAACGGCAACCTTTGCGACACGCTCAAAGAAGCCTGGCGCGGCACGAGCTCAATCTCTTAGATGACGACGAAGAATGGATAAGATCGTTGGATGAAGCGAGCACTAGCTGAGAAGATGTTTGCTTACATCCTTATATTTGGTCAAGGTAACGATCCCGTAAGCCTATGGGAGAGAATTCGTGCCCACCTAATTGAGGACTATACAAGACGTTATCATATGAAAGAAGATGCCGCCACGGCTAGGGCACTATGCACAGAGCATTCTGGTGGTAAACGGCAGGCATTTAGCTGATTTCAATTTAACTGAACTACCAGAATATGCTGCCGTACCAAACAACTATGAGAGACGCAAAAAAGTGGCACTTGCAGAACAAATGCAAGCACAACTGAACGACGGACAGCGAGATGTATTTAACACCATCATGCAAGTCATTGAACACCAAGACGATCCGCAAAGATACGTTTACGTTTCAGACGCAGCGGGAACAGCCAAAATCTTCCTGTCAGCACTCTAATAGCGACGCTGCACGGTAGGAACCAGCACTGCATTGCTTAAAACGGGACGAACCGTTCACCATAGATTCTTTTTGTCAATACCGATTGTGCCAGAATACACTTCATTAATTAGACAAAACTCTCAACGTGCAGATCGCACAATACCCAGTGGAATTTCTAAATTCATGCGATCCTTCAGGATACCCGACACAATAGTTGCACCTCAAAGAGGGCTGCATAGTAATGCTGTTGCGTAAATTCAATGTACGAAACAATCTTTTCAACGGTACTAGACTTTTAGTTAACCTAGGCCAACATACATAGACATGTTATTTAAATATATTAGGTTTCGGTTTTCTAAATAAAACTCCTTTTATCTTATGCCAAGCTTTCGGAGATCATTTGTCTCCTTCTTCTGGGCAATAGAAACGGAATTAGTCTAAGTTGAACAGCTGTCTTAACTTCATATAAATAACTCTAAACTTATAGGTAATTTTAAATTTTGCTAACTATTAATAATCACAATCTTGACAAATATTAATATATCTTTCAAAAGCTTGGCATAAGATAAAAGGAGTTTTATTTATAAGACCGAAACCTAATATATTTAAATAACCTCAAAGATCAACGGTCAATAACGGTACAATTCTTAATAATAAGAATGGGGTTTTTTGATTACATAGACACGCAGGTTATGAGCCTGAACGGACAACTAACATAACAACGAGTGTTTTTGCCGAAGATTGATTTCTCCACAGGAGATAGTCGATAACCGTTCATTTAAAAGGCAGGGCCAGAGTTTTTAATTCATCGAAATATGCCTCCCAAATCCAGTATTTTTACACGGACAGCTCTACGCAGCTGTTTCGCGTGTGGGCAAAGAACGGCCTTCGCTTCGCAGTTTTTAATGCGAGAACGCAAGGTATACTGTTATCCGACAAAAAGACGTACACCAAAAGCTTATAAAAACCTTATCTTATAAAACCTGGTATGTTATGTGGTACAAAAATGTTCCATTAAGGTATTATCAATAATTTCTAATGATAATACTTATATAATACAAGTTAGTTAACAGTAAAAATTACTAGCCTTGAAGGAACATATTGTCGATGTTGACGACGCTAAGAACAGGAAGACCAAATACAACCGGGGACGTTGGGTAAGTTTTCCTGCTCGTAGTGGTAAGGCAATATAATGATAACAACGCAGGTCATCAGGCGGCATATCTTACCAGGTACGACAATCCATTCGGATTGTTGGAAGGCATATGACATGACATGTACCGCTGAGTGTTAACCACACCATTAATTTTCGAAAACACAGGGGCTTGCACGCAAAATATCGAGGGGACATGAAAAGAGATTCGTATTCCTTGTTCACGGCGTAGGACTGTTCACTATGCACTGTACCCTGGCGGAATATCTTATTAAACGTAAATACCCACGAATGCATCACTTCTTCAGGGCAGTCGCATAGTTGTATCCATTCGTACAGTAGCTTGTACTCCTATTGCCATTGTTTATTACTTATTTTTGTCATGACAAATTTTTATTTAATGAATTACAGGTTTTTGTTATTTATTTTTCCAGTGTTAGCTGTTATGCATATAGATATCTCTTTTCTAATCCATTCTCCCTTTCCATTCATTTCTCCGAAATCCTTTTATCCCGGTAAAGGTTGCTGTCAGAGCTGGGCAAACTACTCTCAAAAAGTAATTAACTACAAACTACAGTTACTCTTGATGCCAAATAATTTAACTACCGTGTATTCAAACTACTTTTGCCAAAAAGTAGTTTAAACTACTAACTACAAGTAGTTATCAGTTGAAACTACTAATTACTTTTACAACTACTTTAAGGAGATTTGACGAAAAACAAACAAAAGTTGCTTTTAATAGTGATAGATATATTTTTACATATAAAACACGAAACAAAAATACATATTTAGTCACAAAGAAAATATTTTTTACGTTATTAAAGTAAAAAAAAAAGTATTAAGTTTCACATAAGTCGCCATTCGCTTTGATAATCACTAACTGTTCAAATAGTGCATCGGATAGCGCATTACGTCTTGGAGAATTTATATAGGTAGCAAACGAAAAAAGCCTTTTCAACTGCAGCCGACGACGGTAAGCATGTATTATATCTAATAAATATGTCTTTTATCATTTTATAATCGTTTAGCATTTGAATATTGGTGCGTTTGTCTTCTAAGTATTGCAACAGTTCTAATTCTAGTTTGTTTTGTATAGTCATTTGACTACTTCTGTGAGTGTCCAGGTTCTTAGGTACATCTGCATCATCTTCTTTAAAATCAAAGAAGTCAAACTCAGGTACATCACTCTGTTCTTGTTCGAGATGGCTGGCCTTACTTTCAGTTAGACTGTTGCTGGAAAACAAATTCACACATTCTTCGACAATCAGTTTTGTCATTTTGCTGAAGTCTATTGTTGGATCAGTTTCTTGGAAAATCTTTAACCATCGTAGCTTCACACTTGGAATCGTAACTGCCGCTATAATTGAATCTTTCGAGTTCGGTTGCTCGGTGATTTTAAAAAGGTGTGCAAATCTTTTTAATAGAGATTCTATGATCTTATTTAAAACAATTTTCATATTATTGATATTGATTTCACTTTTAATTCTGTCAAGTTTAACCTTTAATGATAAAATTGTAGGCAGCAAGTAGCCGTAAAATGTATAATTTTGGCCTTGTAAAAAATTTAATGCTTCTGCTACTGGTTTCAATATAGTGCAGTACTCTTCCAAATATTGGATATCGGTATCCTTCATAATTTCATTATCTTTTAATCCCAGTTTTAAAGCTAGTTCAGCAGTTTTCTGTTTTTCTTCCAATATTTGAGAAATAGACTTATAAAAAGAGTTCCACCTTGTTACACAAGGGTAACTTAGTGTGTGCCCTAACACAGCTTTTATTATCTCTGCGCTCTTTGGTTTTGAGGCTTTATTCCACAAAATTGAACACTTTTTCAAAACCTTTTCATGTTTGGTGCGCAATGATGCATTTGAGTTTATAACACTATTGGCATCACTTGTTGCCAACAAATTCAGTGTATGAGAGGCACATCGGTAATGCTTTGGCAAAGGTAGGTATTTTTCATGATCTCCTTCGGAATTTAACGTTTCAAAACTTAACTCTTGCAATTCGTCATCAGAATCAGATGATTGGCCCTCATCTACAATGCTTGTTACAAATTTTAACCCAAACTCCTTAAAAGCTTTAGCAAAATTGCTTCCATTATCAGTAACACTGCCTACTATTTTTTTATTGTCCAGATTATAAGAAAGATGAATGCTTTCTAATAAATCAGCGATTCTATCAAAAGAATGTACACCTGCAAATCTGCGACACGCTAATGCAAAAGAAAACCTTTTAAAATTATCGTCCACCCAATGTATTGTAACTCCAAAAAAGCTTCTTCTTTTTGCAGACCAAATGTCAGCGGTGGTACAAACATATTTTGCGTCTCCAATTTTTGTCTTTACTATATGAATATTGTTGTCATATTCAGCTTGTATTTTTCTAACTAATGCCCTTCTACTCATTATGGTAACGGATGTATCTGTAAACAGATCTCTAAAACTCTTTTCTTCGACAATGGAGGTTGGTACCATGCAGTCACAGATAAATCGGATTAATTTATTGTCAAATTTTTGTTGAATTTGTGTTTTTGAAACGTGTTTTGAAGCACAGACAATTTCATTCAATGTTTTTTGTTTTACATCATTATTTGTAATAGCTTTCTTTTCATTTTTCACTTGTATTTTATAATTTTGGTACGCTAAGAAGCCTTCCATGTGTTTGGTTTTTAAATGTTTCAAAAAATTTGATGTTGAAGTCAACACTCCTTTTATGTGAATTTCTCTAGGTATACATAGTTTGCACCTTGCTTCTAGAATATGGTTGTTATGTACTTTAATTACAGAAAAAAAGCGTCCGTCAAATAATGCAGAAGACGTAATCTTAACCATATCACTTTGATTATTTGTTAAAGTTGTATTACTGCTACTAGCATCGACAGATGCCCGATCAGATGTTGTGGACCTGGATTCTGTAGAAGTAGATCTAAAATAAAGACAAATAAATAATGTAGATTCACAGAAACAAAGAAATTAGATGCATAACAAAGTGCAGCAAAACCTAAACAAGTAATACTCCTACCTACAGATGAGAACGTAAAAAAATTCTAAAGCATTACCTACTACAAATTATACGGTCTTTTGAATTCAGTTGCTTTATTCCAATATACACACAAATATTAGTTATTTGTTTGTTAAAATGTGGTATAAATAATATTGCTTTATATTTTATAGCAACAGACACCTGTTTCACAAAAAAAAATAATGAAATCTAACTTGCTATTTGTAGATATAATGAATACCTGAATCCAAAAATATGTAGACAATTTGATTTGGGACTACATTAAATAGAAATATTATTGCCGGAACCGGAATGACAGATTTGCCCTTCTTTAGTGCCACATTTTGTGTGTCTGCTTTTTAATGGGTGTCCATTTTATCAGGGCGACTCATTCTTCTTTGTTAAAATTAGTTTTACAAGAAAAAAATGTTTAGAAAAATTGTTTCAAATGTATGTCCCAAAAAATAGCGTAAATAAGTTTGAAATCCATGGCCTACTTTAAAGTTATTAAATATTAAAAAAAAACTGACATTAATTTGGTGGAAACTTCTAGATAGCATGTCAGTATTATTTGAAGAGGTATGAAAAAAAAATATAAGACAAAAATTGTTTGCAAAATATAACAATATAGCCCCATCTAACTTTTTACATAAATTACGAGTAGGTATTTTGAGATTTATTCTTTAGGTTGTGAAAAATAGCAAGATGGCTACTTGAAAATAGCGGCATTAAATAGAGTACAGTTTTTTACTTTTCAACGATATGTTACACGCTACACTTATTCCTTAATAATATTTTTTTTGTTTGCAAACGTCTCTTTCAACTAGTTTGTTTTATTTATTTATTTATACGGAAGAATAACTTTTTACATAAATTTCTTGTAATAAAATGCATAGCTGTTTTTCATCCAAAATGAGAAATCCAATACTCATAGTTGTAAATATTCAAAATTTGCAAAAAAAGTAATAATACTGCAGGTTAAATATTGTGGATTCTAACAGATTTATTTTGTTGCTCTGATTTGATGCTATATTACGCAAATTACGCTTTTTCGTTCGCAATCAATCAAGATTAATCATAACTTTTAGTGGCAAAAAAAAAACTAAAACTAAACGTATTTTTTGTTTTTTATTATTATTATGGTTTTCTCATTTTTTTTTTACTTTTTCTTAGCAGTTATTATTTCAACGAATTCTTAATAATTTGCCAAGATAGAAATATAATCATCGCACTTTTTGATGGTTTTATTTAATTCGTTTTCCTTGTTTGTGTATGGCCATCCTGATTTCAGGAAAGAATAAAAACAAATGACAAAAAACTGCTTATTTAAAAGTATTTTTGCAAATAAATGATTTCTAAGGAGCAAGTGTAATCTGTGATATATCGTTGAAAAGCATAAAACACGTTCTGTTTAATGGCGCTATTTTCAAGTAGCTAGGTAGCTATCTAGGTAGTTGTTAGATGGGGCCATACAGTAGAGTTGTTTTTTGTAAACAATTATTGTTTTAACATTTTTTTCATATATTTTCAAATGAGAAAGATATGCCATCTAGAAGTTAGCACCAAATGTCAGTTTTTGTTAATAACTTTAAAGTTGGCCATGGATTTCAAACGTCTCTACGCCATTATGTAGGTTATCAAATTTGACAATTATTGTAAAAACTTTTTTCTTGTACAACTAATATTAACAGAGATATAGTCTCAGTCGTCGTTATAAACTGGACATCCTGTATGTAATAACCCTATTGCGGTCAATAATTAGTATGCATAGTAAATAGTAATTAACTTATATATACGTAAAAGTAATTTTCACAATTTTTTTTATTGTTTAATTTTCCAGAAACTATACAGCACTTTATATGCTATAATACTGATAGTACATTATTCTAGAACAAAAAAGCGGAATTTATGGCATTTTTTGCGTACACAAAGATTAATACAAAGAGGGATCAGTGAATGAAGAAATAAAAAAATATATATAATACAGGGGCACAAATCTTTGCATTTTTTATAAAGTTTATTGTAAACTGGTATATTTGGATTGTTACTATAAACAATAAACCATAATAATAATAATGATAATAATAAAAACAATAAAAACAAAAAACTAGTAATTCATACTTATCAAAATGCAAATTACTTTTAGATTCTATTCTATTATTGTTATATAATTTATTTATAGCCATCCTGGTTATTTATTGTTAAAGTGGAAAAATGTGCTATATGCAGAACTCTTATCATTGCGTATTTAAATTTTTATTAAAATTAAACAATAAAAATTAAATAAAATAAAACTGCGCATATTTGGTAATAATCTTAATTAAGTATGTGCACGTAACGCGACACAACAGACAATGATATCTAGATAGGGTGTTCTTAATCCCAAATTGCATTTATTGTATTTACTTAATTTAGTATCTGCGGTTGTGCAATGCAGTACATGGAGTTAGGAAACAATAATTTACTTACGCAGCATCTGAATCTGATGCAGTATCCGTGACAGTGACAGATTCACAAATTGTGGTGTTGCTTTCCGAAAAATCGGATTTGTTGCTGCAGGATTGCGATTGGGACTTCGGCTTTTTTGTTTTAAAAAAACTTCTAAATGTATTCACAGTTTTTCTTTTTTATCAAGAACAGGAACAAATTCCGGATCTTCATCACTGCAAGAGAATGTAGCTCTTTGCTCCTCTTCAGCAGAAACATCCATAGCCTTATGAAACATAAATAAACGTTTACACAAAAAAAAATTACGTAACTATAAAAAATAATGTATAACACATAAAAATAATACCTACTTGTATTTGTAAATGAGAACGGTATCTGCAATTTTTTACTGTAACAACCTGTACACTGCACACCACTAATCCAACTGAGAACAATGCCCAATGCCCACATATAATTCTGCAGGCTCAGTCAGGCACTGTCTTGCTTGTTTCAGCTTGCAATGTTGCAATATTAGCAGCTCTGATGTTATGTACCAGCGCCTTCTTAATATCCTGGCCGTCAGGCAGAATTTGTGACGTCACCCATTGGGTCGGGCAATAGCCGGGCGCTTAGCGCGAACGTTATCCAAATCGTGACATTTACCACAGAATTTCAAACTATTTTATTACTCCATTCCACACCACCCCTGAGGTTGAGTACAAGGTGCGTTTTTTTTTTAGGTGGTTTCCCCGGTAGGCCTAGTCCACACGAATATGAGTAATTAGGTTCATGATTAAGTACATGAATGTCGAGTAAATGTGGCACTAGATTAACCAAACATCTTTGTTGTACACCACAACACATTTAATTTGACACAATTTATGCAAGGTTGCAACAAAAGGATTGCTAGCCACGACTCTATTGCTTGAAAATATTTAACTTTCTATGTTTAGTTTCAATTTCACGAGAATTATCTTTTGCATTGCTTTCCTGAATTAAGTTTGTTTTAACAGCAGTATAATTTTTTTAAAAGTATGTTAACCCATATATTTATGCAGTAATTACTTATTTCAATGAATGACCTTTCACAATCTGTACACGATTCTTGATTTTCAACGTCCAGTTTTTCTAGCAGCAATCCTTTAAGTGCACTTTTCTGATTCGAACAGTCTAAAAACAGTCTCTCACACTCATACTGTTTTTAAATACGTGGGGTGTGGTAAAATAAATATATTCAGTTCCCTCAAAAATCTGTATGCTGAAGGAAATGAGAAAAAAATGGAACAGGATAGTTGTAAGTATTCGGGCGAATATCTCACCTGTTTGGACGAACACAGTATCAACTGTTCATTAATAAAGTTTAGAGTAGCATTTACCCTTTCATTATCACTAAGGCTCATGCAATCTTTCAATTGTGTCTGAATTGCTGCAAGTCTCTCGTCAATACTAATTTCAGCATCCTTCATATTGTTTACACAATTTAGCAGATTTTCTAATTTAGAAAATGTGTCACATTTATGCTCGACACCCAATAACCACTCAAAATTTTGTAGATTAAGCTGTGTTTCTTTGCAAAATATCTGAATTCTCAAATTATTATCTATAGTTACCGTCTTGCAAATGGTTGGATTGTTATTAAAGTCAATTTTCAAAAAATATAAACTGTTATCAGCGCTATGTACGATCCACTCCTTGTGGTTAACTTTCGATAAATTTGCTAAAATTTCGTTAAAGTCGTTAATCATATCATTATGAAGCCATTCATCGTATTTGTTATTTTCCCGCTGGAAGTATTTTCTTTTTCTAAAGTGTGGATCGACACGTTGTGGGGCTGGAGCTGTTGTTAAATATTTTGGTAAACCAGGAAAAATTGACGGATAAGCACCGTCTGCCAAGCCAATTTTTTTTCGCGGAACAATTAATTCAGAACCATCTGGGCGAGTCACACGCGTTTCTTTTATTAAAAATTCTGCAGAAAAATGTTTCATGCAAACGACCGTATTTTTTGTAACAATTAAATCATCGCGAGGAATTTTCTTTCTCCAAAGTTCTTGTCTCGTTTTATCGCTTGGAAAAGTAAAAACGGGTACGTATTCACCCTTATAATAATTTGCCTGGCATCCCGGCACACAACAGCTTTTAGGCATACCTACTTAAATTTAGGTACGTACCTGCCGACCTTTTCCACGAATAATATCCTTTAAATATGCCGCAAATCGTCTTTCCCGAGCACACACAGTTGCCAGGTAACCGCCAGATAACCAATCGGATCACAGAATACACCTGGTACACGTATACACAAGGTAAACCACACACGTGTAGCAAAAAGCGTTCCGCTTGGGTAGCGTGTTGCCGTAAACGGTAAACAAGGCATTCGAGTCACGACCCAATGCATCAGCTGGTTGCAATGTTGTCAGGTCTGCCTGACGGCCAGGATGTTGAGAAGGCGTTGTATGTACATATACATATAAGATATCAAAAAATTAAATGTATTGACACTATGACACTCAATGACAATGAATAAAAGCCGGATTTTTATTACTACAAGAAAATTGATCTCTTTGCAGTCACACATTCATAGTCTAATAAAACATTTACTTTTCGTGATTTTTAAAACTGCAACAAACAAATGTAGTAGCTACTTGTTTAATGTAATTAAGAACACCTCAATACAAATTCTACATGCTAAATTGGGCTTAACTCAACTTGCAATATTAGTAGTTTAATTACCAAAAAAGTAATTAAATAATTTTTTTTGGGGTAGTTTAATTACTGGCAGTTAAACTACTTTTATAAACTACTAGTAATTGAATTACTCAGCTATATTGCAAACTACTAACTACAGTTACTTTTTTCTGAAAGTAGTTAACTACAACTACTTTTTTCATGAAAGTAGTTAAATTAGTAATTTAATTACTTTTGTAGTTAACTACTGCCCAGCTCTGGTTGCTGTAGACCTCCTCGTGGTCCTTACTGGACTATACTCTTCAGATTTTTCTGTGAATTGCGCTAAGTACTACCTTCATGCCTTATAATAGCTTCGTGTAACTTCGCAAGAAACACCTCATCGTACAATTTAGTTGCTAGCGTTCAGGTTGTTTTTTGGTTTGAGATCAAGTTTGTTTCTATATTTTTTAACAAAGTAAAAATCACTGTAAAGGTTCCCTCTTTATTTATTAGATTAAATATTAAAGTTGCATATAATACCGGATGGGGGACCTTCTCTTTTAGAAAGAGATTGGTTAAGGGAGCCTGAAGTAGTAGGCGCGGACGTTAATAAAATTAATTGTAAGTGTTACTAACAATTCAGATAAAAGCTCAACTACGGAAGCATTAATTTCGGAATTTCAATCTGTATTCAGCGAAGATTTAGGAAAATTGCGCAACTTTAAAGCCAAGCTGTATCTAAAACCAAATGCGGTGCTTGTTTTCTGCATAGCTCGTCTACTTCCATTTTCTATGAAGCTAAAGGTAGAAAAGGAGCTGGAAAGACTTTGTGCAGAGGATATTTTAAGTCCGATAGATCATAGTGAATGGGCCAGTGCTATTGTGTCGGTAATTAAAAAAGATGGTCAGGTTAGAATATGTGGCGATTTTCGCATAGCAGTAAATAAGAATCTATACATTCAAATATATCCAGTTCCTAGGATTGAAGATATTTTTGCACGTTTAAGTGGTGGTCAATTATTCAGTAAATTGGACTTATCACGGGTATATGCGCAGATCGAATTAGATGACGAATTAAAGAAAATTGCAGTCATTAACTCTCACAAGGGTTTGTTTAGGTACAATCGTTTGCCTTATGGTATTGCTTCAGTCCTCAGCATTTTCAAAAAGATAATGGAAAGCATTTTTTCTAAAACAGAAGGGATTTTTGTCTTCTTAGACGATATTTTAATAACAGGCAGGAATAAACAGGATCATTCATATAAATTGAGATTAGTTTTGACTATAATTAAAGACAGCGGTCTACAAATCAATTTAGCAAAATGTAGTTTCTTTCATATATTTCGGGAATATGTTTTAAGAAGAAAATTACTATCTAATATTTTCAGATTCTGGGTAACAAGATGAAGCGAAAAACACAAAACAATCAGAGTTTTTAAAGATAAACATGTTCCAGTTTATTGCTTTGGACGCTGTTAAGGCCTCAGCATATCAAGCGCATTTTACAATTGTTAAAAAGCCACCGTGGCGATTCCCAAAAAGTCCTAGATGAAATTGTAAGAGACGCTACTGTCATTGCGGAAAGACTCGGACTAGAGGAGGACATGACATCCGTCCCACGCATTATAGGGATGCAGTGTCAGCAGAAAGCCCTTCGGAATTCTGGAGGTGTTAATTCTCTTGAAGAACGATTTGCTGAAAAAAAACATTCCATCATTAGCATTGCCCAAACCATGTCATCATTGGAGAGCTGCTACAGAGCCCGAACCCTTACCTTCTGTGCCTGGATTGAATTAAAATAAGGGTGCTGCAAATCTTTCAATAGAGCTTGCTTCACTAGTGTCAGATTTACCACATGATCAAAGTGTAGTTGGTCTTGAAACATTGGAAACACTACTTGTAACTTCTGATAATAAAAAGAATCGTTGATAATCACCTTTGCCGCCGAGTGATAAAAATAAAAGAAAATTTGGACCAATATCATCATGGAAATCTTCAGGTAGTGATAGCAGCATTGAAAGGATATGGAAGCGAGTAAAATATGAACATGCCTATGCGTAAGTATTGAAGGTATAAAATGAATGTGTGCAGTTAGAATTTTTCCTGTCTGCATAGGTTTATCCCAAGAACTAACAAGAGGCGAATAGATGAAACCAAAGGACAGTTGGACAGTTTTGTTTGTGGCTCAAAAAAAGAACAAAATGTAGTTGCAAAAGGTTGCTTGTTTTTATAAAGAAATATAGCTAGAATATGTTGAATGGATTCAAAGGTGTATTCATTATATTCAGAATATAGCTAGAATACTAATCTATTCAATTTAAACGCATAACAGACTGCAAATGCTACACTAGAAGAAAGGCCTGAGATTTGGTAAAATCAGGACGCAAAGCTGGAGGGAGTCAAGGTGATAGGAGAAAGTTCAGTTCTTGATAAATACCTTCACAAGCCTTTCTGTTTCAGTTAAAGAATAATAATAACACTAGTACAGTATCACTAATACACTTTAATCATTTAGCGAATACAATCAGGTTTAAGCGATTATCAGTATTAGTAATTATTTTTAGTTAGCTAAGCGATTATTTGATAAAAAGATTATTATTTTGACTAATCAGTTTCGTCGTCGATGCCGTTATTTAAATAATTGAATATCTGATTAATAGATTAATGGAAAAGTTATGTCAAACACATACAATGTAATGTAATTTTTGCATATATGTAGGTAACTGCATAACATTGCTGGAACAATTTGAAGAATTAACACCAGAGCTAATTGTAGAAGTAATTGCAGAGATCGGAATCCGGGTAAATTTCATGCCTCGCGATCTCTGAATTCCGCAAGTCATTATACGCGTGTGTAAGGATGCATTTTGTCAAACGATACCGCCAACCCGGCGTTCTGGGAGAAATTTGCTTCTCACACATCGAAGAATCTGACCTATAACACATCCTAGCGAAGGTGCGTTTTTTTCTGCCGTTTTATGTGTGAGAAAGCTTCCATCTCCTAGTTCACAGGCTAATATACCCCAAAAAACACACCCTCGAGGAATTTATGCATTTTTATAAATAGTGGAAGCCTCCGCTCTCGCATATTATTTCATTTCGAGCATATTACGTACGACAACGACAGAAGTCATGGACATGTTAAAAAAGTTCAAGCTATGCTTCAACTTCCTAATGTGTCTATTGGCTATGTAAGTAAAATTCTATATAAATTCTATATAAAACACTGAGTAATTGCTTTTTGTTTTTTTCAGTTTTAAGCTGCTGAGAGGGCGTAACAGCCTCCTGGAGGACCTTTTGGAATGCCCGCAATGTAGTATTCGGTATGCTGGGCAAATCTGTTGCTGCGTTGTGGGGCATTTATTTTGCCCTACATGCTTGCGCAAAAGTGATGTGGCGCCTGCTCCAGGAGTGAAGCTACGGAAAGGGCAGGCTTGCCCTTTCTCTAGAGGACCCGTTACGATTAAGCAAAGGCTGGTGGCTTTGGAGGCGGTCCGGGATGAGATCGTTAGGTCGGGAGGAATCCCAGAAGAGGACCTAAAGATTAACATCCCGGCTGAATAGCAACAGCCTTCGATGAAGATTAGTAACTATATATGTAGACGATTATTTAATAATAATAATGATTTTTTTCTAGAACGTCCAGCCTCTGACGGTATGGTGAAGACGGGGAGGCTTTCCTCAGAACTGCTAACTGTAGCAGGCGGTGGTGAGTTTAACTTGATGTTGACATTAGGTATTATAAAACAATGCTTTTCCTATTTTTTTTATAATTTCTTTTCGGTCGGAGAAGTCCGTTGGTGGCCAGCAGCGGTGAGCGTAGTTGCGTGGCAGGGCCCTCGGGAGTTTCCAGGGATGCAAATTTCGGAACAGGTATGTACTCAAACATCCCTTTATAGTTAGTCTGTATTAATATTTTTCCTGTCATATTAGGCGATGGTTGTTGCTATGTTGATGATGATGATATGCAATCCGTAACATTTACATCAAGCCGCTCTACAAACCTCGGTGAGTTATTCAACTTATTTTCTTTAGCTTGCAATTTATTGAATATTTCTCTTAATTATTATTTTAGAAAATGTGGATCTGTCCTCAATCACTTTGTCAATGCAGGAAACTGCGGCGAGTGTGGTTGAGAGATGGATCCAGGAGCAGAGGTTCCTGACAGCTGGCCTGCTATCGCCTAACAGCTCCGTCGCCGCGATTCCAGCTATATTATATGAGAAGCAATTTATTTTTTTTTCTGAAAAATAAATACTTATACATGTTCCTATTGTTACAGCTCCAGACCGCGCCGACGCCGCGTACACCTCTGACTGTAATGAGTAAGAAATTTTCAACTTTTTAAATTTAATAATAATAATTGCTTATGTGCTTCTTTCTTTCTTATAACAGACCCCGACTTAATCCCTCGCCAGCCGGACCAGGAGGAGATCCGATATCCGACACAGGTGGTACGTCATTATGTCTACCACGTACCACCTGAGGGTTACATTCCTCCTCCGATAGGGCGCCGCGATTAAGAAGATATTTAATATTATTAGGTTAATTAGTTTATAAGTTAGTTTAGTGTAGAATTAAGTATAATGTAAATATATTTTGATAGTAATAAACTAGGTTTTAAAAGAAATCACCCAAAATTTATTTCTTATAATTGATATATTTATACATTGCAGCTCGAAAAAAAAAGCGATTTCTTTAATTGCAAGTGTTAAAAGTGTTAATTGATGGTAAGTATTATTTAATTCTAAACAAGTCATACTGTCGTTAACCACCTCTTTTATAACGAAACTGATAAAGCTAAATCTCAATTATTAAGCTTTATCCAACTACAATATACATGCCACTCAGCGTAGCGGAAAATGTCTAGCCGAGAATCAACCTGGCGCGTGTCGTGGGTGGTCGAGAGCCCGACAGGCGGGGTGTCTGTCAGACAAAGACCTTCATCAATCACCTTAGGAACAAATGTATATTGAATATGTGCTTATCATTCCATAATCACTATCGGATAATTTATAATAATACAACCTCATACTCAAAACACGCTAATATACATCTAAATGTAAAATAATCAATAATCCACCCTTTCAAATACCCTGCGCCTAATTAAACAACATCTTCATTAGCTTATTAACATCTAATTACATATTTAACAACGAGCATCTAGCCATCAGCAACTAAATGTAAAATAACCAATAATGCGGCCGTCAAAATACCCTCCCACTAATTAAACAATAACTTTATTAGCTAATTAACAACTAATTACTGCTAATTAATATTCGCCGGGCATCTTAGCACCAACAGGGCATCGGACAGACCATCATACACCCCCTCCAACACCCTCGAAACAAAAACAATTTTTTCTCGCGACTAATTACTTTGTTAATTAGTGTGATTCGTTAACTGGCTAATTAATAATTTAATTACCTACCGTCTAACCGGCTACTTCCTTCTACAGTCCCAGTAAAATACTTATCGAAGCACCAATCGAAAACGTTATTAATGACATTCTGGGGGAAAGGCGAACCGGAATGCAGGCAATTTGTGACAGTGATGGTATGTGATTAATAAATGTAAATAAAAACTAATACAAAACATCCTTTCCTATCAGCTGTAGCTATTACCCAATCATCAGAGGATGTTCTGAATGTTTTCTCTTCTGAAAAGTGGATTGATTCACTCTTGCTTGAAGAATAGTCACTTGAAAATACAGCAATTGTTGGTAAGTATTTTTTTTAACAAATTATTTCCACAAATACTCATGCAACTATCTCTTGGTAAAAGTATTGTTGATGATGATGACTGTGTCACAGGTATTAAGTATGTACATAAAAATAAGATACTAAACATGTTTTTTTTAAATAAATTTTATCAGCTTCAGTAGAAAATGATTGGGCCACCACACGCCTTCGATGATGAAGACCCAGACTTCACATGTTTCAGAAGTGGCAAAATAAATAACTGTGACATGAGACTGGGGTTCAGGGGCGCGTTTAGTTCGGTGTGACTTGTTAGTAGTGCAAATGATACTCGGGAGTAGTTTTAGTAACACGTTTACTGGGGCAAACGAACTAAAATACACTTGACCTTGGCTAAAGAACTTGAACAATAGAAAACGATAAACTGAATACAAAATAACGAATAAAGTCTTGGGGAAGATCCCGTTTCCGACAGCAACACCGTCGCCGACCCGGGGCGGTAAAGCTGGAGGCACTTGTCGGAGGGACGAACCGCGTCGTCGCACACCCGCTTCTAGCCTTCTCGAGAGCGCGCTACTCCACAACGTTTCGAGTAGTCTTCGCAACGGCTTCGAGCAGACTGTTGCCGTGTTGTCACTGCTAACGGATGGTGGTGGTAGGCTTGGGGGAAATGTGCGACGTTGCCAGATGTATATGTTTATGTTACACCCTCCCCCTTTGGATTGCGCCTTCCATTTTGGCGTAATCCAACACTATTCTGGATCTGAAACATTAGAACAACAGGGAGCATTACATGGTTTACGAATTTTAGGGGATACTTGGAACAGGTGAAGGTAGGTGTTTCTTCGTTTAAACCTCGGTTTAAACCATCGTTGTCTTCATCCTGTACAGCCTCTGGATGGGTAGCTTCATTGGCCTTGGACTCGGTTCCACTATGATCGTCCGGCGGTGGTACTCGCCTGGGCCTTCCTCGTCCTCGTATCGGTCGAACTGGCTCTGGGTTGACTCCTTCATCAGCACTCACGAAGGGGGTGAGAGCACTGGCGTGGTAGACGCCTAGAGGGACATCTGGGGCGTCTAGACTTGCAATCTGGTAGGTGGTGGGCGTCATMTTTTTCAAGATCACATAAGGAACGTCGCGACGCGGAGCGAACTTTGACGTGTACTGAGCACTTMGTTTACTTAGAGCATGCACATTGACTAACACTTTGTCACCTGTGTTTAGTMGTACGCTCTCGCGGCGGCGGCGATCACCATATCTTTTTGAAACGTCCTGACGTTGTTCGTTAATCTCGCACGCACGTTGCAAGGTATTTACTAGGTTGCGCAAATACGGTTTAATCTCTGGCACTACATTCTGGTTTTCAACGATTGCGCGTAAGTCGCGGTGGACGTCGTACGGGGTTCTAAGTTCTCTAGCGAAACATAAGTACGCTGGCGAGTATCCAGTGGACAGACATTTCGCGCTGTTCATAGCAAATCTTACTGACGGTAGCATCTCTTTCCATTTTGTGTGTACGTTTTGTACTAATATAGTCAATTGGGTCTTGATTTCTTGGTGTTCCATATCTCAGTATTACTTCTTCGACTAAACATTTTGCACACGCTTCAGCAGTGGCTCGTTGTAAAGCGAATAATTCGATCCCCTTTGTTGCGGTATCTTCAATTGCAAACACCCATCTCTCTCCTGTTTCGGCCTCAGGTAAGGGACCAAATAAGTCGATGGCTAACGTTTCGAATCGCTGGGCCATTACTGGGGTTTGTAATAATCCAGCAGAGTGACGTCACGKCTAAGGGACGGCCAATAAAATCTTTTAGCAATCCTTTCTATAGTCTTCTCGACTCCATAGTGTCCTGCTAGGGCTGAATCATGATGTTCATTCAGAATTTCGGGTACTTCGTCTTTTGTTATTACAAGTTGGGGTTGTTCACTGTCGATATCGGGGTTGTAGCGGTATAACACACCACTAGACATCATAAATCCTCTATCTGTCCATCTAGAGTAGTCTACTTCGTTTGGTTCGGATGATTCGAAGCATTCGAAAATTTTCTTTACTTCAGGGTCCTTTAATTGCCGATCTCTCACTTGTTTATTGGATAAGGTAGGGAGATCCACAGTGATTGAGCATATTCCACAATCTTCAACATTTTCTTCTGTACATGGTGGTCTTGACAACATATCAGCTGTTACATTGCTCTTACCAGGTATGTACTCGATATGTATATCATAGCTTTGAAGAGTAAGTGCCCACCTAGCCAAACGACCAGCAGGTGAACGTAGTGACATGAGCCATCGAAGTGGTTGGTGGTCACTCCTCACAAAAATTGTGCTTCCTTCCAAGTATCCTCTGAATTTTTGAACGGCGTATACGACTGCTAAAGCCTCTCTTTCAGTCGTACTGTAATTTCGTTCAGCCGCGTTTAGTATACGGCTTGCGTATTCGACGGGTCGTTCCTCTATGTCCTCCCCCTGGAGTAAACATGCACCTATGGCGTAGGAACTAGCATCGGTCTTGATCACAAAGGGCTGCTTAAAATCAGCCTGTCTTAAAATTGGGGCGGTTGTTAACAATTTCTTCAAGGTGATAAATGCTTCTTCTTGAGCGTCAGTCCATTTAAAAGGCGTGTTTTTACGCGTCAGCTCGCTTAACGGTCGGGATAKCTTAGCGAAATCAGGGATGAATCGCCGGTACCAGTTACAGGTTTGCAAAAATGATAGAACATGTTTTGCATTACGAGGTCTTGGCATTTGCGAAATAGCGGCTACCTTCTCTGGATCTGCAGAGATTCCCTTTACAGTGATTATATGTCCTAAGTATTTCACCTCGGAACGAACGAACGTGCATTTTTCACGATTGGCGTGCAATTTGAATTGGCGGAGTCGTTCAAACACGAGTATAAGATCATCAAAATGTTTTTCATTTTTCTTTGGCACCAGTATCACGGGCGCTGCGTATGCTGAATCGCATTCCTCAATTATGCCACATTCCAGTAGTCTTTCCACTTCTTCCTTCAAAATGTTTGTTTTTTGGGGCGTCATTCTATATGGCGGAACTGCAATAGGCCTGTCGTCCGTTAATTTGATTGTATGTTCTGCATAAGGAGTGGGGACGTCACTATCTTCGAATACGTCCTTGTTACGCTGAAGTAACTCTTCCAATCATTCCCTTTCTTGACTATCCAAGCTCTGTCCTTCATCCTCACGAAGAGAAATATCCAGTAAGTTTACCTTGATTGTAGTTGGTGATGACGGTTCTGGTATAAAGTCAAATGTGATTTGTGGTTCTTCTCTAAAGCTCCATCTCATATTACCAATGTCGATTACGATTCCTGCATCCGTAAGAAAATCTATGCCAAGCAACGTTTTGCTAGTTGTATGTTCTGGTACTGCCAAGAATGAAGTAGGTATTATTTTATCGTTAACCTGTACATTGCAATTAAACACATGTGCTAATATGTTCCTTATTTTGCCATCAGCCATTGTTAGATTCATGTGCTCAACTGTATATGGACAATTCTTTGATAACAAATGTTGATATAAACGTTGACCTGCCATGGTACGCTTCGCACCTATATCCACGTATGCTAGTCCAGTTTTCCCTTCAATGGTTACACGAAGTAGCGGACGGGCTAAATCTGATGAAAGATTTGTCAAAAACAACTCGGTGGCATTAACAGAATTTTGCTCCTCTGCGACTGCTATAGCGACGGCCGTAGTATTACACTTCGGACAATTTGATCTAACATATCCGGGATTACCGCATCCAAAACAAGAAAATTTCGGTACTGATACACTCTTTTGTTTATCTTCCTCAACTGGTTTCGATTGAGCGCGGGGTATTGGTTTAATCGATGAATTTGCGCGAGCGGCAATTAATTTCTTGCACTCGGCCTGTACATGTCCATAAAAGTTGCAGATATTACATCTAATCCTGTTTTTATTTGACGTGTCGGTAGTGTGCGTTTTGCTTTGATCGATTTTAGAAGCGGTGACTTCATAAAACGACTCTTCAATAGCGCGGGCTCTTTCAATTAAATTTTCAAACGTTTTAATGTCATCTCTCGGTAACTGATGTCTAATGCGGCGATTTAACAAACCGTATATCATGTCAAGTTTATGAGTGTCGTCTAATTTCGGTTCCGGCGGTAAGTGCGACAACAATGCACGAGCGGCGTTTACAAAGACGTCTGTCGGCTCCGTCTCCTTTTGTTCATGCGCAAACAGTTCACGATATATTTTATGGGCGGGTTTATGCATTCCGTACGCATGACGCAGAGCTTTTAGCGCTTCGTCCCACGTCTTTACGCCGTCTTTCGCACCTTGCCACCAGATGGCTGCATTCTTGTCCAATAACATTGACAATCCCTTCAACGCATTATTATCCGATATATTTACGCACTCTTTGTAAATACATATAGCCGTAACGAACGCTTCAACATCTTCGTTCTTTGCACCCGCGAATCGCGATTGACAATTGGCAAAGTTACCTGGAGGTTGATGAGCGATACCTTGTCCAACGTCTGTCGTCCTCTCCTCGGCGACGATCTGACGCATCCCTTGCAGAAGCTGCTGAAGTTGGCTCGCCGTCATAACCACCTGTTGCTCTGCCATAGCTGATCGCTGATTCCTTCTGCGAMGATCGTAGCTATGTTGGGCCGTTTTGAAACTGTTCACTTTTGTCCACGAAATGTCACAAATAACAATCACAAGCTTTGTTTCACCTTTGCACTGTCTTTTTACAAGTCACAGCCGCAAGTTGAGGCGACAATTATGTGGCTTGAGACTGGGGTTCAGGGGCGCGTTTAGTTCGGTGTGACTTGTTAGTAGTGCAAATGATACTCGGGAGTAGTTTTAGTAACACGTTTACTGGGGCAAACGAACTAAAATACACTTGACCTTGGCTAAAGAACTTGAACAATAGAAAACGATAAACTGAATACAAAATAACGAATAAAGTCTTGGGGAAGATATCGTTTCCGGCAGCAACACCGTCGCCGACCCGGGGCGGTAAAGCTGGAGGCACTTGTCGGAGGGACGAACCGCGTCGTCGCACACCCGCTTCTAGCCTTCTCGAGAGCGCGCTACTCCACAACGTTTCGAGTAGTCTTCGCAACGGCTTCGAGCAGACTGTTGCCGTGTTGTAACTGCTAACGGATGGTGGTGGTAGGCTTGGGGGAAATGTGCGACGTTGCCAGATGTATATGTTTATGTTACATAACTTGATTTTATTTATTTTTATAAATCTAAATATTATTATTACTAGGCAAGAAACGGGTTGGCGGAAATACAACCAATGCAAAGTCGTGATTTGGCAGATACGAAAAAAAACTACTGTTGAGGTAAAGCAAAAGTTTTTGTCAGAAAAAAAAATCAGAGGAAACAGAAAACTCATGAATCATTAAAAAACAAATGGCGGAGGAACATGAACAGAAGTTAAGACACTGGGAAGAAAACCAGCTGAAAATAACATGAAAAATGTTTAAAGCAAAAATAAATAAATTTTAAGTTATCAAAAATTTTATTCATCCATTTTACATGTTCATTATAACCTTTATATATCCTGCATCGCCTAACAATAAGCCATTTTGAAATTCATTATCTTCGAACCGCGCACAAATGTGTGAATATCTAAATATCGTAGAATCATGCACTTATCCGGGCCATCTTGCAACATCTAGTATTCTTAAATCAGGATCTACTACTGCTTGGACATTTATAGAAGAAAAATTGCTTGCGGTAGGYGGTATTATGTTTAAAAAGCCCGAAATAACCCAGTAGCAACATTCAGTAGTGCACATGGTCTAAAATCAATGATGAAATTGTAAGGGAAGGTGAGAATGAAAATTCAAAACAAAATTAGGTATCCTCAAATAAGGAAGGAGCTAATATAATAATKTGCTATTCTTCAGAACTTAAGCKGCAATATAATTGTCTGCAAAAAGATAAGAACGGCCCTTTTGTTCCCAAACTTTATGCGACGTAAGCAATATTAATGGATGGCTTTCAGCAGCGTCACATATGAACTTTAATGTATATATGCCACCTTGACATCGATTCTGGGCTAAGAAAATATCATCCATACAACATTGATACAAAACTGTTAAAACAAAATTAAGAACAGCTGATAAAGTGGCGAACTCACCATTAGAACACAACGTCAGTTGCCACATGCTCGACGTTATACTCTGGACGAAAAGATACTTGCGTTATCACTATTAAAGCGAGTACCAAATGTTATAGGCTGCTTCCTAAATTATTTGCACTACCCTCAGCACGCATATTAACAAATCTGTTTAATCAGGTTCCGTACGGGCCAGGAGTAAACGAGCAAGTTTTTTCGACCTTAGAAGAATCAGTGCAAAAGTTAAAGGCAGAAGACAGACTTTGTGCAGTGTATTTGATGAAATTTCAATAACACCCCATTACCCATTGATACCGGTTGATAATTTCAACGTTAATTTAAGGTTGAATATTCAATCACCAATTTGCTACGTTTTCTCAGCGTATATTGACAATGCCTTTTCGCCTTAAAGTAATTTTATATGTAGATGGAAATGTGCATTATAGTATCGTTTGCTCTAGCAGACGACCTACGTCATCATTTTCACGCAAACTTAACGCTATCAAGGTTGCTGCAATCTATATATGGAAATTGCGGAGATTTCTAACCGTCAAGTTTGCGAGTGTGCCTTGCATTTATTTTGCTATACAAAAATAGCAGCTTACTCTTTCTATACATGCGGAAGGCGATCTTCTATCCTTACTTACTGAGCACGTGCGTGCAGTACAAAAATGCCTAACAAACGAGTTGCAGTCATCGAATAAGAAACCTTCGACATCTAAAAATCAACAATCAAACACCAGCAAAGGTAACAAACGTAAGCGTTCCGCTGATCCAAAGAAGGCGCCTAGTGCCAAGAAACCTGGTACTGCGACAAAATTAAAAGATTCAGTACAATCAACACAAACCAACAGCAGTAACGCCAGTAATCAGAAGAAACCAGAAGTCGATCAAGATCATCAACAACAGATGCAAACTGAACAAGGCAACGCCCATAACGGAAGAGGTTCGATAGTTGGGAAGTCTGGTAACCGAAAAGTTCAAAAGAAGGCTTATCGTTTTGGTATTGTTGAGGTGAGTACGTAAAACACATAATGTCCCGTTGTGTTATGCTAGCTTTTGCGAGTGAGGAATCTGGGAGAGAATTCGAATCCGTATTAGATTGTCTTTACRGTCATACATTTGACAAAAGTGATCAAGTATCAATAAATATTTGCGGGGTAACCAGTGCATAGTGCTATTTTTATTGATTGTTCCTGTTTATATTTTCTTGCTGTTGAAAGTTCTTCATTGTTCTTGTTTCTTGTTAGTTTGTTAGTTTTTATTGTTGCTGCTTCCCTGTTAAGTATTTATTCGCTATTGTTGACGTGTTTGTATTTCTTCCGATTGCTGTTACACTTCGTTTGTTGTTAATTATATTATATTCTTCAACTGAGCTTTTCCGAAATGTCTGCGCAAAAAAATAAATATCCGCATTGTACGTGTGAAATATGTAAGGGTAGAATAAAATTTAACCAGAAGAAAAGTAAGCTGTCGTGGAAATATATTGAAGTGAACCTGCAGAAGCATGCAAACCACTTCCAAAAATATATAGACATAAGCCTAAAAATGGACCCTTATAGACCTATACTGCCGAAAGTTCAAAACCTAACCAACGAGTCACTGCGAAATGTTACGGTAAGCCAAGTTTATTTTATTTTTATACTGAAGACTTGTGAAGTGTTATAATATTTACAGAGGGTAGCTACCCAGAATATGAAAATTCTACAGGAAACTGCATGGAATTAGACGAATTGCCTCAAATAGACGCAGACCAAAACAACAGCCGAACCACTGGAACACAAACTGAATCAGATGTGCAAGAAGATATGCAGGAAGATCAACCTGGTAGTTCAGCGGGAGTTGAACTGGATATGGACGAAGCTGAAGATGAAGGTTCCGAAACATTTAACTTCGCCAATGTAGTGCACGAGTCGATACACCTTCCGTTTCGAAGCACTGTTTCCACTCAGAGAAAATGTTGCATATGCGGAAGTCTGAGTGGCAGAACGGTGTTAAGTATAAGGGCTATAGCTGATGTGTTCGCTACTCAAAATATAATAATTCCTCTCGCGAACAGAGTATGCAAGGAACATTTAAATGAAGACAAACTCGTAAGTGAAGAGTCCAAGATCAAGCTTATAGCTAAACACGCCGAAGTAGAATGGACAGCTGAAGATGTTTCACAGTTCATAATGTCACTTGTGTCATTGTACAACAAATCAAAACAGCCACATGTTAATTTCGACAACCCTGAGCTATCCGTCACCGACTATCATTTAATCACGGGGTTAAATAAGCGGCAGTTTGATGCAGTGCTTACGTACTGCCGAAGTATTCGCAGCAGCAAAAACAGGAGTGGCAGGAATGCTCTTGGTATGTTCCTAGTTAAGCTTCGTTTAGTTGTTTCCCAGGAAGTGATTGCCTTCATGTTTGGGGTTAAACTACAAAAAACTGTTAGTGTGACATTACGAAGCGTAGCAGAAGATTTAAACGAACACTTTGTACCTCGCTTTTTGGGCTACAATGCCATTTCAAGGCAAGAAATAATCGAGAAGCATTCAGTTGAAATGGTGTACGAGCTTTTCGGTTTGGAAAGGCCGGCGGCATGCATAATAATGGATGGAACTTATCTGTACATAGAAAAACCATGGAATTTGTAACAGTGCATTAATCAGTAGATCAAGTGTTGCCAATCCCATCCAGTAGTTCTAATGTAAGGGTAGTCTCTCACTCAGAGGCTCCCGTGGTCCCATTGGGCTTTCGAGCGGGCAGCACATTTTTTGGTTCGCTGGGTAAGCTGTCCGCGTCGAAAACGTGCAGCTCCCTTTGTTTTTCGTTTGATTTTTGCTATTGTGTGGAAAAACCCTGTTATTACAGGTAGGCATTTTTATGATTAAATAATTAACGCATGAACTATGTGTTGTCATTTGTCGCAGGGTTTTTTCTTTCTTCTTTTGTGTGTCCTCGTTTGGTTGTTTCTCCGGAACAAAGCGGCCACATCGGCAACACGTTTGTCGCTGAGCTTTTTAGGGTCCTTAAAGGCGCTTCGCTTGTACAAACACAAGCTGGTTGCAAGGTCAACTTATTCGAGGGAAAGGCTCCTTCAAAGAGTGGACGGCTGCTGTACCCGACGACGCTACCGCAAGCTTAGGCGAAGGGGGACAGAGGCGCCGCAGGTGACGGTTGGCAGCTTGGACGGCGCTGAAAACGTTTGCGGCGAACAACAGTAGCGTGAGTTTCTTTTTCTTGTCTTAATAAGAAAAACGCGGCAATTTGGCTGAACAGAAGTGACTGATATTAAGAACCCGGATTAGACAAGGCAGAATAGTTAGGCCTACTCTGTTTACTAGATGGTCATAATTATACTTGATTATTTGATTTTTATCCATTCATATGTGAAGATAATGGTACCATTTTCTATCCAGTTATCATGTTTTCTTTGAATATATACGTTATTCGTTCTTATTTACTTAAATATGTACTACCTGTATGAATTACTTTTCATTACAATATATATGTAAATAGATTTTCCGAGTTAGATCTATTCATTCACTGTCCATCGCTACAAATTAACTCGGTGGCGCCCTAAAAAAAATACCTATATAAAAAAAGAAAACAAAACAAAGAAAAATAATAATCGATTGTCACGCCCCGTTTCGACGACCCCCACCCCGCTGTCGACTGGCTGCCGTGGCGTTGAATAAAGGTAATTTTTTTTATAAGTCTTACTTCGATGTTGAACCTTACAAATTTCAACCTACAAAAGAAAACATATTCCATGCAGAAGAATTGTAACCTTGTCAAACCGCATATGAGCGTCACTACAACAGGCTACATAGTTGATACCGACGACATGTTCTGTGCAGATGGAGGTAATAACGACGCCCACATCCTATTATCCCGGCAAAACTCAAGGGTGAGTTTTTTTGCCACTTTTACAAAAGGAGATGCCATTATCTTAGACCGCGGTTACAGAGACGCCATACCAACATTGGAAAACCTGGGATATCTGGTATTTACCCCTAACTTTTTGGCAAAAGGCCAGAAACAGTTTTCCACTGACAAATCCAACAAATCAAGAAAAGTAACAATGATGAGGTTCGTAGTAGAAAATATCAAAAAAAAACGTGTTTCACTTTTTCAAGAACGACATCAAAATTCAATACTTAAATGTCACATGGTTCCGCATAGCATGTGCACTATTTAATGCATTTTTCCCACCTATAATTGGAAAAAAAGGTCATAGGGAAATAGTAGAGGCCGCTCTCAATCAAATGAATAAGAGCAATAACTTACAGATTCGACTGGAAAGGGAAAACCTGATTTCGACAAAAAAACATTTGAAAAAGCTATGTCTAAATAAGTTGCCAGATTTTCCAAGACTTACTAAGGAAGATATGAAAAAAATAACTCTTGGCATATACCAAACTCAAATGGCCGAATTTTATATAGATGAACACATAGATAGCGAAAAACTTTTTGATGTATACATTTGCACTTCAGATTGGTATTTGATTAAGGCAAGAATTAAATCTCGACATGTTGGGAACACTTTTTATCAAACCTGGGTGCATTACTCTCCTTCCCAAGAAGGTTTTCGTTCGATCCTGGGCTGGGCATGCCAATGCAAGATCGGATTAAGAAATGTAGGTTGCTGTTCCCACGTTACATGCATATTATGCTACTTTGGATATTCAGAACGTTCCAAAACGTTGAAGAGGAGACGGAACTACATGAGCTTCTTAGCAGACGCGAAAAAAATAAACGCACGAAACATAACGGAAATAGATAAACCTGGTTGTTCTAAGCTTCCGGATGTGTAGCTCTTCAACATTTGCTAGTATTAGTTTCATATAATATTATCTTTCATAATTTGCATCGCTTTTTATTTTATTCGGCAACTTCAAATACTGTAGTTATAAACATTTTCGTAAAATCTGACATAGACATATTTGGTTGTAACAAAGGCCTAAATACATAGTTACGCATTTCCACAAAATCTTTTACTATTACAAGATTCTCCCCATTTGCACCAGTTCAGCTGTTCTCCTATTAGTTTTCAACCTTATATACGAGTATAATATATGTTATTGTACGAGCATAATTAGGGTAACAGGTACTCGCGTGGAAGAAAAATTAGGTATTCCGCAAATTAAAATTACTACCAATCGTAGACGGCTTTTAGCGCATACAAGATGTTTTGATAACAAAAATGTTACTAAAATGCACGTCTATGCTGTGCTGTCTACACCTCAACCAACTGCAGATAGATCTATTTTGCTGTCATTACAGCTCATCAGTGCAGTTTAGATCTAGTGCAGACAGCACTGCATAGAACTGGTTTTACCTATATACCAGAGCAATGGTATGATGTAAGTAAGAATTTAGATGGCAATGTTACTACTTTAGTAGGTAAGTACTGTACTAATTATAGGTATAAAATACCTATTCCTAATATTTATATTTTCCTGCGGTTGGATCACATGTCTCTTTCATTGATATTAGCCGCAAACAAAGTAAATATTTTATAATTTCATGTTGTTTTTAAACTTTCTGTAACTTTTAGCCAAGCAGTCATTTTAGAATAAACCTAATAGATTTTCTCATTATGTTAGAATAAAGACTTTCATACCTTCTTTACAACTGTGCTTGTTGATTCCTTCGATGCCAAAGCGATTTAGAAGCAAATGCGGTAAATGTAACTCAATACCGTATGCGGGTGTTACATGCGGATTACCTATACTGTCGCCACTGTTATTATAAAACTAGGGAGGGCGGTATCGCAGTTTTTTTATGTTATCTAGCTACCTATATGGAGATGTAACATACCAAGTTAGGACCCTATTGCAACCCTATTGTCGCCACTGTTATTAAAAAACTAGGGAGGGCGGTATCGCAGTTTTTTTATGTTATCTAGCTACCTATATGAAGATATAACATACCAAGTTAGGACCCTATTGCACTGTGCGAACATAATAAAAATTACTATTGTCCGGCAAGAAGTCGCCTATAATACCGTATACGGATGTTAATGCGGATTACCTATATTGTCGCCACTGTTATTAAAAAACTAGGGAGGGCGGTATCGCAGTTTTTTGATATTATATAGCTAACTATATGAAGATGTAACATACCAAGTTAGAACCTTATTGCAGTGTGCGAACATAACAAAAATTACTATTGTTCGGCAAGATGTCGTTTATAATACCGTATACGGGTGTTAGATGCGGATTACCTATATAGTCGTCACTGTTATTAAAAAGCTAGGGAGGGCGGTATCGCAGTTTTTTGATATTATGTAGCTACCTTTATGGAGAAGTAACATGCCAAGTTATAATAACCTTGTTGCAGTGTGCGAACATAATAAAAATTACTATTGTTCGGCAATATGTCGCCTATAATATCGTATAAGGGTGTTAGACGCGGATTACCTGTATTGTCGCCAATGTTATTATAAAACTAGAGGGGGCGGTATCGCAGTTTTTTTATGTTATCTAGCTACCTATATGAAGATGTAACATGCCAAGTTAGAACCTTATTGCAGGGTGCGAACATAATAAAAATTACTATTGTCCAGCAAGATGTCGCCTATAATACCGTATACGGGTGTTAATGCGGATTACCGATATTGTCGCCACTCTTATTTAAAAAACTAGAGAGGGCGGTATCGCAGTTTTTTTACATTATCTAGCTATCTATATGAAGAAGTAACGAGCGTAGTTGGAACCTTATTGCAGTGTGCGAGCATAATAAAAATTACTACTGCAGTATGGAATGTTGTCCATACGACGTACAAGTTTCAAGCTGTGCATTGCCCTTGTGAACAGTGGCAAGGTCAATTTTTTGTTTTTGAACAACAAGCATACAGTATATAGTGTGTAATGGCTCTCGTTAAAGAAATATCCCAATAATCAAATTTATACGCGAGGGCCTCGCAGTGCGTCTTAATGTATAAGGTTCTTTACACATACATGTTATTGGATTGTTATGAAATTGGGGTTCAATACGGGATATTCTACAATGAAATAAAAATTTGGGAATGCGATTCTTAGGTCAAAATATTGTATTATCAAAAATATAACAGAACATTTGGAGTATGAATCCGAATCCGTTATAGAATTTAAAATCTAATTTGCAGATGCTTTACAGAAATAATGCAGGTTTTACTACTTTTAATGAATTAGTGGAGCAAGAAGAGAAACGAAAACAATACAATGGTAACGGTCAGTACGGTTCGGATTCTCAGCCAGCTAAACGAAGAAAACTAACGTACGAATAATTATTATAGAATCACAAACCAATATCAGCATGTCTGCAATGCCAGAGGTCGACATGTCACTCGCCGACCATATCTATACAAGAACTACCACCACACAGACGGCGATGTTAGTGTTTTGCGTGCTCGCAATGATTATTAATTTTGCCGCACAACAAGATTATAAAAATAATGTTAGCGATTCGGAATATTATTCTCGCAAATATAACAAAACTTATATGAACTGTTGGGTTATAACAATTGATCCGATATCCTTTGTGAAAGATGCTGAACAGAAACGCGAACAATTTGTATAATTACTGTTAACATATTTTGAAAAATTAAATATTAATGATAAATGTAACTATATATGCGTTATGCAACAATCTAAAGGCTGCGGACTACACGCGCATTTTTGCGTAGTATACACCTTTTCAGAAAATCAAATCGCCATGAAGCTACATAAATTATTTGCAAAACCTGTACAAGAGTACATTTCATGTCACAGTTAATGATGACAATATAGGTACTCAAATTGTACTTAAGTTTCGATCGTAAAATTATATTCGGTGAACACAGTGGCCCCAAGCGATCAAACATGCTGGACGAACATACTAAAATAAATACCAACAATGAATTAGTAATTTTTTTCATGAAAAAGCTTCACGGAAACATCACAAATTATAATGATTTACTAAAGGATTTAATGATTCATTAATATCTTCATTACAATAACCTCAAAATCGTGTGGGAAAATTGTCTAAGTCACTTTAAATCTTCGCTTACGCATGCCATGAATGTTAAATTGATTCTCAATAAAATTATTGATGAAGTCCGACCGGATCGTTTATTATGCTGTTGTCCAGTAGAACTCTTGCATTATCAGGAAATCAATATCTTTGACTTTAACGTGGCATTGTTTCATTGGCTAATGGTACAGATAGCGCCACAAAACGTTAACACTCTACTGTTAATGGGACCACCGGATACTGGCAAATCCTTTTTATCTTGTCTGATTTGGAAGGAATTTTACATTCACGAACGAATAATAAATGGTGGTCTTTTTTTGTTTGCAATAGCACCAGGCACTGGTTGCTTGTTGTGGGAGAAAACTCATATTCCTCCTGAATTAGCAGACATGGCTAAATTAATTATGGAAGGTAACCCAACAGTTGCGGTAGCAATTATAAATAAGCCGTCTCAAACATTAGGCAAGAGAATTCCGTTTATCATTACTAATAATAAAAAACATGGAGTATATTGTTCCCAATCGCAGGCAGCATTTCGTCGTCGAGCTAACAATACCTTCAATGTACCATAGTACCCAAAATGATATTTTTGTGTAAAGTTATTCTACTAGAGGTCGCCGACAGCCTGTAAAATCTCCAAAGTGTTTGTATGGTCTCTTTCTCGGGTATTTCCAAGTGTAAAAACCCCAATGTGACTACACATCTGAAAACGAGATGGCAGTATCCCCAATGTAGACACAGAGTCACATTGGAGGTTTTTCTGATAACTGTCGCATGTGCGCGTGTCAACTTTCCACATTGGAGGAATTACACTATAGGTTAATAGATTACTGTGCAATTTTGTTTATTACTTGTGTACACGTGTTTGTGATTTTAAATGGTACATATCAATTTGATAAGCAGTAAGTTATTAATTGCTATTTTATGTACTCATGGAGATTATAGTGCATAAGAATTTCAGTAAAAGAAATATGTCTTCAGGCGCAAAGAAATTACTGGAACTTTCCAAAACCAAATACGCAGACACATGCAATGATAACATCGTAGTAACCCAGGGCACCTCTGCAGTATCTCATGAAATTTATGAAACTAATAGTGATAGAAATATAGATACAGATACTTCTCAATGTGCTATTAATGCACGTAAGTGAAGTTTCACTAAACGCGTTTTCAGCTCAATAACTTCATTTTTGTAGCCCCTGAGGCCATCACAGCACCTTCAGATGATCTTGTTACATACTTCACAAGGTTCATCAGTGATACTGCATATGATGAAACAGAACTGCAACAACTGCTCGGCGATGACACTATTACAGAAAATTTTGACTCAAAACCAAAAAGTGGCCTAATAGATGGTTCATTCATTATCTTAACTAATGAACAAGAAAATTATACTGTACAGCTGGAACAGGTTTCTTTACAGAAGAATGGCAGTCAACAAGAACATCTTGTTACTGAAAATGTTGTCTTGTTATTCTACCAGGAAGATAAATGTGAAAACAATCATGTTAATGGAATGAAGGAACATGATCATGGAAACATTTTTTCTGATAGTAGAAATATCAGTGATGATGAAAACATTTCTGCAGAAGAACGGAATGATACTGAAGTTAATTCAAAGAAGTTGGGAATTACTGACAAACGAAATTTAGCAAAGTGTCGATGCATTCGGGAAAATCTTATGACTGCTATCAACGAAACAAATATAAAATAATTACAAATTTTAAACTTTAGTTGTGACTATGGATCTTCAAAGCGTTTTGACTTGCCCCAAACTTCTAGCTTCACAAAGTTATTACAAATTAAAGTTACAAATACACAACTTTACTATATATGCTTTAAATAATAAGGATGTAAATGGAGGGATGTCATCAAATGAATTCACTACGTGCATTGTGAATTATCTTTCTGAAACATTGCAGATTCACAAGAAGATAAAGACATTTGTGCTGATATGTGATGGATGCAATTATCAAAACCGAAACAAGGTTTTTGCAAGTGCACTAAACGACTTTTCCAAGCAAAATGAAAGGCTGACTCGGTCCACTCAACACTTGAACACTATTTCTATCCTCCAATTAACTCGCCAATGGACTATGTTGCCAGAATGCATCTAGCAAGGCCTAATAGATCCATACAATATCAAAGTATTGGATTAAACATTTTTTTTAATTTTAAATATATACAAGATCTGAAGTCCGTTATTGAGCCAGATCATCACCCATTCTATGATGCTTTAACCTATGATGAAAAAAGAATAATAATAATTAATTACTCTAATTTTGTTTTGCGGTATTGTATTATGAAAAGTAAAAGGTAACCAGTGTATCATTCCTCTATTCTAACACATAACGAGCAGTTTGTGGCACTGTAATAATTACAATTTATAATAACCCCCGTAACACATCTAATCTGCATCACCGGAAGCTTTAAAAATACCTCCAATGTGCAAATATTCTAATAATAATAAAAAAACATTATCTCTATAACATTAAATTCTGAAAACAGTAATACAGTTAGTAATCATAACATTACAAACTAATTTTTTTTTTACAAATTGCAGAGAGAAATGTGCAAAACAGTTTTTATCATCTCGTGTAAATATGCATTTTGCCATATTGGAGGTATTGTCAGCTCGACGACGATTTGATGCCAGATGTTATCAATTTAACTTTAAAGACATCATTCTTAAGAACTTATGTAAAAGTACTCTTCATAATTGTGCACATGTTTCATTAGACAAGGAACGTAGTGCCAATTGTACATCTAGGGAAGGCGACCACGATCGATCCTGATAATGAAGAAGAGTGCTTCGATTTACAGTCGTTTCAGCTTGCAGATGTATTCTGTCCTAATAGCTTAGATATTAACAATTTATAATAATGCCTAAGCTGCAATTTTCCAAGACGCGTATACATGTATAGTTTATTTTTTACTATCTTACCATTTCAGCTCGAAAAAGTTATGTTCAAAGTGATGTGTTTCAAAGTCCGTAGTATTGAAGGTAAGTGATATTTAAACGAATTCCTTAGTAAAAAAAAACATTCAGATCAAATGCTGTTTCTATAATTTGTACAGAAAAAAATGAAAAGCAGGTTAAAGTTACACTCGGATGTCGATAAGAAAATGACCTAAAATTTAATAAACAACTCGAAAAGTATTCTTTTCAATATAGCAGCAATATTCAATCATTAATCCGGTGAAAAATGAATGCATCTAATAAGACCCCCTGATACTATTTATCAACATGCAAATTCAAGTCATATTTTCATCCCATCACATTCAGCAAAAAAAATCGAAAAATTAAAAAAAAAATTGATCGCGAATTACACACACTCGATTGGGCTAATGTGCAAATTAGTGACCCAGCTCAGTTATCATCCCCCTACTTACTCCACTTTTGAGCCAACAGCAGCGGTACAAAGAGGGCGCAGGTTAGGAAAAGATGTCCTTAAAGAAATAGCAAAACTACAAATTTAAAGATAAAGGATGCGGGCCAGCACTTGGAGCCTCACCAGATGGTATTACGAATGAGTATGTCATTGAGGTAAAGTGCCCAAGCTAAGAAAAAACAGTGAAGCGATACATCAGAGAAAATGTGGTAACGCTGAAATATATGGCGTAGATTCAACTACAGATGCGTCTAGCACGAAGAAATGCAGGCCTTTTTTGTATTGCATCGCCTACTTTTGAAGATAACAAACTTGTAAACATAATTAAATTAAAATATGATGCGGATTTTTGTAGTTCAATGATTAAAGATGCTAATACAGTTTGGCAAAATGCAATTTATTCAGTTTTAACAAACTAAAATGTGTACTGCTTCTAACTGTTGTGTGTTGTATGCTACTGCTGCTGTTTGGATGCTTTGATTGTTTAATAAAGCTGGCCATACACCATGCAATTTACCGGAAGGCAGGCCTTTAGATTTGCAAACCGGAAGGCAAATTGTGTCGTTAGTGGTCATATGGCTAGAAGGCCGGGCTTGAACTCTCTGCCTCCAAAAAATCAACCAGCGCTTGATTATTTACCTTCCGGCTAGGTTTTTCGCGTGAAAATTGGAACCTTTGAAGTTAGAGGCCTACAAGAAGTTGGTGGAAAAATTAAAGACAGTAGATCCAACCGCTACAAAAAATATGGCGGTAAAAAAAATTAAAAACGTGTAGTTCATACCGTAAAGAACTTAAAAAAATGGAGGGCAGCAAGAAAAGAAGTTCTGCAAGCGGAGAGGTTTATGAAACATCGCTATGGTATTTTCATCTTTTGGACTTCTTCTATGATAATGAAGTGACGAGAAAAAGCAAGTCTAATATACAGGAAATTGGCAGAATCAAAAGAGGAATCCCGCCGACTGTGTCAGAAGATGAAAGGGCTGTCGAAGACCTCTTCCCAAAGAGGCCCGTAATCAAGTGGGGACGGAAGACAGAACTAGAAGACGCGATGGGTAAAATGAAGACCGGCAAAGCTCCCGGGCCGGACGGGATCATGACGGAGGTAGCAGGACTGGCAGTCAAGGTGCGGCCAGACTACGTCCTTTCTGTTATGAATGAGCTCTTAAAAAGGGAATTTTCCCAAACTCTTGGAATGTCTCAAAGTTAGTACTGGTACCCAAGACAGGAACAGACGCACATGGTAACAAGAAATGGCGGCGAATTTGCCTATTAAATGTCTTCGGCAAGCTCTTGAGCACCTACTCAAAAAAGGCTCCTAATAGAACTAAATGATGTGGGTGGTCTGTCTGCCAGACAATATGGATTTGTGGAGAGTCGCTCCACCAGAGACGCGGCGGAGGACGCCCTAAAATATGCGAAGCTGGCGAACGACGGAGCATGGAGCCGAAAGGACTATTGAGCCCTGATCGCCATCGATGTAGAGAATGCCTTGAATGGCCTGAAATTTCGGAAAGTAACAGCGTAAATAATGAGGTAAGTATTTATTTCAAAATGTTAATTTAGTAAGTACAGGCTGTTTGCGCTAGTTATTTTTAAAATACGGAGAATGTCTACTTCCATGATAATTTTGTAATGCCGTCAGTATGTACTGATCTGTCGAGGTATCTTCATTTCCAGATATCTCAATGTAGTGATTTGGATTTTTGGTACGCAAATGATTATGTAATGCATATGTAGTCATGACCAGAGCTTCTATATTTTCCATTGAAATTACTACTATTATTCGTTTTGCTCTGCTTACATGTTTGTTAAAGTTAGAACGTTCATTATTTAAATCTTTTTGACTGTAACAAACAATTAACGCGACATCAGAGTTTTAACCCTTTCTATAAAAGTTAACATCAAAATAAATTCTATAAAAGTCAACATCAAAACAAAATAAAAACAGTATTTTACAAAGTCTCACGATTTTCCGGTAGACTCTAACGAATTCAACTTGACACGATCTGGCACCACTGCATAATAACTGTTTACCCATTTCCAACGTTTGCGCGTTATCTTTTGCGCCTTTTTAGGCAACAAAGCAACTGCCAATCCTATTAACATATCATTTTCCCAGATCATGTCTACTTTTCGCTTCGCACCAATTTTACGCATCACACTCCGAATGGAACGTAAGCCGAGAGTAAGGCCTGCCTTCCGGTAAACTGCATGGTGTATGGCAAGTTTTGGTCAAAAATTACTACTGCTGTTGCCACGGCTACTACTATTACTGACTCTTCTGTTTATAACCATTATGTTACCTTTTTTTATAAACAAAGCCCATTCTTATCACAACTGTTTCAATTCAACCTTGGCAATAAGGTTCTCCATGGAAATTGATTACTTGTCTCTTGTCGTCCAAGATTCGTAGTGTAATGTTATCGATATACTGGCGACCGCTTGGATGAATTGGCATAATATATTAATATAATGTTGGATGGTTCCTTGGTAGAAAAAAGGTTAAGCATGATGACAGTTCTGATGAAGGCAGAAAGTGCGGCGGCCCAGCCGGCACCTAAAAGTTACGCGGACATGGTGTCAGCAAAGAAAAAGCCTGTGATACAAGCAACTATAGAAATAGTGAATAGTGTACCTAAAATGTCAGTGTTTATCTCATCTAAAGGGGAAGAGGATGCTATGATCATCGAGGAAAGATTCACCCCAAAGTGTTAAAACCCATAAATAACCAAATCCGATTAAAAATCATGAGAAGCGCCGGAAAGGTGCTAATAGTAGAAACAAACACCCAAGAGGATGCAAATAAGATCGTGAGCAACAAGGATGTCGAAAAACCGTTAAAATATGAATCCCGCGCAAAATGCGTCCTATGATGATAATACACTGAGGGACAAAAAAAGTGGCGCACCTGAAATTTTGCCAAAGTTCAAACTGCAATATCTCGTGAACGTTTTGTTGGATTTTTATGAGTTTTTTTTTCATTTGTAGACCACACTATCTAGATTATTCAGTTTGGTCGCAACACCATTTTACTCTACTAGTCTTCAAATGACAGTTGATGATCTACGCAATTGTTTTTTTGTCTATTTTTGAAGTTTTCTGTGGAGTACATACGATTTGTAAGGAATAAGACAGAAACACATCTGTGTAGCCCAATCTTTCCTGAATCCAACGTTTTTTTTTTTGAAGCATTTATCTCGAAAAATAACGGAGATACAGCGCTAGAAACAAACTACTGCATTTCGTTCGTATAGAGTGCAAGGTCTGAAGATCGGTTTAGCAGATTTGAACAAACTTTTTTTATTGATATACCGGAATCCTTCGAAAATGTATGAAACACTCTTGTTGCAAATTGAGCATAGAATKGCTTTATATCTCCGAAATTACAGTTTAAATGCACAATGCCAGCAGTTTTGAAAAATCTTTGTGGAAATTATCCTCTTTGTTCACCTGTCGCGTTGTAATTGGATTTTTGATTTTCGAGTAGGCTGATCAAGTTATTGTGATGAGGTGACGTTTATCATGTGTCAAACACAGTGTCGAAATGGCGTTACAAATAACGACAGAACAAGTGGCTCGCGTAATGGCTCTGGTTGAAGATGGTCGAAGCCAAAGGTATGCGGCAAGAGCTGTCGAATTGCCGGAAACCACTGTGAGAAGGGCTATTCGACGATATCGAGAAAGGGGCCATTGTGAACGACGACGGGGCTCTGGACGTCCTAAAAGCACATCCCGTGCAGACGACCGCTTCATCCTCTTGGAAGCTTTAAGGGACAGAAGACAAACGGCTGTAAGCACCAACCGAAGACTACGAGAAATTCGTGCAACATTCGTCTCGGACAAAACAGTTTGTCGCAGACTGCAGTCGGCAGGTTTAAAATCCAGAAGACCAGCAACTGGTCCACGGCTTCTTCAGCAGCATCGTGTTGCTAGGCTGAATTTTGCGCGGTTGCATCAAGCTTGGAACGAGGAGGATTGGGCACGAGTCTTGTTTTCTGACGAGTCCCGGTTTTGTCTGTATTCACCCGATGGACGAGAAAGATTGTGGAGGAGAGACGGAGAACGATACCAACAGGGGATGTTTTCGGAAAGGGAGAGTTTTGGGGGTGGCTCCGTCATGATATGGGCTGGCATTTCCTTCAATGCCAAGACAGAACTTTGCGTGCTTCCACGGAACGCATTAACAGCAGAGGCATACATAAATGTCTTGGAAGAGCATGTGGTACCGTTTGCTCCGTTTGTTGGAAACGATTTCTTGTTTATGCAAGACAACGCACGGCCTCACACTGCACGAATTGTGACTCAGTATTTGGATGAAGTGGGCATCGAACGTCTCCAGTGGCCAGCCAGGAGTCCAGATATTAATCCCATCGAGCACGTGTGGGACGAACTGGGCAGAAGAATTCGTAGCAGGAGGGTTGCACCAGTAAATCTTTATCAGTTGGGTGAGGCTTTAGTGGACGAATGGGAGGACTTCCCCCAACAGACGGTTGCAAATTTGATTGCAAGTATGCCCAGACGTATGGAAGCCGTCATTCAAGCAAGAGGAGGAAATACGCGATATTAGTTAATGTGCGGTGTTTTTTAGAAGTTGATATTTTCCCTGCTCTACAACATTCTGTTTGTTCTGTTTGTTTGTTTGTGTTTTATTTGTTCTGTTTGATTAAATTGTTCTCAGCTGACTCGTTTTTAGTCTCTTGCCACTGAAAAAATGGTTTCAGAACGTTCTCCAGACATTGCACTCTATACGAACGAAATGCAGTAGTTTGTTTCTAGCGCTGTATCTCCGTTATTTTTCGAGATAAATGCTTCAAAAAAAAAGCGTTGGATTTAGGAAAGATTGGGCTACACAGATGTGTTTATGTCTTATTGCTTAAAAATCGTATGTACTCCACAGAAAACTTCAAAAATAGACAAAAAAACAATTGCGTAGATCATCAACTGTCATTTGAAGACTAGTAGAGTAAAATGGTGTTGCGACCAAACTGAATAATCTAGATAGTGTGGTCTACAAATGAAAAAAAAACTCATAAAAATCTAACAACGCGTTCACGAGATATTGCAGTTTGAACTTTGGCAAAATTTCAGGTGCGCCACTTTTTTTGTCCCTCAGTGTATATGACATCCCGAGAAAAAAGTTTACCGAGGCAACTTATCCTTTCTAAAATGGTATTATTCATTGTCATTTGTATGTACCCTGCACAGACCTATTAAGGCTTTCAATATAAGCACTGGTATAAATATCAAAGATCCTGCTATTTCTTAAAAAAAAGACCCCGCTCATTCGTTTTTTTATAAAGTGTAACTTATGCCACACTTTAATATGGCGAGAAAATGTGACCAAATTCATGGATTAGAGGACTTTGGATTTTACATATCCAAGAACATAGCTCAAAATGGAAGCATCCTATTGCATATTATTATGTTAAGTCCGGTGTAAAGAGCCAACACTTAAAAAATTATTAAAGATATCATAAATACTGTTCACGAAAAAATCTCTTTTCATTTATTATGTGCCATCTGCGATCAGGGTAGTGCAAATGTTGCAGCAGTTAGAAATTTGTGTGAAGACAGCATTTCTCGTAAAAGTTTTACTTTCAATGTTGGTGATTAGAAAACTTTTCATTTGTTTGATCCGCCCTACCTAATAAAAGATTTGCGAAATAATTTTTCAATACAATAATATTCATTTGGATGGCAATATAGCCAAACGGGATGACATAAACGTCATTGTACAGAATTAATGGTATATCTAAAACAGATGACAAAATATACAATAAACTAACTAAAACTCGCATTAACCCACAGGGCAAAGACGAAATGAAGGTAACGTTAGCAACCCAAGCGTTCAGCCATAGTGTATATGCAAGGCTGTTAATTTGTAGTAATGTTGAAGTTCTCGATTTTAAAGGTACCGCTGAATTAGTTTTATTTTGTAATAAGCTTTTTGACGCCCTTAATGGAACACACAATTTCCCCCAAACCACTGCGTAGGCCTGTCACTTCAGAACTTTTGCATTTTTGGGGAAATACAGAGGTTTTTCTAAATACACTGTAATTTTATAAAACAGGTTCACTAACAACACCACCTCCAAGTTTTAGAAATTGAATTATTACGATAAGAAATATACAATCTCCGTTTGTTCAAATGCAAACTTTTGGTTATAAATATCTATGCACCAGGATACTGAATCAGGATTGTTTGGAGAATATGTCTGGCATCATTAGAGGTTTCACTGGCCAAAAATTTACTCTTACACTTTCACAATTTACAGCAGCTTTTAAGACTTGTCTAGTTAACAACCTTATAACAAATTCAAATTTCACTATTTACGAAACAGATGGCTTTTATTAAAAGCGTTATTGGAATCCTATATTTCATGTTGGACAGAAAGTAGTGAACCAGCACCCGGCACATCACACACTGAAAATTTATTTCAGATAGCCATAAAGCCACAAAATATTTCTTCCGGCAAAATATTCAGAACTAACACACCTTCTTATGTGACAGGATTTATTTGCAAGGAAATTATATACCACAATAATTGTATCGCAATTATTGCAACCCTTGCAGAAAATATTATTTAACTGAAACGCTTACTGAGGCATTTATTTCTGTAAAATATATTTCTGGCCAATCTTTAATGTATCCATCGGAAGAATACATAAATGTTATACATGTAACAAACGAATATTCTTGAAAAATTTATTGACGTGGTTCACCAAAAATATTTGTTTAAGCTTAAAAACAATTTGTACATCAAAATGAACTGTTGTGCATCCCATGAGAAGCAGAATAATAAACTGACCACATAATGTATTGCGTATATTATGGTCAATATAAATTTACCAACGGTCCATGATCACAGCACCCGCTGAAGGAGGGCATGCAGCCGTTGGCAGGTCCAGCATTTCATCACGCCCGTATACCATCCCCAAACCAACCCGGTGGAACACCGCAACCAAGAGCTAAAGAAATAACTACGCGCTCAGCCGTTTCGTGGCGATCCCACCCAATGGGTGAAACAATTTTTTGATCAGGTATTTTCTACAAGGCAATTATTGATCTTCGATTATGAGTAGCTAGTAGGCTTAATACGTATTTCAATATTTTCAGGCAAAACATATAGCAAAATTTTTCCGTCGCGATAAAGTACAACATTATGAAGGCCTTTCCATATTTAAATTAATTGAAACTCGTTACGTTGGGCATTACATGTTATGAATACTTTTTCACAAATAGGGTAATTCGAGGAGTGATGGCTCGTCAGGCGAGTTAGCTCACCCTCCCTTTATCTAAGGAAACGTTGTAAGATTTGAGCGGTGGCAACACTGGTGGTTGTCCAGTCCAAGACCATTTTTTAAGATTATCTGCCTTAAGACAAGGATTCATCAGAAGAACGTTGCAGTTACAGTGTGGAGGGTGTTCAAATAAGCATAGAAACGATTCAACTCAAAGAAGCTGTATACACAATACAACTTTATGAATACTACTTTGTTCGACGAAGGCTCACACAAGGTATGGGGAAGAATTTCCTTAATGGAACGTACCGACTTAGTGGTGTTAAATAATGGAAACCTTAATGTTGATCGTTACATATTAGACTTTCCTAAGGAACATGTGCCGCTTGCTCCTTATATTGGCCCACATTTTCGTATGCAAGATAATACTCGTCCTCTGCTGCTCGGATAGTGGGAGGTTATCTTTTGGAAGTTGCGATTGACACTATGGTTTGGCCAGCACCGAGTCCAGACCTCAATATTGTGTAGCAGAACGAATTAATCCCGGGAGGTCCCCATATTTAGTCAATCTTTTCTTTCGGAATTTGTTCGGTGCATGTAGTTGTCAAAGTTGAAATATAACATCCGCGTTTTCAGACTACCGGAAAGTCATGTACGCTACACATTTAGTTTTTTTGTCATATTCATACAGTTTCGAAAAAGTACAGAACCTTTGCTATTGTGATTAAATGGCAGTTGTGTAAAGTCTCCTTTGTCGTTAGAGCGAGCGTGACAAATTTTATGAACTCCAAGCCGTCGACAGTTTCGTTCGCCTTCTGAGAACGGTCTCCGTAAAGGACCATGTGCGGGAACAAAGCAACGGGCGCTTTATAGTTGCAAGATGTTAGGGCCAACTTTCACGAACATCAAGTTAATATAGTATAAAATTCATATTTTGATTCACTTTTAATAGAGTATTCTGCTAATCTCCTCCGAAACTAGCGAGAGCAGAGTCTAATGTAAATTCAACGATAGTACCTAATCGAGCTGTGAGGAAACGTACCTGAAAGGTTAATCCCGATCGTTTGATTAGAATTGTATAAGGTAGAGAACGCTGGGAGTTACCGTGGTAGGTTTTATATGGTTTTCTTTCGCTTGCCAACTGCGAGGGTAATTTCTAGAAGAGAGCGTTCAGAAGACCACGGAGCTAATTGTAAGGAATTACAATTAAGATTAAGATATAATTTACCAATATTTTGACCCCTAAGAGTTAGGTGGCTCAAATTGCAATCTCGTGGAAAAGGAAAAGTCTAAGGGATAGAACATTTTTAGTCGCTAAGGCGTGGTGTTGCAGATCAATCAAGAGGTTTCCTCTGGACTTGAAAATTTCGTAAACAAGTGCCAAATTGTTTAAATGGCTTAACTATTTTCTGCCTTAAACCTAAGACACCTGCTATTTTTAAAGTTTATTTAAGCTGGGACGCTTAATTTCTTGCTCGGCTTACGTGCGTGTTAGCTCGTGTGAGATTTGAATCAGTTTCGCGAACGTTAAAGGTGTCTTAGTGTTATCGTGGTTTGGGAGGTAATCAGTCGGTTATACCAAATCACTAGTTGATTTAGGGTCATCCATTGTTGGGATTCCTAAACTTCATTTGGATAAATTCATCTTACCTATTTGACCATACTCTTCTCGAGATTGGAAGTTTGGGGTCGTTAGTTATATTTGCTTTTGAGAACAAGTCTTGTAATAAAGTCAATCAGTCCACTGATAAAAGTTAAGTGCCCATTGTAAATATTTTCATTTGTTGACTTTTTGTTGCGTTTTTCGTAATTTAACTAGTATTATAATACATTAGCTCCGAAACTTTGAGAGAGTAATTTTATTACGTTCATTCCCGACACCTCAGGATTGAATAGTGCAAAGTGATAGTTTGTGACATTTCCTATAATTGAGATTACCATAGAGCGGGTCCAGAGAGTCGACCAAAAGGTAGGTGGTCCAATTAAATAGTCTTAAGAAGTTTGTGTTGCATTGTAACTTTACGAGACGTTATGGGTTAGGATCACACTGATCACTAATTTAATTAGAATAACGCTGTAAAGTTTCGCTATTATTTTCTCCCGTATAGTCGTCGTAATTATTGCATGTGTTAATTGTTAAGTGAGTGATGAAGTAGGACGTCTTTCTGGCCAACTATGACGTGGTGTGAAAGTAAATACTTTTAATCTTAAAAAGTGTGCCAAATTGGCACTATTCCTCCTAAACCAGTACCAACGATTTGAACGAACCCATTTGAGTAAATTCCAACGCATACATAAAACTGCGTACTATTAAAATTGGTTGAGCATTTTTGGGACATGTTCGGAAGACAATTAAGAGGCCTCGCCACCGAAGTTTCTTATGGAACTTTCAATGTATCGTCCTGTGCCTTTAGACCAAACATTAATTAAAATATTTTAATAAAACAAAGAACATCTGAAAGAACAGTCAATTTTCTACAATTTGACCGAGCGGAAGTTTAAAATTTTGTTGATAAGGTCATTAAATGGCACGATAAATCAGACATAAAAATGGTAATTTCATCAAACTCGTTTATTTCAGAAACTATAAGAAGTTTACAGATTTATTTCGGTCACATTGTAAAAAATATTTATTTATGGAGAGAATTGCAAAATCGACAAAAATGTATTTGTAAATAACAAAAATAATGATGCAGAATGATTTGCGATTTAAAACTGGGCTAAATAGGTGATTTACAACAGGCACTTACAAGTTAAGCCTGCCGCCGCAAATAAAACCGCATAATTACTTCATGGCACTACCTGCATCCGACCGGATGACGAGGACCGCATCCATCTGTAGTTTGATGCAAATTTTTACTTCATTTGGGTTTTGGTCTTATACGATTCCAAGCGTTCCGTTCAGTTTTCGCATATTTTTTTTAGTTTGTATTCCGTTTAAATTTTTTTAGTGTGATAAGTAATTTTAGTTTAGTGTTTTATAGTTTAGCTTAGAGTATGCCGAAAATAAGTTTCTACAACGTAAGTACAAGGAACTTTTTTATATTATATTATAATCTATTTTTTTCAACGTTTTAGCATTTTAATAATTCTTGTCATGGCCAGAGCAAATGGAAAAGTTGTGCGAAGGCTTTCGTCAAAAAAACGAAAAATGGGTCATTTAACAAACCTACGTAATCAACCAAAAGTAAGTACTTATATGTAATTGTTTACTTTTAGAGTCGCATTCATAATCAATTTATATGCCCTATTAGCGTTTAATTCTGATTCTGTTAGAAAATTGTGTTATAAATTTTACTACTTCAGTGATTTTTAAGTTAGGTACCGCGTGTAAACGAAACTGGGCTAACCACTTAATTTACCGTTTATTTTTAGTTATAATTAATATATCAGAAAATTAGCGTTTGTTGACGTAAACAAATAAATTTTATTACTTCCGGTTTCAGTAGTAATGACTGCGATCTTAGATTTTTAAATGGAATGGTATATTTGTTATTTTTTCTAATATAAAAAAGACTTCTAAAAATTGTTATTTAAATTAACAATTGTCCGTATTTTTTCTTTTTAGACATTGAATAATGAAGTTACAAAACAAGCAGGTGTTGATCCACCTCTACAAACTGTTCCAAATGTAGAAAATGCTACAAATGGTCAATGTGAAGAAAACAAAGATCGAGTTCTTGAAGTGAATAACGAAATGGAAGTTCCTGAGTGCAATAACTTATCTCCAGAAAGACAAGGTAATAAGTTGTATAATTTATTTATGTTGTAAGTAATAAATTGTTTTTGTAGAATATGCAGTAGATGGAAATCGGATTGTTGATATTCGCTACTTTTTGGAGTCTATACTGGAAATTTGTACTCACAATCGCATGTTTGAGCGTGGGTTTAAAAATTTATCACTTGTATGTAAATGAAGTCCGAAGTGGCTTGATTTCAAAATTGTGTGGATTGAAATTTACTCTTAGTAGGGTAAGGTGGGGCAAGTTGACGAACGGGGCAAGATGACGAAGTTGATTTTGATTAAAATCAAAAGCAGGAATCTGCAATATATCAAACCCTGTGATGTCTGGTCGGGACCTAGTTATAGCTTAGAACGATAGGTGGCACTTCCGTCACTACGTTCGAATTTAAGTTTGAAATTGTGTTTACAGGTTAGTCGTTATAATATTGCTGTGCAGTAAAGTAAGGTTTTGTGCAAAAAGCGAGATTATAACTCCTCCTAATTGATGTTTATTTTATTGTTAGGACCCAATAGATTAACAATGTAGGTAGCACGAACTTAATTTATTTATTGTTTGTTTTATTTATAACGATTTTGTTATAAATTCTCCTGGGGGCAAGTTGGCGAACTCGTCATCTTGCCCCAAGGAATTTTCTTTCCTTAACACATTTTTTTTTACAGATGGTTCGTAACTATAAGAGAAAAAGTGAACGCCGATCGTGGTCAGAAGATAGTTTAATTGCTGCCATGTATGCTGTAGAAAATGAAAATATGGCAGTTAATAGAGCCAGCGTAGTTTATGATGTGCCGGAACCAACACTGCGGCGGCAGATTTAAACGTACTTTCACCGAAGCGAAAGAAATTGAACTAACTAACTATATCAATGATTTTAACATCAGAGCATTTGGTCTTACATCTTTACAGTGTCGAAAACTTGTCTACGAGTTCGCTGAAATAAATAATATTTCACACCAGTTCAACAAAAGTCTCAAACTGGCTGGTAGAGACTGGTTAATTTCTTTCATGAAAAGGCACAAAATCASTTTACGGACCCCCGAGTCTACGTCCATCGGGCGTCTAGTGGGATTTAATCGAGTTGAAGTGATGAGGTTTTTTGATTTGATTCGGGAACTTAAAGTAAAACACAATTTTACGCCTGATCGAATATACAATGCCGATGAATCAGGTTTGTCCACTGTTCCAACTAAACAGCCAAAAATCTTATCCCCAACTGGATGCAAAAGAGTTGCAAAAGTGGCTAGTGGTGAGCGTGGCCGGAACACGACTGTTGTTTGTGCCATGAACGCACAAGGTTCGTATGTTCCACCCTTTTTTGTTTTTGCTAGAGTGAGAATGCGCCCTGAACTGTTACATGGATGTCCCCCTAATTCCGGAGGTATAGCTCAACAGAGTGGATGGATGAACACAGATGCCTTTGTTCAATACCTTCGTCATTTTATTAAATACACCTCTCCTTCTAACAGAGTGCCAGTTTTATTGATTGTTGATAATCATTCATCCCATACATCTTTAGAAGCAATAAACTTGTGCAGAGAGAGCGGAGTGATTATGGTTGGTTTGCCTCCTCACAACTCACCGCTTGCAGCCACTGGATGTGGGATTTTTTGGTCCGCTTAAAACATTTTATAGCCAGGCTTGCGACAATTTTTTAGTGAATAATCCCGGTAAAAGTATTACAGACAAAGAAGTAGGACAGCTATTTGGAAAAGCCTATATAAAAGCAGGAACTATAGGAAATGCAGTTAAAAGCTTCGCTAAATGTGGAATCGAACCATTTGATCCAGACGTTTTTAGCGACGCAGACTTTGCACCCGCTTCAGTTAGTGAGCGCAGGCATGTCACCGCAGAAGAAATGTCTAGTGATGATGAACCTCTCATCAACATAAAAGACAAACTAATGAATAAAGCTGAAATGTCTTCAGATTCAGCTAGTACATCCAGTTTGCAAAAATTGTCTAGAATTGTTGGACTTCAAAATGATGAAGAGAATAAAAGGGAGCACGTGGTTCAGGAAGATTTGGCTGTTGCAGGCCCATCGGGTCTTCAAAACCTGAAACCCAGTCAGCAAAATTAAATTTGTTGAGATTAGACCTTTGCCTAAAATAAATCGACCGGCCCTGAAAACGAACAGAAAGAAGCAAAAGGCTTCAATATTGACTTCAACTCCCAATAAAGAAGACCTTGAAGAGAAAGAACGAGAAAAAAATGCCAAAACTGAGGCTAAGAAAAGAAAATGTGAAGAAAAAGCGCAAAGAAATGTTTTCAAAGAGACTGGAAAATAATCTATCAAAGAGGCGCCAAAAAAATCTGAACAGAGAAATGACAATTTTTGTCCCAGCTGCGAGGAACCATACATTGACCCTCCAGTTGAAGATTGGATCAAATGCGACGTATGCGAAAACTGGTGGCATGACGCCTGCACGAGCTACAAGAACAGAGGTGTCTTCATATGTGACCTTTGCATGTAATCGTCATCTTGCCCCAATAATGTTCGTCATCTTACCCCACTAATTGTGCAAGATGACGAAACTGCAACAAGTTTTTAATTTCCATTTTTTCCTTCACGTTTTGTTTTTTCGTTTATGGTTAGTTGATGAAAAATGAGCTAAATGTTCTATGATTCTATTATACTTTTGAAAACTYTAAAATTTTATGAAGTTTATTTTTTAGACATKTKTTCACCTTAAGTTCGTCGACTTGCCCCACCTTACGGGTAAGGTGGGGCAAGTTGACGAACGGGGCAAGATGAGGAAGTTGATTTTGATGAAAATCAAAAGCAGGAATCTGCAATATATCAAACCCTGTGATGTCTGGTCGGGACCTAGTTATAGCTTAGAAAGATAGGTGGCACTTCCGTCACTACGTTCGAATTTATGTTTGAAATTGTGTTTACAGGCTAAAGCTAAGGCTTTTTATAATGAATTATTGCGGATGAAGAAGAAAGCTGCTTCCAGCATACGTAGGGGCCAGTCTGTAAGGAGAAGGTTATTGGAAGTAGAAAGGTTTGCTAGGGAAGGGCACTGGGATATGTTAGACAAACTGGGACCTGTAGTAAAAAATTTTGTTGATTCACAAATCCGCAATGCTGAAAAGCAAAAGCATAAATATGTATTTACAGAAGCGGATAAGCTTCTGGCATTAGCGATATACAAGCGAAGCCCAAAGACCTACAGGTTTCTAGCCAGTTTGTTTAGCCTGCCCAGTGCTGAGACTGTCAGGAAGGTCATACGGCACATTTCTCTTAGGCCCGGCATCAGCGATGAAGTATTCAATACTTTGAGAACAAAAGTTGCTGCAATGAAAACAACAATGCAAAAATGTTGCATTTTAATATTTGACGAAATGTCATTGCAGCCTAACTTAACGTTCTCAAAGTTTGAGGATATTATTTCAGGATTTGTTGATGACGGGACTAACAGAAAATGTGAAGTGGCTGATCACGTTGCAGTATGGATGCTCAAAAGTGTGTCTGTGTCACGAGCATGGAAACAGCCGATTGCTTTTACCTATTCCAAAGGATGTGAGTCTTGGGAAAACATCATGCGTATTTTTAAAGTTATAGTTTCGAGGTGTGAAGCAATCGGCCTCCATGTCGTGGCATCTGTAGTAAAGGAGACTAAAGCTCAAGCATTAAGAAAAGGTGAGGAGGAAAGGCATGAGGTGATTCGCATTGGTGACAGTGTTGTAATCCCTCTGTTTGATCCTCCTCATCTTTTAAAATGCATTAGGAATAATTTAGTAACAAAAAATCTCCGTTACGTTCATGAAGGCAAGGAGAGGATAGCGAAATGGTCACATATAGAGGATGCATATTTCATTGACAGAAGCAGTGGGAACTTGCGAGCTATGCGAAATTTGACTGATTTTCATGTCGTACCAAATAAAATTCATAAAATGAAAGTCGCAAAAGCATCGCAAGTTTTTAGTGCTTCTGTTGCATCCATAATTGCACTGATGAGCCGTGACTGTACTGTTAGTGTATGTGGACAGAGACAAATGGCTCAGGAGGGTGAAGACACCGCAATTTTATTGCAATTTTTTGATAAATTGTTTGACAGTGTCAATGGTGGTATCGGGGTGAAGAGGGTAAAATTGTTAAGAAAAAAGACTGATACCAGTGGAAGGTGTCCTCAGGAACGAATCTGGGATGAAGGTTTGGCTTTAATAAGAAGCATGACTTTTATTAAAGCTAAACCTGGGGACCGGGCACGTCCTGAGGTACTGCGAAACTGGGAGTTTACCTTGAATGGTTTCAAACTCTTGCGGCTAAGGTTAAAACATTTTGGCTATTCAAAATTTGCCGCAAGAGCATTTAATCAGGATGCTATAGAAAACTTTTTTGGCCAAGTTCGCCAGCATGGGGTCCGGAATATCAATCCCTCGATTGCTGCTTTCGGACCCTATTATAAGAGTCTTTTGATTAACAATTTTACCAAGCACCATTCAAAGCTCGCAAATTGTGAAGCTGATGAGTCCGATACCCTACTTGTCACTCTCAAACAATTTCTATCATCACGAGTGGACTTGCCACCCGCACCTGCTCCTGAAGACCACTTGTTTACAGTGCCACCACACATACTAGCACCTGATAGCCTCAAACCCATGCAAACTTATGTAGTAAATTATTTGGCAGGCTATATTGCAAAAACTGTTCTGCCACAGGTTAGTTCTTGTAGTGCTTGTTCAAATAATTTACTACATAAGGGAAGTCCTGAAATTCGACATGATATTATAGTGGCAAGAGACATTGGTAACAAATTACACTACTGTAATGGCAGCTTCGTTACTGCTGTAACTCAGGTTGCCAATATAGTAGAGTATTTGTTACCACAGACAGCTCATCAAGCTAATGTTTCTGCCACTATAATAAAGTGCATTGTAGGGCTCGACCTTTTTGCATTCTTCCAGGACTGTCCTCATCACAACGATATTGTTAAAGACGTACTGTTAAATTTAGTACGCACAGTAATTTTTAATTATTTGAATCATTGCAATAAAGTCATGGCAGGAAAGGAAGCAGCTCCTTCTAATCCCGATGCCCTGCAGTTGCAGGCAATGCATGTATTTTAAAAAAAATATAAAAAATAATGTGTTCTTAAGTTAAATATTTTTTTAAATATTAATTCAAAACTCCTCATTGTGATGGATCAGTTCACTGTTTTATATTTTTTTTGTTTATTTTTTATGTAAATAAATGGTAATATGTGCATAAAGTTGTTTTATTTCGTACTCAGAATATAATCCGATAAATGAAGTATATAAAATGGGGCTTTTGAATTTACCGCCCAGTTTAGTTCGCATAACCGTTTACTAGATGGCGCTTTATCACTACGCGATTTACTATTACAGTTTGCGTTCYACGTAGATGTTCTGTGTTTACAGGTTAGTCGTTATAATATTGCTGTGCAGTAAAGTAAGGTTTTGTGCAAAAAGCGAGATTATAACTCCTCCTAATTGATGTTTATTTTATTGTTAGGACCCAATAGATTAACAGTGTAGGTAGCACGAACTTAATTTATTTATTGTTTGTTTTATTTATAACGATTTTGTTATAAATTCTCCTGGGGACAAGTTGGCGAACTCGTCATCTTGCCCCAAGGAATTTTCCTTAACATATTTTTTTTTACAGATGGTTCGTAACTATAAGAGAAAAAGTGAACGCCGATCGTGGTCAGAAGATAGTTTAATTGCTCGTCGACTTGCCCCACCTTACCCTACCCAAAAATGTGATTCAGCACATGCAGATATAAATACGTCTGCAATTAATGGCATTATGGGAATTGGAGGAGGATTTTATATTTTACAAGAAATGTTGTCATGCTTAAACATACCATGCATGTCTTCGACAACATATACCAGATACAGAAAAAATACTGCACCCCAGTGGAGAAATGCTGCTGAAGAATGTATAAAAAAAGCTGGACAAAAAGAAGCAGAATATGCTCGATCAACTAATTCTGTAGACGAATACGGATTTCCACTTTTATCTGTGATAGTTGACGGATGTTGGTCGAAAAGAAGCTACAGAACGAACTACAATGCTCCCTCGGGTGCAGCTACAATAGTGGGACTACACACTAAAAAAGTGTTATATTTTGGGGTAAAAAATGAATATCGTTCTACATGTGATAGAGGAGGTACAGAAAAGGAACATTTTTGTACCAAAAATCACTTCGGAAGTTCGGCAAGCATGGAAGCGAACATATTGGTAGAAGGGTTTAGAACAAGTGTTGAAGATCATGGCATCAAGTATAATATGATGATAGGGGACGGGGACAGCAGTACGTACAAAAAAATTACTGAGGCTCGACCTTATAACAATTTGACCGTGGAGAAAGTGGAATGTAGAAATCACCTTCTACGAAATTTTTGTAATAAGTTGAAAAATTKGACAACCGATACCTCGTTCGCTTTATCGGAATGTAAACTCCTCGAAAAGAAAATACTTCGAATGCGCAAAGGTATTACAGGGGCGATTAAACATCAAAAAGAAAACAAAAACAAAGTTGTAGGTTCAAAAGCATTAAGAAATGACATTTTGAATGTTCCAAACCATGTCTTTGGAGCACACAATAAATGCCTAAACTACTTTTGTGATCAAAAAGAAGAAAGAAATGAATTAGAAAATATCTCAATATTATTTCTTAATAAAATAATGAACATTTTTTATTATTTAGCTAGCCACTCATCAAGTTTAATATACGATGTTGACAGCAACGCAGTGGAACAATACAATTCCATCACTGCGAAATTTGTTGGAGGAAAACCCATTAATTTTGCGTTATCAAACGCCTATGACACAAGGTGTGCGGCTGCCGTTGTTTCGTGAAATACTAAAATGTGCCAGAGCCAGTTTCTAAGCTTTTTTAAAAAAACGGTCAGGACTTGTTCGCCGCATGGAATTACGTCGGTTACAAAAAAATTCGAGACGAAGAAAACAAACAAACACCGCAAAACTTGTGAAGAGCATATTGTATAGATCTTGTATAAGTGCCAAATCAGTTCAACACGGAAAACATTTTGAAAACATAGCTGTTAAGGAATTACAAAAATTATTAGGCCAAGAAATTAAATCATGTGGGTTATTTGTTGATCCGGTTGACAATTTTTTAGGAGCATCCCCAGACGGTGTCCTAGACGAAGACACTATTGTCGAAATAAAGTGTCCACACACATCATATAAATTGCCACTGACACCAGAAGAAGCTGTACAACAAAAGAAGATCACATTTTGGAAATTTGGAAACAATTCTATGGAGGTAAATAAGAAACATGATTGGTTTTACCAAATCCAAGGCCAATTACACATAGCACAAAAAAAAGTATGTTGGTTAGGTGTGTGGACTGGTCCAAATCAATTAAAAATTGAAAAAATTGTTAGGGACGACGTATTTTGGGAAACTAAAATACAACCTTATTTAGAAACATTCTATAAAAAATGCCTTTTACCAGAATTGGTAGATCCTCGCCACTGCAGAAGCATGCCAATTCGTGACATTTATATATGATATACCTACTGTATTTTGCATAATGTTTATAACTAACACTTTCTAAATGTTTAAATAAAAGCTATATATTACGTACATTTATGTTTTTTTCTTTAAATGTTTTTAGATGCACGTTTTCATTGTTAGTTCTCGAAATTAAAATCTATACTTTTACAACACTACTCGAGCAAATTTATTATGTTGAACAATTGGTATTTGTTAACGAAAAATTAGTCAACTTGGCAACGCCAGCTGCGCCTGGCACATGCGCTGAACTTTAAGGTTAGCGAGAACTTTTGATGTACAGCTAGCGTGGTGCAGATGTTTGTCACTCGATATTATTGATTTCATTGATTTGTAAAGTTAACATTAAAAATACAGTCCACTAAATCGAGGCGAGGTGTTATTATTAAACCCAGCGACCTCTCGCCCAATCAGTATTTGTTTTGATTTTATCGGAATTGTTTAGAATATTATACCTATAAATTTTTAAATTTTTGAAATCTACATTAAATTTTGAGTTTTAATACCTTATTTTTAAAATTTATTGCAAAACTAAAATTAACGTGATTTTTTAATATATGATCGATCAAAATAGACATTAATCAGAATTAAAAAATAATTGCAATTAAATATTTAATTCGGGTTCAATAAACCGGCCCTAGATCACCTAAACTACGAAAGAACGAAATTTTTGCCTGGAAATACAAACCGATCGACCCTATCGTAAATAGACATAACCCCATCATAAATAAAGATAAGAAATGATTTGCAGAGGGTGGTCGACACTTTTATTGTACTTATTCAGTTCCTGACAGCAAAATTCGGCTACCGAAATCTCAAGGTCCTCTGCGTGGCGAGGCCTCTTAAGAGCTCGCAGAAACAAACCTCAAAACTTGGGAGAACTGGGAAGTGTACTAACTGAAATGTCTGATGGATTACACCAGAACGACATCGAACGCCCATTTTAATTACTAATCGTCGGTGCCAATATGTCGTCCGCAGAAAAGGAGCTAATACTCGGTACTAACATATTCGAATTTGAACCCGAAATAGCAAATTGTTGACTTCTACGTCAACTTGTAAGACCTCTGCTTTTATAATTGGTCCTATTTTCTTGTAGTTCAGCCATAATTTGAGTGTTACACTGTAAAAATGTGATTCTTTTGAAGAATTTTTAAGTGTTCTAACTAATGTATAAGGTATAAGTTATTTAAAGAAAGTTAAAATAATCGAAAACATGTGGCGCGCTAATTTCTTGGCAAAGTACACACAAAAAGCTTGGAAAATGAAAGGCAAGAGTGTTAAAGTATAGAGAGAGACAATCATAAGATAATCAAATAAAAACGAACAATGGTCTGAAATTGCAAAAGACAAGAAAACAATAAATAAGTGCATCCCATACAGGAAGGAATAACACAGAAGTTAAGTCGCCATCAAACACACAAATATCTAAGAAAAGCATCCACTGGTTGGGTAAACTACCGTACGCTAGTATCAATCGATCAGTAAAAATGCATTCCAGTCTTGTCACAGCCTCCTTATTAGCCAAATTTAGCTCCATGCGACATGTTATTCGCAAGAGCCGAATCGGTTTTGGAAGTGCAAAAAACACCAAAGGGCAGTGACAACAGCCTTAAGCGGCTGTTACACGGCGCGTGAGTCGGCGAGTCCGGCTCGTGATATCGCGAATTACGCGCCGTGTAACGTAGGTGGCTCACTTCCACCCGTGGCTTGTGATATCGCGATCGCGTCAGCCGCTCAGTGTCGGTAAATTTTCACGAGTCAAAGGACCGGCTCGTCATAGCCCGTCATGGCTCGTAAAGGTTTGTAGGTACATGAACCACGAACCAGTGCGAACTCGCMGACTTTCTCGTTAGTTAGTGTTGTGTTCATCGTCACGGGTCACCGAAAAATTAATAATGGAGTGGTCTACGGACAAAACCTACGAATTTATTGAAGCACTTCAAGAATTAGAAGTAATCTGGAATCCGAAACATATAGAACATAAGGACCGAAATGCTGTCCATGAAGCGTGGATGACACTCCACAAAAATTTTAATGTTCCCGTGAAGGATTTAAAGAAAAAAAAGGATGCGTTACTGGCTACTTATCGAAAATTGTCAAGAAAAGTGAGTGCTTCAAAAGGAACCGGCACAGGCGCTGCCTCTGTATACAAACCAACCTGGTTTGCGTATGACGCTTTAAACACGTTTCTGCATGGGATATATGTTCCAGGAAACACCATCAATTCAGAGGTAAGTAAACTAAATTTAAATGTAAATAACATTTAATTTTTCTTTAAGTTTGGAGTACAAAATATACTAGGTATGTATTCATTTTCAAGCTGCAGTTACAATAGACAATAAACAAATGTCTAGTCGGTGTGTTATTAGTGTCAGTCAGTTTTTTTCCTTTTTTACTAGACTTTTATACATTGTTTATTCTATCTACAGCTGTATCTTGAAAATGAATACTTAGTAGTTTTAATACATAAAAAAGTTTGTTATAAAATGTTATTGCCATGGCACTTTTCCACACTCAGATTGAAAATACTCCATAAATTCTGTCCTGATTTCTTTTGCTTTTAAACTTGGTCTTCGTGGTTGATTTTGTAAGGGTATGAGGGAAGAAATATCAATGACTTCGTTGCGCCACGTTCCCTTTACTAATTCACCATTTACTTCATAATCCAAGGACCCTACGGGTGTGTATAAAAATTTCGACAATTTGCTTTTTCTTAAAAAATTGTGAAATAGTGCACATGTCATCGTTATCAGTGAAGCTTTTTCCGGGTCTAGTAACATAGGTCTTCGAAAAATTCGAAAAACTGAAGCCATTATTCCGAATACATTCTCAACCACTCGTCTGGCTCTTGAAAGACGATAATTGAATATTCTTTGTGGAGTCCCTTTATCATGCATACCAGGGTATGGCTTCATAATGTGATTGCCAAGAGCAAACGCATCATCTGCTACAATAACGTACGGTACAGCATTGTTTCGACCTGGTAAGGCTTTTGCTGTAGGTAATTTGAGGGTTTCCTCATTAAGCATCTGGTATAAATTGGTATTTCTGAAAACTCCACCGTCACTGATCCTTCCTTGACATCCGACGTTTACAAACGTAAATAAATAGTTGGCATCCACTAATGCAAATAAAACGATGCTGAAAGTTCCTTTATAATTAAAATATTCTGTACCACTGTGTGCTGGAGCTTCTATAAGTACATGTTTCCCATCCATCGCCCCTATGCAATGGGGAAAATTCCATTGTTTTTCAAAGTCATTGGCTTTTACCAACCATTCAGCTTCGGCCTTAGGGAGCTAAAAAAATTGCAATCACTAATGCTACACCTCAACTTTTGGGTTAACATAACTTTTTTAAAGCGTAATAAATGCTTTCTATATTTGTCTATCTTTTTTATTTGCAGGAGCAGGAAGAAAATGAAGATGAGGAGGAATTGAACAGCAGAGAAGAAAACGCAGAAGAAGAAGAATCGTTTACTTCCGCATCGAATAATGCGGATATAGATGAACTGGATTTACAATCAAAAAACAAACGTGCAGACACGCCGACAAAAACAGGTCCAAAAAAATCTAAAAAAAGAAAAATTGAAGAGGACGTGCAAGAAAATATGGCTGAAGCTCTCAAAATTTTAAAAACTACACTGAATTCTGATGCAAACTCGACTAATAACAAAAAGGACAGATTACAGTTATTTACAGATTTACTGTATGTAAAACTTAAGAGCATGGATGATTTTAATCAAGAGGTGGCTATGCATGAAATAGATAATATCATGTTTCGTTTGAAACATCCGCAGTTACGAAGATTTTATGAGGTTCAAATTACAGGTTTTAAAAAAGCGCTTAATATTAATACAGATTTGTTTTTCAGAGTTCGGGTTCCCTGCAAAGTAACAATAATGCAAACTTTACTCAAATTCGGCCACCCATACCTAATCCAAATTACGCTGCACAGCAGTTCCAATTTCATACAATAGCAACACCATCACCATCACCATCAACATCTTATTCATCACCACAAACAGACTACTGGCAGACTACATCTACAGTTGAAACTAATAACAACGATTAATTTTTAGTTTTCTAGAGTAACAAATTTATGAAAAGACTTTGTCACGTGATGATGTCAAATAAAAATTGTAGCGACACGTGATCACATGACAGACTCTTTTCGCTTCAGAGTTGTAATAATAATAATAACAGTTTAATAAAAAAACGCATTAAAGATTTAAAAAAAATCAGTGTATTTACCTTTATTTCATCCTTAAGTGCTTTGATTAAGTTTTCGCAAACTTCCATTACACAGTTTTTGACAGTTTGTCTGGAGCATTTAAATAAGTATCCTAAGCTTGTGAAACTGTCACCTGTGGCCAAAAATCTTAAAGTTATAGCCAAGCGCTGTTCTATGGGAATACTTTTCCTCATGTTTGTGTCTTGTTTTTTAATAGCAGGACCAATTTTTGTTAGTAACAATTCAAAATCCGAAACATGCATTCTGCAAAAATTTTCAAAATATCTGGAAGGTTCTTTTAGAAAGTCTTGAAGCATGTCTGTTCCGCTGTAGCTGTAATAAAATGATAGGTTCATTATTTTATTAGACATCGACTGTTTTAAACATCGCAATAAAATAATAATGTAATTAAAATTACACGAAGTTACTTACCGTTCTCTACTTTTTAAATGTGACGCCAACCACCATCTTCTTTTACGTTTTTTAAATTTATTGCCTTGTTGCAGTAGCAAAGCACTTCCGTATATAACGCAGAGAGAAGCAGCTGCAACAACTTGCTGTTTTGAATTCATCTTCCCTACTGATGCACTATTTCATATTCCGATCACCCAAGTTGGCGCGTATATTTTAAGTTCAAAAACGTTCGAAAAACTAGAGGCCGTGTAACATCTCTGGTGCGAAAACTGTCGAGTCCCGAGCTAAATTCCTGGCTCGTCGAGTCACGCGTCGTGTAACAGCCGCTTAACGATCCAACGCGATCCTAGACGATCTCACTCCGTGTAGCATAGGTTCGTGGCTCGTGGTTCGTAGCTCGTGGTTCGTGGATCGCGTTTCCCGTCAGTTGTCGGTAAAATGACACGAGTCAAAGGAAACGCGCCGCAGTTGCGAGTCAAGACATGCCGTTTAGCATATCGGTTTGTGGTGACTTGGACATCAGTACGAGCTGCATTTACACACTTGAAAAACGCAGTCGATAAAAGGCAATCAAATGGAGTGGTCAAACGAAGTGACGTTGAATTTTTTGGACGCGTATCAAAACGAAGAATTGTTGTGGAATCCACGGCATCCACAGCACAAAAATAAAAATTTAAAATACGATGCCTGGAAGAGAATTGAAAGCAATTTGAATATTCCACTGAAGACAATAAAGAAAAAGAAGGAGTCGTTACTAGCAAATTATAGGAAATTGGCTGCAAATATTTGCTTCCCAGCATCAAAAACACTGCTGCCGCACAAACAACCTGTCTTCGTCGATTTTCCATTGTGAACTGACTTTTAAGATTTCACGAACCTACACATTTGCAAAACGCACACGCCGTGTAGCAGGGTCGAGTTTGTCACGATCCACGATCCGCTAACCACGATCCACAAACCGCGAACCACGAACCACCGTCCGTTTATCCCCGGCTAAGGCTCCTTCAAAGAGTGGACGGCTGCTGTACCCGACGACGCTACCGCAAGCTTAGGCGAAGGGGGACAGAGGCGCCGCAGGTGACGGTTGGCAGCTTGTACGGCGCTGAAAACGTTTGCGGCGAACAACAGTACCGTGAGTTTTTTTGTTCTTGTTTTAATAAGAAAAACGCGGCAATTTGGCTGAACAGAAGTGACTGATATTAAGAACCCGGATTAGATAAGGCAGAATAGTTAGGCCTACTCCGTTTACTAGATGGTCATAATTATACTTGATTATTTGATTTTTATCAATTCATATGTGAAGATAATGGTACCATTTTCTATCCAGTTATCATGTTTTCTTTGAATATATACGTTATTCGTTCTTATTTACTTAAATATGTACTACCTGTATGAATTACTTTTCATTACAATATATATGTAAATAGATTTTCCGAGTTAGATCTATTTATGTAGCTACCTTTATGGAGAAGTAACATGCCAAGTTATAACCTTGTTGCAGTGTGCGAACATAATAAAAATTACTATTGTTCGGCAATATGTCGCCTATAATATCGTATAAGGGTGTTAGACGCGGATTACCTGTATTGTCGCCAATGTTATTATAAAACTAGAGGGGGCGGTATCGCAGTTTTTTTATGTTATCTAGCTACCTATATGAAGATGTAACATGCCAAGTTAGAACCTTATTGGAGGGTGCGAACATAATAAAAATTACTATTGTCTAGCAAGATGTCGCCTATAATACCGTATACGGGTGTTAATGCGGATTACCGATATTGTCGCCACTCTTATTAAAAAAACTAGAGAGGGCGGTATCGCAGTTTTTTTACATTATTTAGCTATCTATATGAAGAAGTAACGAGCGTAGTTGGAACCTTATTGCAGTGTGCGAACATAATAAAAATTACTACTGCAGTGTGGAATGTTGTCCATACGACGTACAAGTTTCAAGTTGTGCATTGCCCTTGTGAACAGTGGCAAGGTCAATTTTTTGTTTTTGAACAAGCATACAGTATATAGTGTGTAATGGCTCTCGTTAAAGAAATATCCCAATAATCAAATTTATACGCGAGGGCCTCGCAGTGCATCTTAATGTATAAGGTTCTTTACACATACATGTTAGTGGATTGTTATGAAATTGGGGTTCAATACGGGATATTCTACAATGAAATAAAAATTTGGGAATGCGATTCTTAGGTCAAAATATTGTATTATCAAAAATATAACAGAACATTTGGAGTATTAATCCGAATCCGTTATAGAATTTAAAATCTAATTTGCAGATGCTTTACAGAAATAATGCAGGTTTTACTACTTTTAATGATTTAGTGGAGCAAGAAGAGAAACGAAAACAATACAATGGTAATGGTCAGTACGGTTCGGATTCTCAGCCAGCTAAACGAAGAAAACTAACGTACGAATAATTATTATAGAATCACAAACCAATATCAGCATGTCTGCAATGCCAGAGGTCGACATGTCACTCGCCGACCATATCTATACAAGAACTACCACCACACAGACGGCGATGTTAGTGTTTTGCGTGCTCGCAATGATTATTAATTTTGCCGCACAACAAGATTATAAAAATAATGTTAGCGATTCGGAATATTATTCTCGCAAATATAACAAAACTTATATGAACTGTTGGGTTATAACAATTGATCCGATATCCTTTGTGAAAGATGCTGAACAGAAACGCGAACAATTTGTACAATTACTGTTAACATATTTTGAAAAATTAAATATTAATGATAAATGTAACTATATATGCGTTATGCAACAATCTAAAGGCTGCGGACTACACGCGCATTTTTGCGTATTATACACCTTTTCAGAAAATCAAATCGCCATGTAGCTATATAAATTATTTGCAAAACCCGTACAAGAGTACATTTCATGTCACAGTTAATGATGACAATATAGGTACTCAAATTGTACTTAAGTTTCGATCGTAAAATTATATTCGGTGAACACAGTGGCCCCAAGCGATCAAACATGCTGGACGAACATACTAAAATAAATACCAACAATGAATTAGTAATTTTTTTCATGAAAAAGCTTCACGGAAACATCACAAATTATAATGATGTACTAAAGGATTTAATGATTCATTAATATCTTAATTACAATAACCTAAAAATCGTGTGGGAAAATTGTCTAAGTCAATTTAAATCTTCGCTTACGCATGCCATGAATGTTAAATTTATTCTTGATAAAATTATTGATGAAGTCCGACCGGATCGTTTATTATGTTGTTGTCCAGTAGAACTCTTGCATTATCAGGAAATCAATATCTTTGACTTCAACGTGGCATTGTTTAATTGGCTAATTGGTACAGATAGCGCCATAAAACGTTAACACTCTACTGTTAATGGGACCACCGGATACTGGCAAATCCTTTTTATCTCGTCTGATTTGGAAGGAATTTTACATTCACGAACGAATGGTGGTCTTTTTTGTTTGCAATAGCACCAGGCACTGGTTGCTTGTTGTGGGAGAAAACTCATATTGCTTCTGAATTAGCAGACATGGCTAAATTAATTATGGAAGGTAACCCAACAGTTGCGGTAGCAATTAAAAATAAGCCGTCTCAAACATTAGGCAAGAGAATTCCGTTTATCATTACTAATAATAAAAAACATGGAGTATATTGTTCCCAATCGCAGGCAGCATTTCGTCGTCGAACTAACAATACCTTCAATGTACCATAGTACCCAAAATGATATTTTTGTATAAAGTTATTCTACTAGAGGTCGCCGACAGCCTGTAAAATCTCCAAAGTGTTTGTATGGTCTCTTTCTCGGGTATTTCCAAGTGTAAAAACCCCAATGTGACTACACATCTGAAAACGAGATGGCAGTATCCTCAATGTAGACACAGAGTCACATTGGAGGTTTTTCTGATAACTGTCACATGTGCGCGTGTGTCAACTTTCCACATTGGAGGAATTACACTACAGGTTAATAGMTTACTGTGCAATTTTGTTTATTACTTGTGTACACGTGTTTGTGATTTTAAATGGTACATATCAATTTGATAAGCAGTAAGTTATTAATTGCTATTTTATGTACTCATGGAGATTATAGTGCATAAGAATTTCAGTAAAGGAAATATGTCTTCAGCCGCAAAGAAATTACTGGAACTTTCCAAACCCAAATACACAGACACATGCAATGATAACATCGTAGTAACCCAGGGCACCTCTGCAGTATCTCATGGAATTGATGAAACTAATAGTGATAGAAATATATATACAGATACTTCTCTATGTGCTATTAATGCACGTAAGTGAAGTTTCACTAAACGCGTTTTCAGCTCAATAACCTCATTTTTGTAGCCCCTGAGGCCATCACAGCACCTTCAGATGATCTTGTTACATACTTCACAAGGTTCATCAGTGATACTGCATATGATGAAACAGAACAACTGCAACAACTGCTCGGCGACGACACTATTACAGAAAATTTTGCCTCAAAAGCAAAAAGTGGCCTAATAGATGGTTCATCCATTATCTTAACTAATGAACAAGAAAATGATACTGTACAGCTGGAACAGGTTTCTTTACAGAAGAATGGCAGTCAACAAGAACATCGTGTTACTGAAAATGTTGTCTTGTTATTCTCCCAGGAAGATAAATGTGAAAACAATCATGTTGATGGAATGAAGGAACATGACAATGGAAACATTTTTTCTGATAGTAGAAATATCAGTGATGATGAAAACATTTCTGCAGAAGAACAGAATGATACTGAAGTTAATTCAAAGAAGTTGGGAATTACTGACAAACGAAATTTAGCAAAGTATCGACGCATTCGGGGAAAATCTTATGACTGCTATCAACGAAACAAATATAAAATAATTACAAATATTAAACTTTAGTTGTGACTATGGATCTTCAAAGCGTTTTGACTTGCACCAAACTTCTAGCTTCACGAAGTTATTACATATTAAAGTTACAAATACACAACTTTACTATATATGCTTTAAATAATAAGGATGTAAATTTATACGTCTGGCATGAGGCCAATGGAGGGATGTCATCAAATGAATTCACTACGTGCATTGTGAATTATCTTTCTGAAACATTGCAGATTCACAAGAAGATAAAGACATTTGTGCTGATATCTGACGGATGCAATTATCAAAACCGAAACAAGGTTTTTGCAAGTGCACTAAACGACTTTTCCAAGCAAAATGAAGGCTGACTCGGTCCACTCAACACTTGAACATTATTTCTATCCTCCAATTAACTCGCCAATGGACTATGTTGCCAGAATGCATCTAGCAAGGCCTAATAAACCATACAATATCAAAGTATTGGATTACACTTTTTTTTAATTTTAAATATATACAAGGTCTGAAATCCGTTATTGAGCCAGATCATCACCCATTCTATGATGCCTTAACCTATGATGAAAAAAAGAATAATAATAATTAATTACTCTAATTTTGTTTTGCGGTATTGTCTTATGAAAAGTAAAAGGTAACCAGTGTATCATTCTTCTATTCTAACACATAACGAGCAGTTTGTGGCACTGTAATAATTACAATTTGTAATAACTCCCGTAACACATCTAATCTGCATCACCGGAAGCTTTAAAAATACCTCCAATGTGCAAATATTCTAATAATAATAATTAAAAAAAAAACATTATCTCTATAACATTAAATTCTGAAAACAGTAATACAGTTAGTAATCATAACATTACAAACTAATTTTTTTTACAAATTGCAGGGAGAAATGTGCAAAACAGTTTTTATCATCTCGTGTAAATATGCATTTTGCCATATTGGAGGTATTGTCAGCTCGACGACGATTTGATGCCAGATGTTATCAATTTAACTTTAAAAACATCATTCTTGAGAACTTATGTAAAAGTACTCTTCATAATTGTGCACATGTTTCATTAGACAAGGAACGTAGTGCCAATTGTACATCTAGGGAAGGCGACCACGATCGATCCTGGTAATGAAGAAGAGTGCTTCGATTTACAGTCGTTTCAGCTTGCAAATTTAGTCTGGACTTCCGGCTAATCTGCAACGTGAAGATGAATAATCAACGCGAAGCGAACTCAAACTTACCATCTACATCCGTAGATCAACCGAAAGAAGCAAAACCGAAGTCGAAAGCAAAACGGACCAGAGACCGCATACGTCAGGAACATAACCGCAAGGTTACCGGCGATAAGGTGATGGCCGAATTGCAAAAGGAATTGGACAAGCGCTTATATAGATGTATTCTGTCCTAATAGTTTAGATATTAACAATTTATAATAATGCCTAAGTTGCAATTTTCCAAGACGCGTATACATGTTATAGTTTATTTTTTACTATCTTACCATTTCAGCTCGAAAAAGTTATGTTTAAAGTGATGTGTTTCAAAGTCCGTAGTATTGAAGGTAAGTGATATTTAAACGAATTCCTTAGTAAAAAAAAACATTCAGATCAAATGCTGTTTCTATAATTTGTACAGAAAAAAATGAAAAGCAGGTTAAAGTTACACTCGGATGTCGATAAGAAAACGACCTAAAATTTAATAAACAACTCGAAAAGTATTCTTTTCAATATAGCAGCAATATTCAATCATTAATCCGGGGAAAAATGAATGCATCTAATAAGACCCCCTGATACTATTTATCAACATGCAAATTCAAGTCATATTTTCATCCCATCACATTCAGCAAAAAAAAATCGAAAAATTAAAAAAAAAATTGATCGCGAATTACACACACTCGATTGGGCTAATATGCAAATTAGTGACCCAGCTCAGTCATCATCCCCCTACTTATTCCACTTTTGAGCCAACAGCAGCGGTACAAAGAGGGCGCAGGTTAGGAAAAGATGTCCTTAAAGAAATAGCAAAACTACAAATTTAAAGATAAAGGATGCGGGCCAGCAGTGAAGCGATACATCAGAGAAAATGTGGTAACGCTGAAATATATGGCGTAGATTCAACTACAGATGCGTCTAGCACGAAGAAATGCAGGCCTTTTTTGTATTGCATCGCCTACTTTTGAAGATAACAAACTTGTAAACATAATTAAATTAAAATATGATGCGGATTTTTGTAGTTCAATGATTAAAGATGCTAATACAGTTTGGCAAAATGCAATTTATGCAGTTTTAACAAATTAAAATGTGTACTGCTTCTAACAGTTGTGTGAATTAAAGGATTTTCCATTGACTAACCGGGTATGTTACGGTTGAAGTTTCTACTGACAGTAAATTGACAGCGGTTAGATGTAATTTTGACAGCGGTTAGTTGAGTATGACGTCATCAAACAATACAATGGAATGGACTGGTTACAGACGCGGTTACTGCATTGTTGTTGTTGCGAACAAGCGTCGCCGTTCTCTAACCTCTACAAACCAGTGTATCTTGTATATTGTGTCTTGTTTTTTGTATATTCCTGGATTTTGAGTGAATACGTATTTTAGAAGGTCTGTATTACATATAATTGTTTTATGACTAATATTTTTAAACATGCCTTAATTTTTTTAGATGGCTGCAAAACGTATTAAACTCATCATCGATGAAATATGTGCCGATGATATTACTCCCATGTTGTTTTCGTGTAATTGGTTATTATTGAACATTTTGAGAGGGCTGTATGCGCCGCAGGTCATTGTATTATTATATGCAAGAGAAGAACATGTGCGTGCACCGCGCTATCAAGAAGTATGGCTCGGCCAATATTTGGACGAAGATTTTTACAGCCATTTTAGGATGTATCGTAAAACGTTTGAACTGCTATTAAACTTTGTTGGGCGAGAGGTCAGCAGTATTAAAAAAGCAGTTCAATACGGTGGCCGTGAAGCAATCGGACTTGAAAAAAGCTTATTAATGACGCTCTGGTATTTAGCCAAAGGTAATTTTTTGAGATCTTATTTGATAGAAGTTTACTTACCAATATGGTTTTTATTATAGGTGATACCCACATCTCAATATCAGACAGATTTAATGTGACGCTCTCTTCTGTCCATCGCATTGGAGTGCCAAGAAATTTCTCAGGAATTTGAAGTATTTGGTGGATATCCAAGTAAGGATGAAGCTTGTGATTTGTGGTAAAGCACATTTATTTTATAAAATAATTCCAGATGTCATCGGTGCAATTGATGGATGTCACATTATGCTCAAGGCACCGGAGGACCAGCAAGAGAGCTACTTATATCGAAAATTCCAGCATTCAATTATTCTGCAAGGCATTTGCACGAGCAAAAAGCTCTTTATAAATGTTTTTGTTGGATTTCCAGGTGCCGCACATGACGCAAGGGTAATAATTAGTCATTTGAAGCACAGTGGTTACTCAGTAAAACCACCTTTTTAAATTTATTTTACTCCTATTCAGCATTCTGGTATCTCGCTGAAACCACATAAGGCATGCTTACTAAGATGCCTGTTTTAGAAATTGCCTAACTTATACTTTTTTCAACCTCGAAATTAAAGTTGTGTCGATGTTTGTATTGGGACTTGCTCCTGCTGTATCAGTGTCGTGATAGTGACTCATTTTATTATTATTATCGTTTATTCACAGTTAAATAAGGGTAAGTAAATTCTGTAAATTGTTGCTATAAATATTTTACTTGTTGTAACGACAGGCGCATGTTCAATTTTTGTTTACATTTTGAGGTAAATAGTAATATGCAGGTGGTTGTACAGTGATACCACTATGCAGTAAATGTTTTATTTTTTACAGACATGAGTAATGCCTTTCTTTGAGGAAGAGCAAGCTCGTCTTCAAAGACTTGTTGACGTTCTAGATGAAATACCATCCGACCCAGAGTCTATTGATGAAGAAGAAGATGACGTGGATGAAGATATTGAAGGCACGTATGTAATTGGTACAGACAATGTATTACAGCGTGTAGATAACATTTTGCAACCAGAAGAACATGTTCCAGGTGAGTTTATATTGCTCTGATTTTTTGTATACTAAGCCAAATGATGATTACTGATTAGACATTAATGGCATTGAAGAAAATGATGACAACCAGTCTCAGAATGATGATCACGACGTTTCTGACGACGATACTCCCATTGCTGTTAGACTTTACAGGAAAGGAATTACTTGGTCTGATGATTATCCAAACATAGCAAGAAAAAATGAGTTTAGGGAACATACAGGTCCAAACATAGAAGCAGAAGAACCTATTGATGTATTTCTGTCACTATTTACTGAGGAACTTATAGATACACTGGTTTATGAAACTAATCTTTATAACACGCAGAATAATGGTGGCATAATTACTAATCCTACAAACAAGGAAGAAATAAAAAAGTTCTTAGGAGTTAATATCCTTATGGGAATAAAAAAATTACCCTCTTATCGGGATTACTGGTCGTCGTCATTGGAACTTAGAGATTCTTACATAGCATCTACTATGTCTGTGAACAGATTTGGTTGGCTTCTTTCAAACTTGCATATAAATGACAATTCTAAAATGCCAACCAGAGACTCTCCAAATTACGATAAATTATACAAAGTCAGACCCCTGTTAGAAAAGTTAACAGAGACGTACAAAACCTGCTACGCTCCAAGTGAATTTCAGGCAATAGATGAATCGATGATTCCGTTCAAGGGCAGAAGCTGTCTCAAACAATATATGCCCGATAAACCCACTAAGCGAGGTTATAAGGTGTGGGTACGTGCAGATAGTTATGGTTACGTTGTACAATTTCAAATTTACGAAGGAAAAAGAAAAGATATCGTAGAAAAAAATCTTGGACTTCGAGTAGTCAAAGAATTGACAATAGACTTAGTTGGCAAAAATTACTCAGTATATTTCGATAATTTTTTCAGTTCAGTAGAACTACTTATTTATCTCCAACAAAATAAAATCAATGCAGCTGCTACTACCAGACCAAATAGAAAGAATTTTCCAAAAGATTTTCCAACTGACAAAGAAATGATTCGTGGCAATTTTGCTTGGAGATCAACACGTACTGGTATAACGGCTACAAAATGGAAAGACAGAAAAGGAATACATTTTCTTTCAAACATGCACAGTCCATTGACAGAAACTTCAGTGAGGAGAAAAGAACACGACGGTTCAACGAAACAAATCGCTTGTCCAGCAGTTGTTCAGGACTACAACAAACACATGGGTTGTGTGGACAAAGCAGACATGTTAAAAACAATATATTGTATTGATAGAAAGTCGCGCAAATGGTGGCACCGTATATTTTTCCACATGTTGGACACGACGGTGGTAAATACATTTATCATCTACTCACAACTTACGGAAGGAAAAAAGCTTACACTCAAGCAATTGCGCCTTGCTATTGCAATATCTCTTATCGGCATTCCACAGAGAGAAAAAGTTGGACGTAAATCATCAACCCCTGTTCACCATTTTAAAACTTACGTCTCACAAGAAGTAAGATACAACAAGTCGGAACATTTGCCTGTCAGAACAACATCTCGAAGATGTGGACATTGTTCCACAGTAGCAGAAGTTCATAGGACAAAATGGGCTTGCTCCGTATGCAAAGTTGCCCTATGCCTCTCTGATAACAGGAACTGTTTTCTTGGATTTCATACAAAATAAATAATATTTAGATTTTTTGCTAATTAATTAATTTCCTTTTCGTTGCATAGTGGTTTTTACGGTAAACCACCCCTCAAAAAAATTCAAAATTTTGAAAAAAAAATTTTTTTTGGCAAGCACTGTTTTTTGCTATCTAACAACTAAAGAAAAATGCTATTAAAAATGTTCATACCTCACTTTCTGGAAATGTGTGCTTTAAAGGGTTAATTAAAATTGCATTTATATAAGATACGTATATTTATTTGAAGGTGTTAAGAGAATCTTCTGTATTTAGTATCACACATCAGCATGGCACAGCCAGACTTTTTTATGGGTCAGAATATCATTTAATAGGCGATTCGGCATATCCATGTTTGACATGGCTGATGAAACCATATAGGTAAATAAGTTTCTTAACAATATGGCGACATGCATAACCAATCTAGGGTATATTTGTTGCTTTTAGGGACACTGGAAGGTTAACCCCGTCTCGAAGAAACCATAATAAAATACTAAGTCGTACAAGGGTCGTAATAGAAAACACATCTGGCTTGTGTAAAGAGAGGTGGCGCATGCAAACACATATCTTTTCCGCTTGGTTTAAAAAATTTGTTGCTTTCACTGGAGCTACCAAAGAATCTCCAGTTTTGCTGCTACTTGATGGCCATCACACCCATACGAAAAATCTGGAAGTCATCGATTATGCTAAACAACACGGGGTAGTTCTATTATGCTTCCCACCCCATTGTACCCACCGGCTTCAGCCTCTTGATGTAAGTTTCATGAAGCCACTTAGTGTTTTTTATGATGCGGAAGTTAGTGGATGGCTACGAACAAACCCTGGTCGCATTGTTTCAGTGTTCCAAATATCAAAACTATTTGGAAATGCTTTTGTTAAAGCTGCTAATATGGCTACAGCAATGAATGGGTTTCGCAAAACGAATATGGCCCTGCGATCCAAATATTTTTACTGATGCAGACTTCGTAGCAGCGGAGACTACAGGCAGGCCTATTCCTCAAGTTGATGTTTCTAGGAATTCTCACTCAGGGAATGAAGAAGCTAATATTTCTTCAAATCAAAGTGAAGAAGTTCCAAACTTGCCAGATGTTGAAAACGTTGCTACATTAAATGTTAGAGTTTCATCTCCAATGCCAGGGAGCTCTTGGATGCACTCGCAGGATTCTCCTGCAGCAGATGTTTCAGTTCACTCACTCACTCCCGGAGATGACCCTTACCCAAGTATGCCCATAAATGGCCCACCTACGCCAAGATGTCTTACTCCTCCGCCAATCACATCTCCTGAAGATATCATGCCCATTCCGCATGTTGGAAAACTGGATACAGTTCAAGCACAGCGAAAGAGGGGGAAGACAGTTATTCTCACAGACACTCCATACAAGGTTGAGCTGGAGGAAATTTGTAACAAAAGAATTGCGAAGGAAGCGAAAAAACAAAGGAAAAACATTAATAAAGCTGCTAAAAAAGTGAAGGCACAAATTGACTTCTCCTCTCAAGCGTCAAAACGACGACGACAGTCCACTTCGTCCTCTTCATCTGCAGTAGTGGTGTACTGTTATTTAACAACCTGTTATTTTATAACTGTTATACATTCGCAACAATAACAACCTGTTGTCGTCTTGCGAAAATAACAGTTAATTAAGTAAACTGTTATTTTCACTGACTACTAACGTGCGGCGTAACATGTGAGATTGCGAGACAGCGCGTATATAACAGTACGTTCGATGCAATATTTCATAACTGTTATGTAGCTGTTAAGGAGTCTTAACCGCGGTGTTCTGCTGTTTATTTGCAAGCGTTATTGAACCGCGACAACGATGCTAACCTGTTAAGTTATTACCGATGTTGTACGTACGCATTCTGGTATTGTAAAATACTACAGATTGACTAAGTTTATACCGAGTTTAATAGAAACGCAGGAAGTACTTACCTGAACCGATTTGTGTTATATGTTATCTACTGCATCATTCCTAATAAAATAAAGCTTTTGTATACATTACTACACAAACAGTAGATTTTTATTGGTATTTATTCTTACTTGGGTATCATACTAAATAAAGATTAATATCTTCATTGTGTAAACATTTATTGAGTATAAACAAAATAGTTAATATCAACATTGACAAACTTTAAATCAAACAAAAAAACCAACTTCTACAAAATAAACAACAAAATTATAAATTATCTACTTGAAAGTACATAAAAATAAGTAAAAAATTAAATTCAAAGTGTATTTAAAAAAGAAATAAAATTAAAGCTTTAAATTTTGGTTAAGAAACATTATCTGTTTCACTTTATCTGACGTCATGCGACTGCGACGATCTGATATCAGCTGACCTGCTTTTGAGAATATCCCTTCGCAAGGTACAGATGTCGCAACCGTACCAAATTTTTCCAGCACGATTTGGCTTAAGTTTGGGTAATTGTACGCCTGACTTTTCCACCATTTTAATGGATCACTATTTCGTGCCAAAAGGGGTTCTTCCACGTAGCGCAGAAGTTCAATTATAGCTCTGGATCTAAACGTCCCTGAGGGCTGAAATGTAGCTGCTTTACGGTCAAAATGTTCCCACAATTGATTCACTTCTGGTGTTTCTTGCTGTTGCTGTTGTAAGTTTCCAGTTTCTAGTTCTTGGTGTTGTTCTATATAATGAGCTAATAAATTTGTAACCTTGTTATTAACTTCGACACCGACTTGATTGTTCGAAAATCCTACATTTTTATATCTAGGATCAAGGAAGGTGGAGACTAACAAGGTATTACTTGATTCGAGATTTTTAAAACGCTCATTGAGTCCAGTTATAATTCCGTTAAGAACGGCTATTAAAGAATTTGAAAATGATTGTTTTTTCAAAGAAGCGTAAGAACTTTGCAGACAGTTGTTAATTATAATAACTGACGAAAGCGTTACATAAGCTTCCCCGCTTATAGCTCTTGTAGCCATTTCTAATGGAGCTAAAATTTTTAAGAGCTGCGACAGAGTGTTAAAATCTTCATTTGATAGGACTGCTAAATCCTCTTTGCCAAGAGCGGCCAAGGAAGCTCTAACTTGCTCCTTTAATTCCAAAAGCCTTTCACACATGTAGTAAACGGAATTCCACCGTGTGCTAACCGCCTGTATTAGTTTTTTGGTATTTGATTATTTTGCCTTTGATAGGCATCTAACTTGCTTTTTGCCACCGCACTTCTTCTAAAATAGGCAACTATATCTTTTACTTTCAGTATCAATGGTTCCAAAGGTTTGATAGAATCTTGCGCTATTAAATTTAAGGTATGCGCGAAGCAACCAAAGTATCGTAATTTTAGATGTTCTTGAACTGTTTTCTTGATGTTAGCGGCGTTATCTGCTATCGCCAACAAAATTTTGTTTTCTCTTATATCCCACTCAGTAATAATTCTTTTTATTTCTGCTGCCAAGTTTGCGCTGGTATGATGATCATTAAGTGAACAAACTTCTAAAAGCACAGACTTGATTTTAAAAGAAGAATCGATAAAGTGAGCAGTAAGGGCTATGTAACTGTCATTTGCACATGATGTCCAAGCATCGGTGGTTAATGTTATGGAATGTGCATCTTTTAGAAGTTCTCGTGCACGATTTTGTACTTCGATGTATTTTGCAGGTAACAACGTGCCTGACAAAAACTGTCTACTGGGTAGTGTATAATCCGGATTTAAAGCTTCAGTAAATCTCCGGAAGCCCTCATCGCTTACAACAGAAAACGGTTGGAAATCTGTTGTTATCATTTCCAACAATTTGTCATCAATTCTCCTTTTCTGCACATTATTTATATTTTTACGAACTGGCAATGTATCCTGGATTAATCTAGATCTTTTTGCAGACATTTCGAGAACGGGAGTTGATGCAGACGATGTGTTTAAAGCTGTTAAACTTAAATGATCAGAAGCCTGTTGGTCTCCATCAACTACAATATTTTGTCCCTGTTGTACTGGGATTCGCCCTAACATTAATGCATTTACTGCTATTACCGCTACTCTGCGTTGCATGTCGTGCAGAAATATTTATGGTGGGATGTCTTCTGGATAAATGTTTTAAATTAGTTATGGAAGATTTAAACGATAAAGTCTGGCTACATAAGTTGCAAGTTGCATGCGTTTCATTTGTAACGCTAAAGAAATTCCAAATCACAGACGTTTTTCTCTTGCAATCCATAGTTCATACAGTAATAACCTACTGATTATTTTGTATTGAAGAAAATACGTATAAATAGTAAATGGCAATAAATGCTTACCTCGTCCTGGCTAAGTGTGTGCGTAAGAAAAACTTCAATGTACAAGATATTAGAGGAACTGTTAATGTAGAATATATTAGACTTAACCACCTGTATGACATAAATGTGTACACTTTCCCGCCAAGTTAAACTCATAATGCACCCTTCATGCATGGTTGCCAAAAAAGTACTGGGTGATCATCACCAATTCGCCAATAACCAAAAGTCGTCATAAAAGTAGGTACTGACATACATACATTTAATCCATTATTGTCTAATAAAATACAGGGGAGCAGCTTATATTACATTTCGTATCATACTGTGCAAAACAATGTTGCAATGGGAAGGTATTTTTTGCAATAATATGAATGTACATTTGTTTACACTCGTAATCAAAGATCAAACCGTTCAACCTTCGTATATTATTAAAGAATCCTTATATAGAAACCATTCCGTCGTCTGCTGCCACTATAAAAATTTTGTCGGCGAATTAAATTTCCATGTCGCCCAATCTGGCAACCCAGGTACGAAACCTCGTGAGCGTGCGAGGCCGTAGTTATACTATACAACACTGTTATTTAAAAACTGTTAAAAATAACAGTTATTTGAAAATAACAGTAACAGGTAATAACTGTTACGGAAAAATAACATTTTAGGACACCACTAATCTGCAGTCTCCAATGAAGAGGACGCCGCCTGTCTTTATTGCCATGATTTATATTCGGAATCAACCGAGGGATGGGTGCAATGTCGAAAATGTAGTCGATGGGCACATTGTTTTTGTGCTGGCGAGGAAGAAGAAGATGATGAAGTGTATCATATCTGTACTTTATGCCAGTAATTGTTATAATAATTAAACAACTAAAAAATGAGTCATTTTTGTTTAGATATTGCATTGTAGTGCCGACCTTATCTTGCCTCACTGTTGTCCTCATCTTACCCCAAGGGTGGGGCAAGATGGCGTTTATGTAGTGACACGATTTTTTCTCTTTTTTATCAAATTCAACATTTAATTAAAGGTTATAATTATTGAGATCCGATAAATAAGGTGTAAAGTATGCAGCACAATATCAAAACTATTTAAATGTTTTTTAATTAGCAAGTAATACAGTGTAGAATACTAGGGTCCCCATCTTGCCCCACCTTCCCCTACTTTGCCACAAATAGGTTCGAGGAGTGATGGCCCGTCAGGAGAGTTAGCTCACCCTCCCTTTATCTAAGGAAACGTTGTAAGATTTGAGCGGTGGCAACACTGGTGGTTGTGGTTTGACCTTAAACACTGCTGCAAAACCCCGTGGCAAAGTGGGCCTTCATTTCGGCAGATTATTTGTTTGCCGGTCGTCGTGATCCACCGTAAAATTATACTTCGGCTGGTGCTAGTCGTTAACCAGGTAAGTTATGCAAGATTTTTCTTTCGTGGAAGATGAAGATTCTGGTGAGTCCTTAACCTAAAATTTCGTTTGATCTGTCAACGGTACAATGGCACACTGCTGAGCCATCTCTCCTCATACAGTGAGGTGGAATGGCTCACAGCTAAATGAGGAGAGATAACTCAAAACTTAATGCGATGTTATAGAACCCAATTTTGTTAGGCTTCAAAATGCCTCCATAATACTAACGAAAGGGAGTGTCGTGCGGAATGGTCTGAAGACGGACTTCAACGTGTCTTAGAAGCCGTAAAGCAGGAAAGGATGGGTGTCAGAGAAGCCGCACGCAATTTCGGAATACCGTACTCAACATTGCGTCGTCACCTCAAAAGCGAAGATTCGAAGAAATCGCAGCTAGGTCCATCGTCAACTTTAGGGCAAGAAAACGAATCCAAGTTAGTCAAGCACAACAAAAAATTACAAAAATTCGGATTTTCTCCCACGCGAGATACCGTGCGGTCCATGGCTTTTGAGCTTGCCGAAAAACTGAACTTAAAACACAAATTCAATACGCAAAAACACATGGCAGATTATCCTTGGGTTGAGGCGAAGCAGAGATCTTACCGTTGGGAAATCTGAATTCTGGTTCGTTGGCCATGACTAAGAATAGTATCGCCTCATATTTCACGCTTCTGGAAAATACTCTGATTGAAAATGATTTGATGACTAAGCCAGGGAGAATTTACAATATCGGCGAGACAGGTATGCAGTAATATAACAAACCTGGTCACGTTATTGAACAAAAAACGTTGCTACAATCACATCAGAAGAGAAAGAAGAAACTATATCCGTGATTGCATGTTGCAACGCCGAAGGGTCATTTGTACCACTGACGAGCCGCTGGCGCAAGGCCTGTGGCAAGCCCGCCACTGGACAACGCCGTTACATCACCCCGGAGCCAACCCCGTGGAGAGGAGGAACCAGGAACTGAAGAAGGGCCTCCAGGTCCAGTTATACGGCCGCAGACATCCCCAGTGGGACCTGCACGTGAACCTGGTGCTCTTTCAGCTGCGGACCCGGAAGAACGCCGCCACCGGGGTGACACCATCCATGGCCCTCTTCGGTTTCGAAATACCTCGCCCCGGCGAATGGCACCCACCGGAGACCAACCCGCCGCCATCACCCCCGCCGAACGAGAGGATCGCGAGGCCCAGATACACCAACACCAGCAGCGCTACGCCAGGCGCTACCGCGGGCAGGGCCAGCCAGCGCGCTACCTACAGGGGGATCGGGTGCTCACCCGCAAGATTACGCGAGCCCCTCTGGGACCTAAATGGGAAGAGCCCCACACCATCGTAGAGGCCACCGCCCCAGAAGTACACCTCGTCGACCGGAAGGACGCCAGGTCCGCCTCCACGTGGACCACATCCGCCCAGCCCCTAAGCCAACGCCGACGTCCCCGAGGCCACCGACGCCTCAGATGAGGACCCGTACCGTAGTGGGAATCGAAGAACGCGCCATATACCGCTTCCATACATATTGTACATACGTTACTTTTCTGTTATCATATATTTTCATGTATTGCAGTTACATTCGCATTATCTTTCAATAAACGCGCCGAGCGCGTCTGAAAGGGGCGGGGGGGGGGGCTACTGACACCGTGCGATGCACCGATGCCAATAGCCGCGCTCGGCACCTCACGGTCGCACATAAAACCGGTCGTGCAGTTGCCCACGCTCTCTCTCGCCCGCCGACGATCAAGCTTACAACAAGTCTTTTCATCAAGGTCCAGCCTCTATCCCTTTCAAGGACAATCCACTGCCCTTTTAAGGGACTTCAACGAACAAAGCTTATTTTCGTTTCGCACTTTGCGACCAATACAGCCCACAACGCCGCTCCAAAACCACACTCCACCCTTCGAACCCAGCAAACCAGATACCACGGCCACTCGTCACGCCAGCATCACCAMTGTCACCGCCTTCTCCAAACAGCCGTCCGGTATCACMCTTTCAAACGCGACATTTCGCAGTTCGCTGGCAACAGCGGTTGAGTTTATATCGTCTTGCGCGTGAAGTCTGTTTTGGTGCTTGGTTAGGTTTTTCGAGACTCAAGAACTTCTTAAGCAAGCTCAGACAGACAGCAGAACTTTTGTGAGAAAAAAAAAATAATATAAATATACGACGTATGGGGATTAAAAAAACGGAATGCGCATGCCCTAGCCGTTAGGCTCGTTGTGGACGAATGGAAACGGAACGTAGTTGACCTTGATGATTCGGGTGCAGGTGGCACGTTATTCCATGTCCCTATCTAGTTCAGTTTATTGTTCATCCTTGTTTGAGCAAGTGGGGTCAAAGTGCCTCGATCATGATAAGCTTAAAATAGAGGAGCGCGTAAACTTGAAATTCCTCGTGAAACTAAAAACAAAAAATTGTTAGGGGAAGTGTTTGGAGATAATTGCATGTCACGTAGTCAAATTTTTTAATCGTACCTAGAATCCTGACATGCAAGCAAAAATGAACCGGAAAAATCATTTGCTAAACATCATGAAACGCTTTACGTAACATCCTGAACTGATTGAATAAGTCATCACATGTGACGAAACGTGGATTTTTCAGTACGACAATCAATGTACTGGAAGACCACCACATCGTCAAAACCAAAAAAATCTCGAATGAGCAAGTCCAAACTGAAAGTCACGATCATCGTCTTTTCGACACTAACGGTATCATGACAGAATGGGTACGTAAAGGCTAAACAGTAAACAAGCAGTACTATATTGAGGTCCTGAAAAAGCTTTAGAGAAAGAGTGGGGAAGAAACGCCCAAAAGTGTGGAGCAACAATACGTGGATTTTGCACCAAGACAACGCCCTGGTGCACGATGCGATCTCTGTGAAACAGTGGAAAACTCTTAGGCGGCGATGTATTGATAGGAAAGGGGAGTATGTTGAAGGGGGCTAAAAGGCATTTGCATAATGTTTTCAATAAACTCTGCCCCAAGAAATTAACGTATCACACATTATTTCTCGGAATGTATGTACAGCTTAAGCAAATCCCGAAGCATCTAATATATCTTTTTAACAATCCAGTGTGCTTTGTCTATAAAGCGCAAACAGTCATTTGTGCATTGGTGATTTCTTAGTGACAATTACTTTATACTAAATTTTTTAATGTATTGTACTGAAGGAGGTGCCTTCTACGTATCTAGCAATTACTTTTTGAGGATTTTATTGCTCATTACTCAAACTGTAAATATGGAACGGGAACCTAGAAATTTTAGCACGCGATAAATATGTTCCAGTCGTTATTTTTGTTAATGAGGGTTGGATTTACCGTAGAATAGCTGCCACGTTTTGTGTTACTCACACATCAATTTCCAGAATGTTGGGACGGTATAAGGAAAGTTGGGTCCATGCCAGAAGACCAGGAGAAGGTCAAAATCGTGCCACAACACCAGTCCAAGACCAATTTTTAAGATTATCTGCCTTAAGACGACAATTCATCAGAAGAACGTCGCAGTTACAGTGTGGAGGGTGTTGAAATAAGCAAAGAAACGATTCAACTCAAAGAAGCTGTATACACAATACAACTTTATGAATACCATTTTGTTCGAAGAAGGCTCATACATGGTATGGGGAAGAATTTCCTTAATGGAACGTACCGACTTAGTGGTGTTAAATAATGGAAACCTTAATGTTGATCGTTACATATTAGACAATCCTAAGGAACATGTTGTGCCGCTTGCTCCTTATATTGGCCCACATTTTCGTATGCAAGATAATACCCGTCCTCTGGTACTCGGATAGTGGGAGGTTATCTTTTGGAAGTTGCGATTGACACTATGGTTTAGCCAGCACCGAGTCCAGATCTCAATATTGTGTAGCAGAACGAATTAATCACGGGAGGTCCCCAGATTTAGTCAGTCTTTTCTTTTGGAATTTGCTCGGTGCATGCAGTTGTCAAAGTTGAAATATAACATACGCGTTTTCAGACTACCGGAAAGAGTAATCTGCGCTACACATTTATTTTTTTGTCATATTCATTCAGTTTCGAAAAAGTACAGACCCTTTGCTATTGTGATTAAATGGCAGTTGTGTAAAGTCCCCTTTGTCGTTAGAGCGAGCGTGACAAATTTTATGAGCTCCAAGCCGTGGACAGTTTCGTTCGCCTTCTGGGAACGGTCCCCGTAAAGGACCATGTGCGGGAACAAAGCAACGGACGTTTTATAGTTGCAAGATGTTAGGGCCAACTTTCACGAACATCAAGTTAATATTGTATAAAATTCATATTTTGATTCCTTTTAATACAGTATTCTGCTAATCTCCTCCGAAACTAGCGAGAGCAGAATCTAATGTAAATTCAACGATAGTACCTGTGCTGTGTGGAAACGTACCTGAAAGGTTTGATTAGAATTGTATAAGGTAGAGAACGCTGGATAAGTCCACATATGGCGTATATTAGGTTTATGTTAAAAATGGCTTCGGGTGAACAAGGCGCAGTGTTTGAAGTACAAACCCAACAAGTCCTGCAGTTTGTTAGCGAGCAACAGGCTCTAGTAATATTCGTTTTATTGAGAAACCCGATATGTCCAGGACTTACCGTGTTTCTCAAATAAATTTAGGTTGGCGCGTGTGCTGTTAGTGCTAAATTTGACAATTGGGGGCAGTCCCTGGTTTGTCACATGTTTATCAGTTTTTAGTGAACAATGGAAGGTGACACAACAAATACTGCTAAACGCAAAAAGGTGTGAAAAGTGTGGTTTATAGAAGTGAAAGTATCAAGAAAGCAAAAATTAAAGGGGAAGAATATGTCAATTACAAAGGGATTATTGTCCCCAAAAGGCAAACGGGCGAAAGTTGCAAGTAAGTTTCCCAAAAAATATTATCTGTATATAAAACAAAACCATTAGTTGTAGAAAAGAAATCAGAGAATGACCGGCAAGAAATATTCAATAAATTTTAGTTTTGGAACCAAAAATGAGCAAGATGCTTACCTTCAGGCTCTGATAGGAATTGTTCCAGTACAAAGAAAACGTCCCCGAAATAATGATAATTCAAAACCTCACGAAAGTTATTATATCTACAGTATCACTTGTAGCTCTTTCAGACATCAGGTGTGTAAGACCGCTTTCATGAATTTACATGGGATTGGTAAAGATCGAGTTTATCGGTTATGTTTACTTTTAAAAGAGGGAAAGTCTCCACAAGATAAACGTGGAAAACAAAACCCTGGGAATAGCAAACCACTTTCGCTTATACAACTCATAAGAGTCACATTAGGGAGTTTCCAGTGAAAATAGCTCATTACACATCAAGGGAGTAACATTATCTTAGCGAAACTCTTGATATTAAAAAAAATGCATAGTTTGTTTGTTCAGAAACATCCTAATGCTGGTGTAAAATATTCTTTATACTACAAGATATTCAAAGAAAGATTCAGCTTAAGTTTCGGTAGACCTCAAGTTGATACCTGTTGCAAATGTGAAGAGTTGAATATGAAGATCAAATCAAAAGAGTTAAATGATAACGCAAAAATGGTTGTTGTAGCAGAAAAATTAGTCCATCTAAGAAGAGCCAAGAAATTCTTTACAAAAATGACTGAATTAAAAGAAAAATATAAAGATGACCCCACAGTCGCTATAATCGCTGTCGATAATATGCAAAATATTTTCTTGCCGCAAGTTCCAGTGCAAGTAACTTTCTATTTACACCAGTTAACGGTATCTAACTTTAATATTAACAACCTTAAAACAGGCAAGGGTGTATTCTACTTATACCATGAAGGCATGGGAAGGAAGGGGCCTAATGAAGTATGTTCATTTATCACAAACTTCATACAGACGTATGTCTCACAAGAAGTGAAACACATGTCTTCATGGACGGCTGCCCTGGACAAAATAAAAACCATTGTACCGTCAGAATGTGCGCTGGCATGGTTGAATTGGGAAGATTTAGTACAATAAATCAGTATTTCCCCATTCGTGGGCATTCCTTCATGCCCTGCGACAGGAATTTTGCTGTAGTTAAAAGGAACATAAAGAAGCATGACAGAATTTACACACTGAAACATTACGCCGAATTAATAATCCAGACCAATCAGCGTAACCTTTTTACAGTTCACATTATAGACAACGACAATAGCATTATTAAAGACTTCAAGGCTTGGTGGACAAAATATTACAAAAGAAACTGTGTAAGCAATGACTTGGACGAAAAGACAGAGTTCCGTTTAATATATCATCTTACATGCAGTTTACCTATGGGGAAAACTTCAAGGGAAGTGTGAAAGTTTTCGACTTCATAAACGGCTTGGTATTTCATGTTTCTGCGCTTGGTACACGTTACCCTCGGCCAAGGGAATTACCAGGTTTACCGGCGTATTCTAATGTAAAAATCCCAATTAAGAAGAAGAAAATGGACAATATCAAGAAATTCGACACTTATTATCTTCCGGACGATGAAAAGATCAGGCGCTTTTACGAAGAAATTTTCGGTTGGACGACTGAGGAAGGAGAAATGGAACCAGAAGTTTTGTTGTAACTTTACTTTATTTTCTTTATAGTTTTCGAATATTCAATTAAATTTATTTGAAAGTAATTTCTGGATTTTGTTTTTACCCAGGTTTATTTGAGAAACCCGGTATGTCCATTTTTATTTATTTCTTTTTTGTTGCACTTATTCCATTTATATTTACGTCGAGTAGACCAATCATGTAGTATGACTAGTTCTGTGTAGTACACACGACCAAAACTGATAATTATTATTATTTTTGACAATAAACAGTTTTTTTCAACTTATCTCAAGATGGTAACATTAGGACATATCGGGTTTCTCAAATAAGCGATTCAATTGCTCTGGGTATAACAGAACAGTCAACCGACAGAATACCAGAATTTTAATCTGAGCTGAGCGCAATTACAGTAGGTATAATGGAGAAAGAATTATTTGTGATACTACTCGGGACCAAGCACTTAMTGCCCTTTAAAGAACCAAACTCCAGGTTGATACAACGAGAATTTAAACTGCATTAATGGAAAAGGGGATAGCAAAATTATAAACGATATAAATTCTTTACGAACTCCAGGTCCAAATATCTCAGTTAACTCAATAAGAAATCGTAGAACCATTACATTCTGACTTAAATTACAACAGTGCATAATTCTAGATTCGAAAATTAATTACAGGGTAACCAATCAGTAAATTCTTGGATAGGACAATCTTGATTTAAGAAAAATCTTTATACATTGATTATCTGCAGGACACATCCCGAAGTAAATACAAGTGTTTAAAGAAAGCTTCGGGCCAACTATGATAAAGTATACGCGATTAGAGTATAGTAGAACTTCATTTCACCACTATACGAGGGTTGCCTTTTAAGTTTTTACAATCGACCAAAAGGTAGCATTAATGAGTTGTGGCACCACCGTATTTGTGAAACTTGACATTTGTTATTGTGAAGCCAGTGGCAATTTAGAAATTGACTGATTAAGTTGTTGAGAGTGAACGTTTAAAAGAAGTAAGTTTGTGCAAAAATGGAAATCACACATGAAGGCTTACGTTGATTAATATTTTATGATTTAAAAAAAGGCGTTACTCAACAGCAATGCATAGAATTGCTTCGTGCAACTTTTGGTATTGAAGCACCATCAGAGAAGACTCTTTACAATTGGTTTGCAGAATTTCGTCATGGTCGTGCGTCCGTCAGTGATGAATACCGAGAAAGTCGGCCAAAATCAATTGTGATTCCTGGAAACATCGATGCTGTGCGCAACATGATTAAAGAAGATCGGCATGTGACTTACAGACAGTTAGAGGCGTCTCTTAGGATATCGCAGACTGCAATACAATCGATTTTGCATGAACATTTAGGTGTGAGAAAGATATGTTCCAGATGAATTGCGCATAATTTGACTGAAGCGCAAAGAAAGTATGGTGTTGATTGGTGTCAGAAAATGTTAAAAAAATTCGACGGAGGATGTTCAAAATCCATATACAATATTGTTACAGGAGACAAAACTTTGATATATTCTACTGCTTGGGTGTTTAACGATGAACCCAATCTCACTAAAGTTGTACGTTCACGAAGCACTTCCAAGATAATGATCGCTTGTTTCTTCGGTTGTACTGGACATGTCGCAACCATTCCATTAGAGGATCACAGACCTGTTAATGCCGAATAGTATACAATTTGTTTATCAATGGTCTTCGATGGAATAAGAAAAAAGAACAAAAAACGTCCCATCATTCTTCATCACAACAATGACAGCTCCCATAAAGCAACTGAATATTTGAAGGAGAAAAACATCGAATTAATGTATTTGAATTTGAACTCAAAGAAATGAAAGTGCCAAACCTTAAAAAGAAAATGCAGCTGTAAAAATATCTTGGGCAAACTAACGCATTTCGTAGTCTAAAAACATTTTGGGAAGTTATACTTTTAATAGGAAATCCAGATAAGTTAAATCGGTCAGCAGCAATCAGAATTTAGAAATTTTATTTAATACAAAGAAGCACAACTATAGAACAACCAAGGTAATTAATGTTATTCAATCTAAATTTGAAACTTTCAGGAGATTATTATGGAATCTTCAATGCAATAAGAATCTGTTATTTCTTTAGCCTAACAAAATATTATTTTATTTATTTCTTTAGCCTAACAAAATACCCAACCCATCAGTCTAGTATATTACTTCAGTTCCAAATCTGGTTGAAACTCCCTAAAAGCAGTGCTCAAAAAAATATTCGTTTCCAAAAGCGACTAAAATACTCTTAAATACATGTTCAAAACCGACCAATTCTATAACAAGTATTTGCGAATAACCATGGCTAGCTCCAAACCCAGTTCATCAGTATACTATATTGATATGAAACAAAACCTGATAAATCCATTTATTAAAGCCTGCCGCTAGAGAACGAAGATCGACGAATGATGAACTGTTTTGTTGTGTCGTGTTCTAAAAGTGTAAACATACATTATATATAAACAGGTTTAAATCAGTTTAAAAATGCCAGCAGTTGAAAGTTATATTGAGCGACCAACAGGATACCAATACATTAAAAGGTGTATCCATCATTTAGCACCCCATGGTTCAGTACACTCACTGGCTCACCACATAAGTATAACATTAATTATGTTTCCTGATAACTACATATTATTTCGGAAAAACCTCGGTACAAAAATCTTTCAAAAAGCGTTATTAATGTAACCATACAAGGACACATCCCTGCATTTTGATTTCAACAAGGACATTCAAAACCAAACAGGGTGAATTACGAAATTTGATCTCATGATACCACCAGTCTACGGCCACTGAATGCGATAATAGAGAGATTAAGATAACCTGAGAATCATGTTGATGTTCGGTTGCAAGTTTATGATAACTTTCAACTTCTCACCAAACCATCACGTTGAGTAACAGAAGTAGCTAAGAAATCTACCCTCAAGGTAGACAGAAAATACAATAAATATATGGGTACAACTCTTCTTCACACATATAAATGAAACAGAAAAAAGCCACCATAATTAAAAACACAACTATGAAAAACCTAGTTGCTTTCCACGTACGCAGCCCCGTAATTGAACTATTATCATAAAACAACCAACTTTACCAAACTGCAGGCTCAAGAAAATCATTGCCTCACCTAAATGAAGTTAATAACCAAACCTGCTAGAAAACTATTATACGTAGCCATACCAACAAAAAATTATGTCACCAGCAAAAAGAAAGCAAAACACCACTGGACAAATCACATCAAGAAAAGCAAACTTCTGCTTCAAAGTTCGATATATAAATGTCATGTTTGACATAAGAATGAACCGTATCAGAAAAAAAAATGACTGCAAATGCACCACCAGACTTGGAAGAAAATACCCTGTGATCGAAATACAAGATGATTTAGGTTTCAATGAACCAATCGAACTATTTTAAAAATTTGTTAACTATATGGCAAATTCGGATAACACAAGCTTATATATGTTGTCACTGTCATAAAAACACTTCCTTTTAACGTTTGTTGATAGTATTGGTAGCACAATTTTAATTTCGTTAAGTTTCCATCTGTTTCTTGTTGGACATGAGGAATGGTTCTATTTTATATAAATATCATCTTCTTTATTGCCGATTGCTGCGAATGTGAGGTTCATGCCACCAGGTTGGCAGGCTCACATATCGCAGCAGCTGCCACTCAACTTTGGATTTATTTTATCAGATGTAGGACTCATTTAATAAATGAGTTATTGTGAACATTGGCAGTCTGTAAGAACTGATGCTTGTTGGATAATTTCTGAAAAAAAGAGATAATTAGAAATGCGGGCCATAAAGCTAACCTCTTTTTAATTAGGTACCAAAAACATTTCCTTGTGTTGAGAACTAAACCATGATCATTATCTTCCTTCCTTCCATATCTTGGTCTTGTGTGTCAATTTAGTCACCACATTGTTTGAACTTATTGTCCATTTAGAATCTTCATTCGAGCTCTTCGAAACATTGAGCGCTCTCTTGCTATGCACATTTCCTGTTGTTCATCTGCAATGATAAACTGGACATTATTGATCACTGTTTATGATTACTGTTACCAGAAAACTTACTTCTGATGGAAATCTTATTCTATTCATGTAACACTTTTTCAAAGCGGGTATTGGGTGCACATGTTGCCAAAACTTTTGGCTAAAAAATTTATACGTTGACGGGTATGTGGGAGTTCGGAGTTACGACAACCAGGCAGAAACCACAAACACAAAACACAACTCTGCCGAAACCATGAACCACACAGCGTAGGCAGTGTAAACGACGCCATCATGGCATCACGCCATATGCCATGGGCCATGAAGATGCACCATGATATAAATGAACTAATAACCGGTGATGACGCTTACTAACAGTGCCAAGTAGTGATGGTCAGTAACCGATTTCTGAATCGATTGTGACATGTCGATTGCATTAATTCTTAAATCTACGGGAACAGTAAAATTCCAAATAGAATTTTCAATCATAAGAAGTGTTGCTGGAAAATTAGCAAAACCATTTACTACTACACTGATAAAGTCACTAGATAGATAAAGTACCGCAATTCATTGTCCTTATTTTTGCACTAAAATGGCGCATGAAACCAAAACGATAGAAACCAAATAGTTTTGATCCCGTCTTCTACATAAAAATTTAAATTTACTGCTACTATTTTGCACTAAAATGGCGCACAATAGCTTAGTTATACGAGATACACGAACCTGCCGGCGCTGGCATATGTAAAGGCCCTAGATTGATCTATCAGGCGGGGCAACCTCTAATACATTAGGCTTGTTTCGGGTGTAGTTGAAATTGACTACTTCGATTCCCAGCAGAATAATCGCAAACTTAATCGATTCTCATTTTTCTAAATCACCCATCCCTACTGTCAACGTACTGCGAACTGTATATTATCAGTCAGACAGGACTGTCAATACAGTACAGTGTTGCCATTTGTCCATAGGTATTTCCCTTCCAGTACTGAATTCAAAGACATTTAAATCAATATACCTATGTTTATATCTGATCGAAGACTGAATGCACCAACAKATTTGGGGTCAAAATTTCTCTATGTAGACATTCACTAGCAGCGCTTGATTAGGTATTTGCAATTCTTTAAATACAACGTTACTTCATTATCACTGGCATAAGATACCGTCAAGTAAGAACTGAAATTAGAAGTTTATTTTGAGTTTATACACTGTGAACCTTCGATTTGTAAACTAGTGCAAAGTTACTCATAAGCTACCTAGCTGCAGTGATCTCTATTTTAAATGAACATTCGTAATTTTTGCACACGCGCAAATCTTGTGAGCGTGAATCTGATAATAAAACCAGAAAACTACCTTCAGTACAGGCAACTCTGCTTACACATTTGTGCCCTTTTGTGACCAGCATGTTGCAGATAAGCTGGTTTCGTTATTGTAATTTTGTGACATCAGTCTCATTTTGTAAGATAAAAATTCTAAATAAAAAAGTACTAATAATACATAAACAGTACATAAACATAAAAAATATGAAGAATTATATAACTTGTTTGAAAAGCACTAATCTGATTCTACTCATAACTGCTTGAAAGTAATTTAATTGGTCCTTCCTTTTGATTTATGTTAGATCAGCAAAACAAAATAAGGGAGTTTCCTTTTATTAAAACCTAGCAAAAATAAATGAAAATTGTTTACTCTGTCAAATAGAAGCTTTGAATATTCAAATGTAAAAGCAAGCAAACTAACTTGACCTTTAACCAAAAAGCAAACTACATGCCGTCAACACAAATATAATATTATTATAAATTAGTTCTCTGGGAAGTAAGTAGATTAAGTAAATATAATTTAAGACCTATATTACTTTTTTATATCTGATGTATTATACCTCTTTCATTAAACGCTTTTGAAAAAGCACTGGGTGTAATTCTCTAAATCCAAAAACTTTCAATAAAAAGAGTTACGATTTGGTATCCTCTTAAATTTGCTTGTCAAGTTACATTTAGTCTATCTAAATTATTTTCTTTGGATGGATTATTTTTTATGGCAGGCAGTATGTTTTTCCCTTCTTTTCATATTAAAGACAGAATTTCAGTTCTGAATCTTTCAGGTGTTTATAGTTTTCCATGCATTGATTGCAACTCAGTTTGTGATGGACAAAACAGATAGATCTATTTTAATTAGTGATAAAGAACTTTTAAGACAATCTCAAAAGCATAAAAGGATAGATGTTGTTACAACAATTCTCGTTAACTAACCATTTATCCTTAAATAAACACACTGCCCCCTTGGAAAATTAAAATTCATTACATTTTTGCGATAAGTTATCCCAATAATTTATTTGGGAATTTTAGAAATGTATCAAACTATAAGTGAACATAATTTTACTAGATATTCTAAATGATTTTTGCATTTCATTTGTTCAGTATTATGGGTGTGAAATTATTTGTTTGATCTCTAATAATATTAACTATGCATGTGTTGTAGCTTTCATGTAGGTTGCTTTTTGAGTTGGAGTCAAATTTGCTTGCGTCTATCTACTTGACAAGGATCGTTTTCTTTGGTGTTGATGTAGGGTGCTTCAGCATATTTTTAATTTTAATAATAACAAGTACACTTTGTGAAATGGATCAGTTTTTAATTTTGAAAGATAAAACAAGTATCAGGCAAGTACAAAATTAAAGCGCATTCGATTAGGAACTTATTTGCTCTTACACTTTATTTCTATTCACCAAGACCATACTATACATAGGTACAGAAATTATTTTGAAGCTTATATTACAATATTTATTTATATTTTAATTCCATTGCGGGCAACTGCTATATAAATATTACAAAACTGTATTGCTTTAAAAATTTTAAGGAACTTGGCACACGAAAAAGCTCATCAAACAGGAAAATTGGAAGAAAATAATTTCAACAATTCACCTAATGCACAACACACAATACCTAATACATAATAACCATAACATAGTCGCCTCATATTTTCTACTCAAAATCTACGCCAGGGTGCTTTATCTACATTTTCTATGCACGTAATGTAAACAATTATAATTTACGCGTAAACGCCCATCACTGATGAGAACAAGAGCTCCCATTTGAAGACGTTGGCCATTTACTGTATTGCTATTTCATAGTAAGCTGTTCATTTTCGACATATCCTACCGCTCCGATCTTGGGAGCAATAAGTTGGTAACAAAAAAGGGCAAGAGTGTTCGTCAGTTGGTTTCTGCTCTAATACCAAACGGAATGAGACCTAATCAGAAAATAGTCACAGATGTATCGGTCTTGCTGCAAGCCCATTAGAGAGAACATTGGCTAGGTGTTGAAAAGTTAGGCTTCTATTCTAAAATAGAAAAAATCGCAAGCTACAAATGTAGAAGAAGATGCGGTTTGCGAAGAGTTAGAAGAAAGAGGCAAATTTGTTTGGTGTTGGAAAAATCCACTATTTCCATTGTGTAAGTGTTCAGATAAATCTACGATTAAGTGCATTTCAACAAAACAGGCCATATCCTTTGCTAATTCTCAAACGGGGCCATCTCCAAACTAAATTAGCGTTCTTTTCTCTAAGTCAAAAGACAATTTCATTGATATGGCAAAATTCTTAAATAATAACGATCATAGATGAAGTATCAAAAGCGGCGCATCGATCCATCTGTTGTAATCTATGTAGCAGTTTTTTACTTGTTCCTCAAATTTAGCATGGTTAGAGATGGCCATCTTTGAAATTAGACGATTCAATTACGAGTATGTTTTATCGCAATCTATCAAATTCAGTCGAGGTTCAGTTCTAGGACCATTATTATTTTTGGGAAGTTCAGTCAATATGTAAAGTACATTATTATGTTGAGATGATGCCTGGCATGCCATAAATGATGATTTAGATAAACTATATTTCTCTAGCTTGGAAGTTGAAAGTAAATCCTTATGTTGTTTAGCCGTAGCAGAATTCAGGAGGCTGTAAAGTCTGTTTTAGAGATTTTAGAATTAATAGTTGTGAATTAGTCCCGGATACGACTTATAATTTCTTGTAAATCGTATCCTGTTTTTTAATTTGTTGCCCAACAGAAGCACTATTCCTACCAACTTTAAATTGTCTTTGTTATTGAATTCGGTTATTATATCGCGTACCTACTAAGGCGGCACTGCGTTAAAGACTTGTGTAGATTGCAAACAATACAAAATACGTGCTTTAGGTTTATGTTCTGCATAAGATTATAACACACTTTTTTTCATTTGCAAAAAATTATCTTTATGGATCTATTTAAGAACATTAATTCGAAACATCGTATTTCCGTGTTATTGTTCCTGACTGGAATCGCTGTTCACAACCTTGGTCGTTTTTTGTTTCCCTTGTTGTCGCTATCACTGTACGGGTGTACCGTTGAATATATTCAAGACACTAATCGATAGAACGTGATTCGTTGAAGTCGATGTGCAAATAAAAATTGTCATTGCGATTTAGTAAATTGGTTGCTGCGAGTTTTCGTGTATTAATTTGTTGTAATATAATTAATACCAAATCGGCTTGTTGTTTTGTGCCGGATTTCTCTTCGAGCACCAATTTGGGGATCTGTTTCGTGAACATTCGCAGTGGTCGTCATCGAAGCAGTATCGGCCGTGTGCCGGATGCCCAAGTAATTTTCAGTGCACCTACCTGTAGCCGCATAACATCAGAGGTTTGTCAGCATTTATTGCCCCGTATATTTATACTTACGTATCCGTTTCTTTTGTATCTCAGGCTTTTGTTCGCCCCTTTTTTTTAATTGTCGTCAAAGTTCCATCCACCATAATATGAGCGTGAAATTTAGCCAACAATTGACAACTGAACATTTTAAGCTCAAACGTCTTCGTTTGTTTCATTTGTTGTGCATAACTCATAAAGTGATACGTAATAAATATATCTATTTACATTAATAAAACATGCGAGAATTAGAATATGCCATCTAGTGGCAATTTAACGCTACTATCCATTCGTCTCTGTGGGGATATGCCGTGCTGTTTGCGTTGGGACTATAGGTGTGCTGAGGAGGTTTTATAAGCCGAAATAGATGTTTATAGATTGTTTTGACGCAGGCGACATGGCACAGACGTAATTTGTTATTATTTACGAAACGCTATTCGCGAATACAAATAGTTGGCCACCCTCTAGCGGCAAATTTTGTAACCTACAAAACGAGTACAGGTTAGCTGGTTAAAAGATTATTTTAGATGCAAAGAAATGAAAATTAATGCATTTCTGATCGTGTTATTAATCTGTTAGTCGTACCAGTTAGTTCAAGTGTATATATAATAGCGTCTTAAAGATCGCCAGACTGACCATGTCAAAAAAATTTAACACAAATTGCTGTGTTTATGGTTGCAGCTCCAAAAAAGGAAAAAAATCCCGACTTGCACTTCCATTATTTTCCATAGGCCGGCAGTGGAAATGTTAAAATTAAAAATAAATTTGGAAAGTTTGATACAGTAGACAGAAGAAAAGCCTGGATAAAGGTGCTTTTAATGGGAAAAACTGTTACAAATCATATGCGCGTTTGTTCTTTGCATTTGATTATTTGTCAAAAGGTAAGTAATGCCTGGAGCCTCTTTCTCTTCTAGTAACTTTTTACATTAAATTACAGGATTAGCCTTGATATAACCGAAATTAAAGCGAACTGCTGTTCTTTCACAAAACCTACCTGTCAGTAGAATAACGACAAAAACAGGAAAAATGAGAAAAGAACGAGTTGTAATTAGAAATCAGCAAATTGGAGAACATAATTCACAGAATAACTACGGGGCACAAGAATGTAGGAACAATCATGATGTAACCAATATTACAGGGACGGGAATCATTATTCTTTATGAAGATTTAAATGATGATGAGCGTGTAGCTGTTAATAGTTTGTTATACTTGAACAGTGGAGTTAATAATAATAGTGCATTGGTAAATAAAGGTGTACAAGTCAAAAGTGGTGACCTGTTTGAGTCATTTGCTTCTAAAATATCATCATCATTCATTAACGGGTATACACTCAATGCAACTGTTCGACACTATTGTTGATTTGATTATAACATATTATCCTGATAAAAGACCTCACAAATTATCAACCAAAGATAGAGTAGTGTTGGTGTTCATGAAGCTGAAAGCTGGTGTTACTTTTAGAATATTGTCGTTTTTGTTTGGCATCTCACAAACTTTGTGCAGAGAAATTTTTAATGAATATATATTTCATTTAGCAAACATCTTAAAACCCTGCATAATTTGGCCAACAATAGACAAATGTCGACAGAATCTGCCAAAGTGTTTTAAAAGTTTTTGTAACGTCAAAGTTGTGTTGGACTGTATGGAGATATTTCTGTAAAAGTCCAAATGCTTGTGATGTCGTGTTCGTACATATTCTCATTACAAAGGTCACCAAACCGTGAAAGTAATGATAGGTGTAAGTCCTGAGGGGATTATAACATTTTTATCAAAATGACGTAGTTCTGACCAGGCCATCTTCGAGCAGAGTAGTGTTGTTCAGCTTTTAACTCCACATGTAGACAGCATTATGGTGGACAAGGGGTTCTAAGTCGATACTGTTTGTGCAGAAAACTTCATAACAATTGTTAGGCCAAACTTTTTGAAAAACAAGAAGCAGTTGTCYGAATCTGATCATCAGTGAATATTGCTGTTTCTAGAACACGACTACATGTAGAACGTATTAATCAGAGAATCAGGCAGTTTAATATTTGTAATTCTATTTTACCATAGAATATGTTACCTCATATAGATAACATATTAACTGTTATTTGTGGAATTGTAAATTTGCAGTCTTCTATATTGGGTGATGATAAATTTTACAACAAACAAAATATACTGCACTGTTTTTAACTACGATTTTTAAAGATTGTGCTTCCCCATTATCAATTAAACAACATAATATCAGGTGTTTAGCGTTTAAAAAACGCTCACCCTCTGCTATACACCTACTGTCTGATGCAGCACATAAGTATGAAAAAACTTCTGCTAATGTTAAATAACGTCGAATGTCAGTGGTAGTACTCGCTTTCCACCATATTTGTTTACCGACGACAGCGCCCTCATCGATAATTTTATTCGCGAATTCATTCCATAGTAATAATAATAATAATAATAATAATAATGATAATAATAATAATAATAATAATAATAATAATAATTATTATTATTATTATATAAGTTTGTGTATTATAGCTTCGCTCGTTAGGCTTGCTCCAGGATGAACTACACCTAGTTCAGCAAGTACTAAATTACGTCATCGTTACCTGAATAGCTCCTGTATTCGACTACTAAAATTGGTACAATTTTGTTATCAAAGAGTCGAACGTTAAATGTACAAATGTGAAGCTTTGTAACATTTATCGCCCTTGCCAATGGCAACTGACTTTACAGGAACCAATGAAATAGCTGTGATAGCTGTATTCCAATATTAAAAGTAGATTATGAAGTAAAAAGTTCTAGGAGTTATAGATACTTCCTGGTATCTGAACTTCGGAAAATGCTGAAATATGTTAAATTACGACCTCTGATCGGGTTCTTTAACGCTGCCGATAACAAGCCCACGCTCTTTTTGTTTTCCATGAAAAGCACTTTTTATGTCAACGGTAAGTGTCCAAAGTGCAAGCGGTGAACGTGACTGGGGTACAAACTTACAGCATTATTGCCGCTGCATGTCGGGGAATGCAACAGTGGAGTAGCTTTTATGCCTTTTCAGAGAAAAATAAAACCTCTGCAATATGACTTTCCGCCATAGTTTTATAGAATTCATCACTCACAGTGAAGAAAATGATTACAACTGCAAGGCTTCGAAATACAATGATATTTGTGATTAGTTAATTTTAGAAAATATTGGTGATTTTATTCCTGGAATGGACTTATTGCGGAATAATTATCCTGCCTAGGAACGTTTTGCAAGTACGGAAATATTGATAAGTTATTGAAACAGGGAGAGTAGTAGAAGTCCATTGATGTTTTAAGAAAATTCTGGTTTACGAAGTTATAAATTTGTAGTTATTCATTGCAATGTGTCTAAACTTAAGCGTACTTTAGGAGTATTTAAGGAAATTGAGATGTTATTAATTTGACGTACTTGGCTGCGTATTATAATCTACATCTACTATCACGCGACATTTTATATTTCCTACTTTATTCTTAGTTTTTGTACCTACAGACACCTCACATGATCCTCCATTTTACACCAAATTGATCCCAAGGTGTTCTTTTGGCCTTCTTGAATAATTCTGTCATTATTTTTATGTGTCCTTTATACTTTGTGCTGTTCTGTTTTCCAGATATTGCTTCCATGGTTCCAAGTCCCTTATTTGTTTGTAACTTGAGTACCTACCTAAACATGCGACATAAAAATATCAAATATAAGAGGCAATTTTGAATATTCAAGCAAGGATCCAGTGCTCCAAGCACCCGAAAATAACTTATTAAATGCGTTAATTATTCACCTCTTTGCATTAATCAATACTAAGGGCTTTAACACTGAATAAAATAGATACTAATATATAGTGTGTTTAAACTTAAGCTTACATTAGGAAGCTTACATCAGGAATTGAGATAGTATATATTTTAAAATTTGTAAGGATACCTACCACAATTTTAGGGGCGAGTTGAAAAAAGTGTATTTTCATATTAATGTCACTTCCKGTTATAKTGGAAGTAGGCATTAACTTTATTATTTTAAATGGCACGTAGTAGTTTATTTTTTACATTTTAGAGTTCCTTAATAAATTTTTACTCCTATTGGTTCAAAAGATATCTTGATTTTAATGGAAAATATTAGTTCACTTCCACTGATTTCATTTTTTTTTTATCGGTAGGTGTAATTTACTTACGCATTTAAATGTGGTTGAAAAGAAAATTTTTTATGTTGACTGCCTTCTTTTACATTTCCATGAAGATGACTCAAAATCACAGTAGAAACGTAAGACTATAATAAACTTGGTTGGTGCCTGATTCTTTATTGACGTTTTACCAGCTTAAAAAGTTTTTGCAACATATTATTATGTTGCAGTTGGTTGAGGTCTTTGGTTGAGGTGTAGACAGCACAGCATAGACATGCATTTTATTACTATGTTTATTTGTTTAATTTCTATTTCTTTTCCAAAAGGTCATGATAAGATTTTTTTATAAAAGAATAACATCTCTAATTCAAAGGTCTTAATAATAACTACAAATACTTAAGGATGTGATTAAACGAAATTATGAGAAATTTATTTCTAAATAAAGAAAACGTTTGTTTAATTTAATTACTCTTTCTTTTATTTCCAATCAAACCATAAACCATTGCATTGTTGTAAATTGAAATAAACATCAGAAAAGACATCAAGTAAAGTTATTCATTGAAATATCTCATTGAATTACATACATATTTCATTCAAAGAAACCTATTTGGTGTTGTTCAAACAGACAGTTTTTTTGTGTACCTATATGTAGTTGTACTTCGACACGAACATGTAACATACAATAAACATTAAGGATATACTTTTACTTAAGTTCAAGAACTTATCATTTATTGAAAGTATTCAATAATAAATTGCATTAATTTATCATAGTTTTCTGGGACACCTAGGTAAAGTACATAAATTTATTTCCCTTTGTTAATAAACTTTTCATACATGAGCCCATTAATGAAATACAAATACAGTAGTATTCATAACAATAATATGGATGCCTTCGTTCCACGTACTCTTTTATGCAGTTTTCTGGACATGTAAACATTGCAGTGTTTGTAGTGAAGTACAAGGTGTTCCATTTTCGTTGTAATTGTAGGATATTTCGGTAACTATTAATGGCCATTTTTGTATTTCTGTTGTTTAAAAACTATAGCCATTTTTTGAATAATATAACATTCCTTCAGTTTTCGATATCTCGCTTGGGTATGAAGATATAAAAAAAATGAAGACATTTTTTAGAGATATTTTTATTTTGAATCCAGTGGCGTATTCAGAATTTTTAGGCGGCCACATTTTTGAGATATAACACAAACCTGCATTTTTTAAAACTGAAACCAGGCTGGCTTGCTGGCTAGGATTAAAAAGACCTAATTTTTCATGTATACATTTTTAGGTATATTTATAGTAATTTTGGTGACTTATATTTTGTTATTTTTATGCATCTTCGCTGTAGTTGAATAAATAAATAAGAGAATTGCAACCATGGATGCAATATCGGGCAAGCAGAACACGCGAAGTACGATGTACGAAGAACACGTAAGAATAGCGAAAGAATTGTTAACAAGAGGTAATGCCCTTAGCGCCACTTAGGCGTAACTTGAGTAATAATATATTATGTGTGAAGGCGACCTTAGGATATGTAATATGGATTTTATAGTCAGCATGAATTAGTTTTTTATTACAATTTATGTTTGGAAATTTAATCGATGTGTATTAGAAGAACAAAAGGTTCATGGACCATATATGTAATATGTAATTTACCCTCTAAATAAATCTCTATTTACATTTATTTGAAAATGTACCTAAAGATTTGCTGTTTAGCTGCAAAAGTATCGTTATGTTAATATACAGAAAGAATGCGAACAGCTTTTAACTACACAAGTAAATGCAGCGAAAATACTTATTGACCGCCTGATTTCTAAAAGTACGTGTGAGTGTCGCCAAAGTGGTGTGTAATATATAAGATTATATTTTACCACCTTTCAGTACCGTGTCGTAGTTAAGGTGTCTGTTGGCGATGTTTCGTCTGCATTTGATATTTTTATTCAGTGGCCTAATTCTAAAGTTGCGGAAAGGGTAATAAATTTGATATTTAGGTAACAGGTCGGCGTTAAGAGTCTGATAATAAATGTCACCTTATTTTTAAAACCGCTGGAGTGCCAGAGACTTCGTTCCTAGTACAAAGGTAAGTAGAAATTGGTGGCGTGTCAACGAAAAAATTTGTCAGTACATGCTGACAATTTTAAGTCAAGTACAAGTACATCGATATATGGAATATCGGGATTTCGATTATCGATGCTCAATGCATTTTTATCTTGGTGGCACTAGATGGCGCGTACCAAAGAAGGTGCAGATCTCGGCCCAGGAATTTGGCTACCAACATGAAGCACGAATTATTTTACATTACCTTATGCTTAGTGCTTCCATTGTGCCTCATTGTGCTTCATCAAAATCAACAGCCACATCTACTGTTTTCAAGCTATGGGCGTTATGATTTTTTGTGGCCAACTTCGCACTCAGCCACCAATTTCCAAATTTAACATCTCTATTCATCAGCCTTTAGTGCTTCATTGTGCTTCAACAATTATGCTTTTAAAGTCATTACGTGCCCATAATAATTACTTTATAGTTAATGGGTCTAGTCACTAATCTCTAGTGCTTCGATTGTGCTTCATTGTGCTTCTTGCGTTAACCTAGCCACATGACCCTTTTTGGTAAAAGATATGTTTTTTTTTGCATTAAAGCACAATTGCGCATCTTTTACTAATCTTTAGTGCTTCTATTGTGCTTCATTGTGCTTCATGTCTTAACTTAGCTGCATGACCTCTTTTTGGTAAAATCTACATTTTTGTATTTGGAAATTAGCCACCAAATTGAAGCACAATAATTGCCCATCTTTTATTAATCTTTAGTGCTTCGATTGTGCTTCATTGTGCTTCATGTGTTAACTTAGTCAAATAACCCCGTTTTAGTAACCATCAGATTAAAGCACACTTGCTCATCTTTTACTTTGCCTTCGAAGAACCCTCGCGAGTGGCGGGCGGCGCCAAATCCGATGAACAGTTTTTAAATTAAATGTCAACTTTGTCGTCTTTAAAGATTAATTAGCAAAAATAGTTACGCTTATTACGCATTGAGGTCTAGTCTCCCCATTTATATCTATTGAAGTAAAGCTCAAATTAATGGAATCGCCATCACACCTTCTGAAAATGGAATAGGTTTTTCCTTCATTCTTTTTTTGAACAAAAAAAAATGGAGATTTTGCAAGGCTCTAGGTTTGTAGCCATTTCTGCCTTACTATTTTCCCCAAATCACTTAGCTGAGGTTTAAAAATGATAAAGATGAACGTTGGGATCTGTGACATTATGAATCCTGGTCACAAATGGTTCGCTGTGGCTGTGTGGTCCACAAAGCGTGCACGTGTTCAATGGTTATTAAACGTTCCACGCCTTACGTTCTACTTCAACCGGGACATCTGACATTTCAAGCGATATTTAAAGGTTAATACCTTTAAGGATAAACATAAGGCATTAAAACATTACAGATATTTTTTATATCTGTGCACCTCTTGCCATAACTTGCTCAGTGGCCCACTACCGACTCTACTAGTCTTTTTTAATTCGCGGACCACTTTGGGTGCTTTGAGAGACCACCAGTGATATATGGCCCACCAGTTAGGAACTACTGTATGGTATCATATAATGATCTACTGGCCAATGTCAATTTCAAAGTTGGCAGACCGAGGAGGCCTTAGCACCCGTTTTTAGAGCGTCCTCAAAGAACAAGGTACAGTTCAAATGCCGTGACTGAACGCCTAGTGTGGAATTTTAATAAGCACTTTACTGGTTGTAATATTTTTGATATTAATTACAAAAAAAGCTTCGTATTATGATATGTGCTCCCATGGTATTGTCATCTATGTATGTTTGGTATGTTTTTATACTAATATAGTTATGCAGTATGCATTTATAAACAAAATCAATATAACACTTGGTGCTAATATAGCTTCTGTTGAAGACTAAAGGTGTTCGGCTACCATGAGCAATAGCCAAATAGTCCCCCACACCATTACTCCAACAATGCAAAAAAAACATTCTTGGTAACACTGTGCTCGTTCTCTGCCGCACTCTAGTAGGTTTCGCCGATACTCCATGGTGAGAGTTGCGCCACATGAAAACCAGCCAAAACTTTTTATCCGGCATTGAACGGTCTTATTTCAAAATGCTTTCAATGTTCCGTAAACTGGTCTGCAAGCGCCCTGCTCGTATTAGGAGTGAAGTTGCGAAGTAAAGGTTGTGGCTCACTGAAGAGCACCCCGCGGAAGCGCAGCTAAGCGAAAAGCAGTTTTTATATTTCACAGATTCAAGTATGTACATATACGCATGCTACATCGCAAGGAAGCTCTCAGCAGCGGCTACAGACGCTTGGAATCAGACCAAAAGGATATTTCTGCGCTGCGGTGCCGTACTGTTCTATGCGCTTCCGTTTAGTTAGCGATAGCTATCATCCAAATATGCATTTTTTTTGCTGTACCTAATACGAATGTGCTCGAATAAATGTCGATTTCGTTAACATTTTAGTGCGAAGGAAAGTTAGAAACGTCAGTACATAGTACACATCATTATGTCTCTGAACGAGAAAAATATTAATTACTTAAATATGGAAAGATATTGCGGAAGAATTTAAACCACAGGTATAACTTTAGTAATATAAACCTTAAATAATTATGATTTGGCATAATCTTTCTTTTTTATTTTTTATTATATTTTAAATGACGTAAACAACACAATAGTGTAGTGTACAGTGTATTGTGTTTAAGACTATATATGCAGTAAGTCACAATTTGTTGTTTTTTCATCTTTTGTTGATTACCACATTTTGTCGAGAAATTTAAGAATTGTGTTGACTTGTGTAATAACGTGTTTAGAGAGCTGTACGTTCGTAAGCGTGCTACGATTAAATAAAAATTAACCATTTTCCAAAGTGTAGTTTCCACTTTGGAAGATACCTTTTCGAACAAGTTAATCGATGACGAGTTAATTTTAGTTGACTTTGAGCGCAATCAAACACTGATTGACGAATTCGAAGACGTTCGAACGCGGATAGATGAAGTTAGTGGCAATCTCGACCAACAAATCACCGAACGTGAAACACGATAAAGCTGTTTTCGAATTAGAGGCTAAAGCTAAAGTTTTTCATTTGCATAGTCCGAAAACGTTATCTAACTTCAATGACATGTCTGCTCGAGCTTCAGTAGCCTCTGATAGCCCTTCATATCTTGGTGACGAAGCAAATAATTTATCGCTTAATTTCGAAAATATAAAATTACCAACAATACAATGACCGAAATTTCACGGCAACTACGAGTGTTGATTGGAATACCGTGATAGCTTCGACGACCAGATCAACCAAAACAGTGGCATCAGTTCCATGTAAAAATTCCAGTATCCTCGCGCTTCGTTAAGTGGCATTGTTTCTCAGGTGATCGGTAGCCTAGAATTTTCGAGCGCCATTCACGCTATTGCTTGGAACTTAGTTTGTAACCGTTACAATAACTACAGAATCTTAATAAACAATCACATCAACATAAGTGACGAATCTTACTTTTCATTGCGTAAAATGATTGAAAATGTCAGTAAACATGTACGTGCATTACAAACATTGAGTGAACCCATATTGTAATGGGACACACTAATTATACATTTAATGGTTACAAAATTTGATAGCACAACGGCTCGTGGGTTGTAGGAGTCGAAAACACAATCTAAAAAACCTAAACTAGATGATTTAAACGAATTTCTAAGATATCGCACTGATTTTTTGGAATCATTCGATAAACGTGCATTAAGTAAACTAGATCACAAAACTAAGATAGATAGATAGATAGTATTTATTCACAACATTACAAAATGATAATTGTTTGTTGCATGTCACTACATTAACACTTAACTCTAAATAGACAAGATTTACAACTTCAGCAAAATAAAGCTTTACATTACCATACACATTACATTGCAACACATTACATTACAACATGGGGCACTGTTCCTAAATTATAAATTATATAGATATTTTTGATTCTAGGAATTCATTGATGGTATAAAATACATTATCTTTTAAAAAAAATTTTACAGTTGACTTAAACCGGTTGCGCCGCATGAGCTTCGTAGTGGTTTTAAGCTTATTGTAGATCCTCAAATTCAGGCAATTCTTGTCCGAGGACACAAAATTGTACCTTGTGGTTATTAAAAGATTCGCTACTCTTGTGTTGTTACCATGTAATTCACCGTGGGTTTGACGGTTATTTAACTGGTGTATTTCAATTAAAGTTGAATAAATATACATAGCTGGTAAGGACATAATGCGAAATTTGTGAAACCAAGGTCTACAACTTTCGCGTTGTGATAATCCTCCCAAAATCCTCACTGCTTTTTTCTGAAGTTTGAACACCCTTATTGACTGAGATGAATTTCCCCAAAGAAGGATACCATAGCTGAGAAGACTGTGAATTAGTGAAAAATAAGTAGCAACTAAATTGTTGAAATTGAGTAATTTTTTAAGTTGTCGGAGTAAAAAGAGTTGGCTGGAGATTTTTCTGCACATCTCATCAATGTGATAATTCCATTTTAACCCATCATCAATTATCAATCCTAGAAGTTTTACGTTGTCCCCTTTTATATAACTGTTGTTAAACGAAAAGGTTATTTTTTGAGTTTTATCTCTGTTTAACTTGAGACAGTTACTATTGAACCACTCCTCTGATTTACTCAGTCCTTCTTCACATTTAATATTAATCTCATTACGGTTTTTTGAAGTGAAAAGTAAGGTTGCGTCATCCGCATATAATATGTTTTGAAGAGGTGATATATGGAGAGAGAAATCATTAATATATATAATAAACAGTAACGGTCCAAGCACCGAGCCTTGGGGTACGCCGTAGTGTAATTTTCCCATTTTAGAAAGTTTGTTGTTTGAGTATACTATCTGCTTCCTATTCTGTAGATATGATTCAAAGAATTTTAACGGGATGCCTCTAATACCATAGAGCTGGAGCTTCTGTAAAAGAATAGTGTGAGACACGCAGTCGAAGGCCCTACTTAGGTCACGTAGCACCGCAGCCACTGTATGTCCCCCATCCAGACTTCCGACTATACGATCCACCACTTCCCGGAGAGCGGTGATTGTAGAACGGCCGCGTCTAAAACCGAACTGACTGTTGCTTAGTAAATTATATTTTTCAAAGAATCGGAGCAATCTATCTTTAACTAAAATTTCAATAATTTTACCTAAGATGGGAATTATTGCAATGGGCCTGTAGCTTTCAACATTTTTTTGTTTCCTTTTTTAAAAATTGGGATAACTTTGGCACACTTTAACTTATCAGGAAAAACTCCAGATGCAAAACAATTATTTATGAGCTCCGTTATAAATGGGGTCACTACATGTTCAGATGATTTAAGTATTAAAGAATCTAGATCGAAAATATCACAACATTTCGAATTGTTTAGGTTACGAATAACATTTCTGATTTCTTCTTGTGTTACTGGTTCCAAAAAGAATGAATGCCTATTCAAACTGTGGGTTGAAGATTTACAGGTTGGAAGAGAATCCCGTTTATTTGAATTTACTATTTTTCCTGCTATAGAGCAAAAAAAGTTGTTAAACTCATCACAAGAAATGTCGGTGTTTACTTTTTGATTGCTACGGTTTCGTTCAAAATTCACAAGTCTCCAGGCGTCCCTAGATTTATTAACCGAGTTACCTAAGAATTGGTCATATGCATTCTTTTTAGTTGTTTCAATGCTTTTTTTATATTGAGAATGAAGCCTTTTATAAGCTTTGACATCAATTGGATCTTTAGACACAATACTTATAATTTTTAATATTGAAACACTATTTCTGAGCTCCCTCATCAGAAAACCACTTCACCGGAACATAAGGTTCCTCTAAATATACCTGTTTATATGGGAAAAACCTCTCAATCAGGCAGGAGATTGTGTTAATAAAAAAATTTGTAGATTTGTTAACTTCATTAGAGTGAGAATTTAATTCTGTTGATTGTAGGGCCTCAATGAAAAGTCTCATATTGCGCTTACTTTTATTACGGATAGTAACAATGGTACACCTCGGTTCAAGGCAATTGTTGTTAAATACTGTAATCTGTTGAGCGTAGTGATCAGATAAGCAAGGATCAAATACCTCTGACAAATATAATTCATCATTTAWATTTGTTATTATATTATCAATGMATGTTTTAGATGAAAAGCTAATTCTCGTAAAACTATMGATAGTTACTTTTAACCCCTACGAATTAATTAGATTTAATAATTCTTTTAATTTGTTATTTGGTTTTTGCATTTTAAAATCTAAATTGAAATCACCCAACAAAACAAGACTTGAAGATCATTGTATGGTCAACACCGTTTTGTTCGTTTTGAGAAGGTAAACATTATACACAAGATTATACAGAGTTTCTACAATTCAACGTTCAAGAAAGGTTTGAGAAGGTAAAGGCAAAATGTTTGGGCATACATTGTTTGAGGCAAGGGTAAAGGAATGTGTTTCTAAATCTTGTAAAAATGTGGATCTCGACATAACAGTTTGATACATTTCAAAGAAATTAAAAAATCGATCGATAAGGTGAATTTAACAACCAGTAACGAATTTAACAATGTTTAAGTTCTGCCATCGACTATCGAAAATAAAAAACCGCATGTCGTTCGGGCGTAACTCGACTCTGGCTCACAGAGCGGTTTATCACTCAAGAACTTTATGATATTCTTGCCGAACAAGCGAATTAGCGTTACCGTCGATGGATTCAACAATACTAAAACAGAGATAAGCGGATAATGCGTAGCACATTTGAAATGGCGAATAAATAATTTCGTGCTCACGGGATCATGCTTGATAATACCATAAATCTCAAACAATTAAGCTAATTTTAAAACAGATATACGTTCTTTGTCGATACCATCTAACATTAAATTAGCCAATGCACAATTTCATATTCCTAATAAAATCGGCTTGCTCTTGGGTGCGGATTACTTTTGGGACGTTATGTGCGTAGGTCACATCAAATTGTCGCGTGTTGGTCTAGTCTTACAAAAAGGCAAATTGGATGGATCGTATCCGGAGCAATACAATCACATAGAAATCAACAGACGATTAACTCGTTTTTTGGGAAACGGAAGAAATCTTGCACAAAAAAAGCGTCTTTCATGAAAGGAAGCTGCATGTGAGTCACTTTTCGTGAAGTTTTTTACGCCTAGCGAAGCTGGTCGCTTTGTAGCGACGATTCTTCTGAAATCTGAAGCAGACCCCCAGAAAAATTGGGAACTCATATGAAAACGCAAAACAACGTCTTATTTTTGGAACTCAAAGAGCTCTTTATACAGGATTTATAAATGAATACAAGGACTTAGGTGATATGCATAAAATTGATTGTACGATGAAAATCGAATTTCGTATTATATCCCACCACAGTGTTATTAAAGAAACTAGCACCACCACTAAATTACGTAGAGCTTTCGACACCGTACCGATACAGGTTATTCATTTACCGATTTACACATTGTTGACCCGACTATTGCACCAGATCTTTTTACCACATCGCTCAGTTACAGGAAATATGGTATTGGTTCAACCTAATCAGCGTATTTTGTGGCGCGAAAATTCAAACGATCCAATAGATATCTACGAATTAGCAACCGTAACGTATTGCACCTCCTCGCCAGCCTATTTAGCGATTAGATGTCTATATCAACTTGGCATGGAAAATTCTGAAGCTTCACCGCGGGCTGCTGATGTCATAAAAAATCACTTTTACGCGAATGATGTACTAAGTGGCAGGGATGCAATCCATGAAGTAATTTGAGTTTTTCCCTAAGAAAGCGGAAATCATATCAAGTATCACGACAAACTATCAGCGAACCTATAGCTTGACGAAATGATGTATTTTGTATTGATATTTCTAGTTTTAGTATCTCCAACAGTAGATAAACTGAAAAACTGATTTTTGTCTGAACAAAAATTAACATGTACAAAAAACAGTATTACTGAGTAACTTTTTTCAGTCTGTACGTTTCATTTACTTTAATTTGGCTATTGAGTATCTACCTGTAATTTGTAATTTTAATATAAATGTTTCCATTCCATTTGCTATCCTCCCCTTTCCCCAATTAGTTTTCTGTTCACTAGAATATCCTACATCATTATGTGTACATACATCGGAACGATTCAAATCCAATATCCAATGCAGACTGAAATTTGTTTAGGCACCTTCGGTTGTTTGTGAGAGTTAGATCGGGAACAGGGCTATAAACTAGATTGGTTTAAATCAAGTTTAAGCGTAATTCACGCTTAATGGCCTAACTTCCTAGGTATTTCAATTGAATGTCTGTAGCGTCAATTCGTTCTTGGTGTTTGCCTGGAACTTTATCGGAATAGCAGAAGAAATATACATATCAGGAAAGCAGTTTCATTTATTATTATGAAAGAAATTAAAGGCGCCTTTGGTGGTGCATTTATTGGAAGGTTGACTAATCTTACGACGGAAAATTGAAAGCAGATTAGAATGTAGTTGTCAAAATTGTAACGTAAAATTTCTTTTTTTTTTACACAACGCGAAGGTAGCCAGTTGCCCGGTTAGAACGAGGTCGTGGATTTTGAGATGATTTTTAAGGGCGCTACCAATTTTACACAGAGGCCAAAAATTTGATATCAGATTGTAGACTAATAAAGCGATCGCCGGTCCGGTTGGAATAGTATATTATTTTACTGTGCACTGGTTGATTATAATAACAGCTCTCTATTTATGCGAATTTGTGTAAAGATAATCGCAGTTTTCCCTGTCAGAGCCTTGAGCGTTAAACATTTCACTCACAGTATAACAAAAGTACACACGCAAGAAAAACGAGTACCGTAAAACGGGGCTACCTCGACATGTTTTCGGCATAAATTGTCCTCTAGAGATCCTGTCGAATACAATTTGAGTTATGTAAACATCTCATTGCACCAATTGAACCTTTGTCTATCCATTGCGACCAAAATCAGAAGCCTGAAATTTTTCGCATTTTTTTTTATTTTGAATTTAGTGTTGAAGTTACCCGGAACGTAGGGTAACTTTGACATGCTGTTAAATTGCATATTTTGACGGTGTTTTTGAAGTCCCGAATATCAAAGATACCGTGTTATTTTTTTTAATTCAGTTTTTGGGGTATGAAAACAAGACAACTATCAACATTTAAACGTTTATTTTCTCCGAAACACAGTTAAATCATCTAAAAAGTAAACATTGTTCAATAAATTATTGCCGAAACATACAAAAGATATAAATATATAGATACCTAACAAATGGAATATAAATACATAGGTAGGTTGGAGAAATATAAATTCTACAATATTAACGCTTAAGTAAATTCTCCAGTCATCATCCTCACATATTGGGCATTGGTATAAGGGACTTATAGATGATTTACTACAAACTTCGCATGTCCATTTACTACAGCTGATGCAGCACAACCAATCTGGACCTTTGTATGTTCGATAAAGGCATGTGCAGAATGAACATCTATCGTCATCACCTTCCTTTCGTTTGGCAGAAGTTGACTTTGAATGAGACGGACCTGGTTCTTGTCCAGTTGGAATACTCGCCACTATTCTCTGATTGGGGGTGGGGGGGTGCATCACCACTGGCTGGATCAGCTTCTTCTAACTCTTGCAGTTGTGTTTCAGGTGCATCTTCATGAAGTCCTTTAGCATTCTTTAGAAAATCTAGAAGACTGTGGTCCAAGGTTCTCTCAGAGGAAGGGGATGTGCCCTATCCTGGAAATTTTGCAAACACTGCTTTTGGATTAAATAGGCTTAGGCCAGTTTTTCGGAATGCAGAGACTAGATTGGTTGCAGCCCTCGGGGATATCTCAGCCCACAATTTAAGCAACAGTTTTGGAAATTGCTCCTTCGAGATTGAGCTCTCATTACGAGATTCCTTCCTCCCAGCATGCAGTCCAGGCCGCCACTTTTTCTCCATTGGACCAAAGAATGCGACATCAAGTGAGTCGCATTCGGTGGTAGAGGAGTTGTCAACTGCACTTCTGATTACACGTGGTGAAAAGTGGGAAGCAAGATTGTCTCCTATTACGATGGTTTTCTCATCCTCCTGACAATTTTCTTTCACATGTGGAAGCAGAATATAAAAAAAAACACTGCTCAAAAATGACATATCGAATCAACCACTTTTGCTATGACCATAAACAGTTTCTGCAGGGTCCCCTACCGTCCAGTTTGTGTAAAGGTTATGGGTTTTATAGACGACCATTGGCGGTAAAAGCTTTCCATCTGTTGTGCCGCAAATCATTAAACTTGTGCAAGTCTTGTAATGTTCTCAAAATCTTTCTACACGTTTCATTCCCCGTAGCACTAAAATGGGCTTGTATGTTATTCAAAAACTCGGAAATTTGTGGTTTTCTTACAGAAGCACGATTTGCTTTAATGTTGGTTGTCAAACGAGCTCTCTCGTTACACAAACTTTTCGATGTAGTCGTATCCTGGCTTGTCTTTCCACTGAAGTATTTCTCATCCTTTTTGCGTCACTTATGAGGATAAAACACAAATTATATCACTTGCAAATATGGGATAACCCGAGTTGCTCACAATCCCGAAAGTTTCACTTATCAGCTGTTCTTCTGATGATAACACCTGAGAGCAACCAACAAGATTAGGATGACTATTATGCAGCTTACCCAGAAGTGTTGCCCTTGGTCTTGCTTGCAGTCTTTTGACTCATCCCCTTCTTCACTGCTTCAATAGCCTTTTACATCTCCTCGTCCTTAGAATTCTTGTACGGCCTGCCAGCCAGAAAGAATTAAGAAGATTAAAAAATTAATTCGCTCTCGCGTCTAAACATTCTTGCGTGGATTAAAATGATATCTGAAGCACTTATACAGTAGATAACTATTAAATTGGAAGGTAAGGTATATTTGCCTAGCTACATCTGTAAAATACAGAGTTCGAAAGAAAACATTATAACTAATTTATTAACGTCTAAGGAAAGACTCGTAAAAAATATCATGTATCTGTAAAAATGTCTGGCATTTCTGGCTGAAACATCCATAAATATAAACATACGTTCTTGTTGGATTTTGCGTTAGAACCCTATACGTTATATTTATGTTCCTTGGCGGAACACGTAACTGCACGTAACCTAGTATCCGAGTAATACATTTATGTATCATCATTCTGAGGGCTTCTGGGCATGAGGCCCGCGCGTCACGTACGGCTCGCGAAAAGAAGAAAAACACGAAATCCCCGGCCGGAAAGGGCTSTATACTCGCGCATTTCCTGAAGGCTTATCCGTCCAGAGTGAATCCCTAAAATATGCACGACGTGCAGTCTTAAATTCATTATTTGTCGGGTCGCTGCGAGTGAAAATTGTAGACGTGATTTGGATGCCGGCTCTCAGGTGACCCAGAAAACGGAATTATAGCGATTGAAGTGTTATTTCGACGCGGCAGGAAGGAATTTCGTTAGCTTTCCGGGTCGGTGGAGGCAGTGACACATGTTCTTTGAATTTCGCTATCAAACAGTAAAGGTTTTCTTTGGCCTTTTTTTGAGAAATTCAATAGTAATACGAAATGAAACATTACACAGCTATAACAGTAAGTTGCGAAAAAATTAGTTCATTGGTAAGCGTAGCGCTTTAAAACAGCTGGATCGATTTGCCTCATAATTCGAATAAGGATTATATAGAAAGAAAAGTTGCCCGGAAAATTGAAACAAAAATGAAACTGCTTTTTTCAATGGGATTTCTGTATTATTGATTATGGTAAAGTTTTCAGTAAAAGAATGTCGGCATTTACGGAAAATTGGAAAATCTAAATTTTTGTATGGACCTTTGATCATAAACTGAAAATAACAGGAATGACATCTTTGGTTGATTCTGTTTGTTTCTTTATTTGTGCTCACGGGAAAATTTCAGAAGAAAATCTAAAATTTGGGTAACCATAAAATTGAATATTTGTAATAAAAATAATTGAATGTTTTCGGTAAAATGGAAAATTGTTAAAAACGCTTTCCAGCTTAAATTAGTATAAAATTAAATTTGTTTGTACTTTTTTGTCGTGATTTGTTTCAATTCCAATATATGCCGCTGCGTGTATAGATATCGCTTGGCAGCTAATCCATTCTTTTGCGATCTGTCAACGTCCATACTTGATTCGGACAATACATTTCATAATTTTATCCAGTTTCAATGGTTTCAGGTTAATTTCAAACGAATTAAAAGTGAATAAAGTTTAGTCGAGTTCAAAAAAACTCATTAATGTCTCGTCGGACGAAGTGCCAGTCGTTACAGAGTGACAAAAAATTGATCTAGCTGTCTTTTTTCAGTTGAGTTTGGATTTTGCTGTAAGTTTATTGCAATCTTTTCCTGAAGCAAATTAAGGTTGTTTATTTATCTCAAACAAATCTAGATTTACCCACAAAATACTGTGAACTTTGACGTGGCCAACGGTTACCCATACAGTGTAAAAATTAACTAAATTAAAATTTAATTAAAAAAAGGACGAATTTTTTGTTACATAATATTCTGACTTTATTAATTGATGACTTACATTTTATAACAAAATGCATGCTCCACATTTCCAGAATTTCAGTAGCGTACTGTCGATAAAATTAATCCCGCCTGTAAAATTTCCTGGTGCTTATATAAAGAAACAACAGCAACTTTGTTATTTTAAATGTAGGGCGCCGCTAAGCTATTTTCCCCAGGCGTGCAAGTTAAGCTTGACGCTCCCTGTCAATAATGAAATGAAATTTTATTGGAAGTAAAATACAAAAGTGATTTATTAAGACCCTTAAAATATGAAACGTGGATATCATTTAAGCTTGCAAAACCTATTGTATTGTAATGACAAGCCAAAATAGCGTTTACTAATGCAATAAAAAGAAGATAATTCACTTAATTCCCTAACAGTGGCCAGCTTTCGGTAGATATTTACCTCTACAATTACCTATACAAAGCATGCAAATAATAACACGCATAAACATTTTTCTTCAAGCAAAAGAAATTTGTTAATTGCTTTTGCAAATGAACCCATTGAACTGAAATAAAAAAAGATATGATTTGCTTTTATCCAGATCAGCATGACCTGATGCACAACAACATTGCCAGTTTGACGTTTAAACGCAAGTATATAAATTTTAAGAACAGATTTGAACCTTTTATTACAATTTTATTACAAACTTGAGTTATAACTTCTATATCTTAATCAGTTGGCAGTCAGTCTTAAAATTTTACATCAACGTGATTCCAATTTTGCTTTAGAAATCGCTCAATGTGTTGCCTGATTCCACTGTAGGGTACAGCAATATCTACGGTCAACACAAAGTTCTCAGTACCGTCAAAATTCCGTCGTATTCTTTCTCCTTTTATTTCCGACGCCGTAGACATGCGCACATTCATATTTGGTATGCTAATATTTAGGTAAGTGACTTAACGGGCTTTTCTCAAACAATATCGTTTTTGTAATAGATGGTTATGTTACATATATCACTTTTGGTGTTTGTCAAATATAACATGAATGAAAATAGTTATCCAAACGAAATTCTTATGAAATTATTCATTGTGTATAAACAGTTTGAACAAGTCATAGCAAGAACTTGCAGAAAGTTTAATCAGATGTTCGCTGATTCACCAAAATTTAAAAAGAGGAAGAGCATGCGATTAAAAAATTATTTTATTCTTTACAGCTCCAAACTGAAGAGGGATACATTACCAAATCCTGTGACTTCGGAAGAGGAAAATATCAGGTGATTCCTCCGGAATGATGGTGTGCCGCTTCTATAAAAGCTGGGAAATTCCATCCAAATAAAGATTGTGAGCTAGGATGCCAAAACAGTGACGCCAAAACTATGATGTAGGCTGCCGTTCTCAACTTTTACATCTAAGCATGGCCACGCTGACTTACTAGAAGGAATCGCAAAAAGATAAGCAACGCTGAAAAATATAGCGATATGAACACTGCCCCTTCTTAGTAATCAGAGCACCTTCCAATAAATAAGCTAGTATTTCTACTCTTACAAAAGATTTCAGGTGCAATCGAAACGTCAAGTCAATTTTTTTGTCAGTGTTTGATGCACAGAATTTTATAAATGATTCGTGCACCGCAGGCGGCGCTGATTTCTGAATTCTTTGCGCCGCCTTTTTGTAATTGCTACCAAGGTACAAAAACACGGCGATCACTTAACATCAACGAGCACGATGATAGTATTGAAGGTTGCAGATCAGGTTGCAAACACGAAGGCTTTTTAAAGATTTTCTAACAATTTATGGTTCTTTTTACTTCCATAGCTAAAAAATAGCAATAGTTGATGGTATAGTAAACTTCTGGCAACCACTATAGTCTATACCCTTGCACTGTTGCACTGTAGAAGCTTTGTGTAGTCAACTAACGTTACTACCACTTAGTTTTTGAATTTTACCATTGCGGCAGGCTAAAAACATCTTTCAGTTCAACATAGTACAATTATTTAGTAGGCTTCCTGTAGCTGCAACTTCACAAACTTATACAAAACCGTGTCCCTCCGCAACTCCGAAATGCGAGCTTTCTGCAACACTAAAGTTGATTATCCCACAAAACACTACAGAATATGTTGCAAATACTCACCCCCACTCGTTTTCTCATATTAAGTATATCAAGTCATTCAACAAGTATACGTCAAAGCAATAGTTGTGTTCACTTTCCTGAGAGGCGGCAAACTGATTTAAGCCATAATTTCCATAAGCACTCTGGATTCATGAATCATTTATAGAAACCACGGTAGTAGATAGAGAAGTATACGCACGACCGTATGGTAACTGTATGAAACTGCGGCCCAGATTCGTAGTCAGTGCGGAAGAGAGAGGTCTAGTAAGAGATGCAATATAGTGGTAAAAGCGCTAGCCAGTGGCATGCATAACCATACATTCGGTGTGGTATTTGTACGAAGTTTTTTGAAATAACAAAAATGGGAAAATATTGTGTGGTGCCGAACTGTAACAGTAATTCTTCTGATAGAGCATTAAATACAAAAAAAAATAAATCGTCGAAATTCTCCACATGTAGGGATCATCTTTATCGAACAAATGCTTCTGATAGAGCTGGTCCTTCATCTACACTTACTACTTTAAAATCGAGAAGGCGGCAAAATCATCCAAATCAGATCATTTCACAGTCAAAAAAAATATCTTAACCAATCATATTCACAGTGTTGTTTTTGAAAATGTAGTGGATGAGTTGTTTTCAAACACATATTTTATTTCGTTCCCTTGTAAAGAACACGAAGCAGAAATACTTTCAAAACTTTCCTAACACTCCTATTTGATATACTTCTGAAATTTAGTGTGAAATAAGTATTACCCTTATAATATAAGAAATATATAGAATAGTCGTATTTATGTACTTAATTTTACTTCCACATCCAACGGATGGGAAGTATTGTATCGCGAAAGAAATTTGAAAACTTTTTTATTTGCTCAATCGCTTTAAAATGCTCGAAAGCGTCCAAAAACAAAATTTGAGCAAAAATTTCGTGTTTTTATGTCTGTCTGTGTCTGTGCGATAACTTTCGAAAGACTTAACATATGAACTTGAAATTTGGTATACATATAAATCTCGAGTATCCAAAGCAACAAGTTGTTTTTGGGCTGAGTAGGGTATAGGGCCCCTTCCCTAAAATTGTGGGGTAACTACCCTTTTTGCAAACTTTTATTTTTTGCATTTTAGTATGTGATTAGTAGTATAATTGCGAGTATTATTAGTCCCTATAAATTTTCGGTGCAGCAAACTGTTGAGAAGAAAAAAACGGTCATTTAAAAAACCGGTTTTTTTCCAAATATCTCAGAGAATACTTAATATATTCAAATATGAAAATACCATCCGATAGGAAACAAAATTTCTCACAAAAAGCGTTTAAAAAATGTTTCCAAAATTTTGACATTTTCGAAATATTTACAAAAAAAAATGAATTTTGGACTCTGTCCACACAACTTTTTTTAAATCTTGTTATTATATAGAAAATATAATTTCTGATCGAGAAGCACTCTTACAATGGTTTGGTTTAGTTAATAAAATACGAGTCATTTAAAAAAAACAATTTTACAAATTTATGGATTTTTACTTAGATCACGAAAACCGTGTGTCGTAGAAAAATATTCTAGAGATAAAAAAAAGCTCAAAACCTCATTATTAATGGTATAATATAAAAAATAGAAGGGTAAATTTCATTTTGACAACTTGATCTGGAAGTAATGATTTAATTGCAGCGGATTTTCATTATCTGATGCAAATCTGTTCTAAAATTGTTGCACAAGTAACAACAGATCTTATCATTTCCACACTTTTTGAAAGATAAATGAACCATCGCTGTTCGCTAAGGTAATTTTGGGAATCAAATTGATATTATCAACACAGCGTGCGCTGTAAAGTAGCCTAATGCAAAGCGGAGCGATTCCCACTATGCTCTATCTCTCTCTAACATGATTGGCTACGGAATCGGCCCGCTCCACATGGCATCGTGCGTATATCTCTTTATCTACTACCGTGGTAGAAACGCTGTAGTTAATTGCTTGATATTATGGACGCTGAAAGCATTCACCCTCGTAAGCGCTATTTCAAGTTTGAAAAAGTCGTTAAAAAAACTGCTTTTCTAAATAATCGTCAAAATATAAGGGATGGGCGGATTGACATTTAGTTAATTTGTTTTCATTTTTTAAAACATCGCCAAATTTAAGTTTTAGAAATATATCCAGTAAGCTACTAACTTAAAAAAATCCAAAAGTTCATTAAACTACGCTCACAAAACTGCAAATCCTTCCCTATTTAACCTTCCTTCTATCTCCGCTAGTTTCCGAGAACCCCATGCTAAACGTCGAAAAAACCTCACCCTGTGAAGGTATAGGGGTAACAAAATCGAGCGATTACCGTTCACTCCTCGCTTAGGAGCACAGATAATGTTCKGAAGTCATTCCTCCACACACCGCTGGTTTATCCGGATTAAGAAATTTCCCATTAATCTTCAGCAATTAACCCATGACACTGATTATGCCGAAGCCCCCCCGCCATAACACACGTCGCGCACATAATTTCCCACCTCACGCTTCCAACGAACCATCTCCGAAGACGTTCCTCTTGCTCTCCCACCGAAAAATTAAAGAACATAGTCGCGGATTACCAGATAAATCATCAGGTTGGTCCGGAGATCGCACAGAGGGGGGAAAAGAGACAGGCGCGAATCCTCCGGCGGCATCCCAGGATGCGGCGCTCCGACGGCAGTGCGCTTGCTGACGGGCGCCGTTGCTGACAGACGTCGCGTCGCTCGCGTCTCGGTGTGCTGTGATTAGCCAAGAGTTCGCGGACGCCTCGTTGACAAACATTCGGTTGGTTTTTGGATGTTGTTTTCAGTGATCGGCGGGTTGGGCTGAAGATTTTTAGGTCTTCGGGCGGTTGCTGATAAGGTAATTGGGGTTTGTTTTGGTTAAGTTTGTGGAAAATTCCTAGAATCTACCGGATGGTTACTCTTATCAGTTTACACCATTGGAATTTATTTTACTTTCAGGAGTATCATGAAAACAACAATAAAGAAGTACCAATTCAGAAACACACGGTGTATATAGCAATAATTGGTTCTTGTTAACCCAAAAGAGACTAAGCGACACAAATAAGCTTAATAATAGCTTATGAAAATCCTTTTAATTTATAATCAAGCTAACACCACCGTACTATCAAGCGAGCTAAATGATAATATTACAGTAAGTTATATTATTTCATAATTTCAGAAAAAAGACAGAAAACAGAACTGAAGACCMGGACTAAAAAGAACTTTATTAAAGATACTACTTGTTTAGGGGTTTTCATCTAATACCCCATCATCCGGCACGTTGTATAAACATTGACATAAAGTATAAAAAACCGCTGCAAATTGAATCAATACTTCCACATCCAATTGCCAAAATGACATTTACGTTTTTATTTCTTATACTATACTATTAGTAATGGGAATTTGAGCAATAAATTTTTAAAATCAGTTTTTCCCAAATAACTCGAAAATTATTAATTTCTTAAAAAAGTACAAGAGTATTTTCTGATCAGAAATTTGATTTTCTATGTAATACCAAAATTTAAAAATAAATGGTACGAGCATGGTCTAAGATAGGTTTTTTGGAAATATTTCGAAAATGTCAAAATTTTGGATAACTTTTCTAAGACACTTTTTGTGAATAATTTTATTTCCTATTTGATGGTATTTTCATTTTTTGAATATATTAAATATATTCGGAGATATCTAGGAAAAAACGTTTTCTTTAAGTGACCCTTTTTCCTATCTTCTAAACAGTTTGCTGCATCGAAAATTTATAAGAACAAATAATACTCGCAGTTATACTACTAATCACATACGAAAAGGAAAAAATAAGTAAAAAAATAAAAATTTGCAAAATGGGTAGTTAGCCCGCAATTTCGCCCCCTTCCCGATATTCTACTTACCCCAAACACACTAGGTCGCTTTGGATAGTTGAGATTTATGTATATGCCAAATTTAAAGTTCATATGGTAAGTCTTTCGAAAGTTATCGCGTCCACACACAAAACCACAGACAGACAAGAAATTTTTTTGCTCAAATTTTGTTTTTTTACGTTTTCGGCCATTATAAAGCGATTGAGCAAATGAAAATTTTTCAAAATTTTTTCGCAATACAATCCGTTGGATGTGGAAGTAATACAAGGCATGTGATTTTTTGGAATTAATGATCAATATTAAAAACACGATACAGCAATGAAACAAACGACACATTAAAATAAGAACAGGTGAAATGAAATCAATGTGACATTCTAGAATGTTATCACAGCAAAAAGTTTTGAAGCAAAAGGCAGAGGTCTCCATCATCAAAGAAAACTGTAGTTTAGCAAAGAATATAAATAGCTTATAAGTTCTCATATCTGTTTGTGCATATATGTGTTTAAATCAAAATACGTAGTATCTGCTAACAATCCAGATTACACACAATCATACTACGGGCGGGTTCAAACCATCAACTTAATAATTTTATAGAATATTTGAAAAATACACATAATACGATCAAATTTACCTTAGAATTACCATTTCATTTAATTGTGATTCTTACAACAGAGAATTTAATATTATGTGATTATAATCAAATATACAGAAAAATACAATCTTAAAAAATACTTCTCATAACTACATACTTCCACCAGATTCCGAACAGATTTTCCAGGATGTTGTTTGTTGGGCAGCTCTCATAAAACATACGTAAATGGAGCAGATTGCAGAATATTTTATAACACAGTAATTACGGATTTTTGATAATGTAAAAGATAGTTAGCGGTAAGAATCACAGATAGGTGCCCTCTAACGCTCCTGCTTACGAATATTTCACTGTAAGTACTATCACCATCAAATTCTTCTATAAAGAAGTTTGAGAAAGGCTTTTGCTTCTCAAGTTTTGTTACTCTGGTTCTCATCCAAAATACTTTTCTTGTGTCTTTATCGACTATCCGTTGCAGCTTTTCAACGCTTAAGAAGTCTTCTCTCTGCATCCAATGCACAACCAACATGTCCATGGTTGCAATTTTAAGGCCCTTTCAATGTTCCCAAAGTGGTTTGGAAAAAGACTGAGGCCCTGTATTTTATATTGATATAGCATCAAGTTCTAGATATTTGTTTATGCATGACGCAATTTCTTTATTCTCTAGTGTTACCTTCCGTTGACAAAATATAGTATTCTTTATTATCTCTTCCTGAGTGAATTCCTTTATTATAAACCCACAGTTGTAGTTTATAAGACACTAAATTTGTGGGAATGTTTTGTAAAGGCAGAATTTACACTAACTCTCGTCTCTGGCACCTTGCATATCATATTTCAAGAGGCACCTTGTTGTTTCTGCTCATTTCAAAATGTTTCTCATGGTTACCTTTTAATTTCCTTGCAAGTTCCATTGGTTGTTCCATTTTGATTTTTGCTGTAAGACGATTACAGGCGTTGCATGTATCCTTGGAGGGCCTGTTCCCCCTTCCTTTAGATTACATTTTCATAGATCTTACCAGTTACAAAACTGAAAATTGGCCGATTTTTTACAATAAACATAATCAATTTTTTGCTTCAGTCAAGCCTTGCAGAAGAAATAAAGAATCAATATTATATCTGCAATGAGATTTATATCTTGGAAATCAAGAGCTAGTTAAGAAGTAAAAATTTTTTCAGCCAGATTTTACACCTCTATAATCCTTTAAGTCATCCTTTGAAATTTCTTTAGGGATGTGTCAATCCGTTATATGTATATACTTTCCCAGGTTATAAAAATTGTAATGAGTTGTTTCCTCTGTTATAATATATATTTGAAAAGCATTCCCTTTTACAATTACAATCACATTGTTGGATGAAAAGTTTGAGTGCTKTGTAAGTACCTCTCACAGCTTATTTCTTCTTCTTCATGCCTGGCCAGGAAATATTCGCTTTCTTCCATTTGAAGTACTGCACGTTGAAGTTTTCTCTTGGTTATCTTCACTTTCAACAAACATAAACAATAGTAAGTAGTTGCTTGGTTATATGTGATATGTATACTATTTTGTTAATAGCTTCAAAACGAGAAAAACTATTAACCTCGGGTTTTCACTACAATGGTTGCTAAATGATAGCCTACAAAATAAAGCTAGAAATTGTTTATCATTATAATTAATTTTTTTTGAAATAAATAAATACTCCTTTGAATTTTAAAATGAAAAAAGCTATTTTGCTAAATAATGGTCTCTAAAACAAAATAAAAATAGTACTTCGCATTATATTTTTTCAGAAATTAAGGACATTCATTTTCTTGTTGTCTTTTGTATGCTATTTTGACAATAACTTCAAAACGAAAAATGATACTCGCTACGGGTTTTCACCAATCCCTTTCTTACATAATAGCCTACAAAAGGAAGTGAAAAAAATTATACCGTCCTATTTAATTTTTTGGGAAATCGAGGAAAGAAATCGGCGCTAAATTGGTAGCCAAGAGAGAACTTTTCATTAGGACCCCAAAAAATTAACAAAAAAAAATGAAATATTTCTGAAACTGGGTATGTATTATTTGCGGTTATTATTTTTGCTGATGAAGCCAAATTTTAGCAAATAAATGATCCGTTTGAGTCAACTGTAACAAAATAAATAAGTATTGTTCATCACTTCTACAGAACCCCTGTTTTCTAATAGACAAAACGACTCTCTATATGGCCACTAACAGATTTTTCGTTTTAAAAATAGTAGGTTCTAAACTTATATTTAAAAAATGTAAGTAATCAAACTAGCTGAATAGATTATAATCAATTTTAAACAGCATGACGTAACGTCTAACTTCAATCTTTCTTGGAAACACCCACAAACCATTTCTTATCTGTTCTGGCGCAGTAATTATTTTCTCCTCCCATTACCCGTATTACAAAACTGTCATCAATGGATACGAATTCATTCACTACGTCTCCGCGTCGATTTTTCATCGTGACGGAACCGCGATGCGAAATGAACCCGCCAACTTTAATAATTTCTTCGCGGAACGTCGGGGGAGAACATTATCTCGGGTTTCGTCACGTGCCTGTATCAATCGAAGCAGATGAGTAAGTCGGAGATGAAATGGGGCGGTTCAATTTAGCGATGGAAAGAAATTTAGGAGTTGCTATATTCTCTAGGTTCAAAAGACAAGATTTCTTTTTGATGAATACTTCAGTGTTTTGTATTGTTAAAAGCTTATCTTTTTATACCTGCTTATTATTATGCTTGACATTATTTCGAGAATAAGAATATAGTTATTAGCGAAATTAAAGCGTAATGCATAATTGTCGACTAAAAAATGGCAGTAATTGAAATTCTGTATGCTGTATAAAACAGTTTAAACGTATTTAGTATTGATAGCGCATGTCGAAAGTAACTAATTCAAACTAGTGACGAAAGCGTCCGTAATGAAAAATTCCGGGTAATTCAGATTTTTGTGTAATGCTGTTGGTAATAAGATGTGTGTCGATACTAGAAGCTCTGTGCTTAACTTTGAATGTAAAGAACGAAACTTAAAAATTGAGTTTATACTTTATTTATTCATATAACGCTGCGTCATAATGGTCATCATCAAAATCTTAATATTAGTTCAAATCCTACTACTCATTCTGGAATCAGAAGTAGCTTCGATGACAAAAATTCGCAAGATGTTTTCTTTCAAAGCCTTGTCGAAGTGCACAACATCAGCAGGAAAAGTAGATCTAGTAGCACTGACAATTCTAATCTAATACATTTTCATATCACATATGCATTGAAGGCAAACGAACCCAGGTGTGCAAAATAGCATTTGTCAATCTATTTGGAATTACAATGAAAAGGGTAAGGCGGTTAAGTTCACTGTGGGATCTGGTACCACACCGAAAGATAGGCGAGGAAAAGAAGTGGGATCCAGACATAACGCGATTTCTGGACAGATTTGCTTAAAAATTAAGGATTGTATAGACCACTTTGATGTAAAAGAAATCCATTACTCAATTAGGCATTCGATAGACCACAAGTTGATGTGTGCTCTTATCCTGAGGAATATGGTCAGTAGATTAAAGATCCTCATACAGGGTTTCTATCAATGATTCATGCATCCAGGGCGCTTATGAATATTACCGATTAAATAAATTTGCCGCCTCTCAAATAACGTATATTTGTCATGTGTCGATTTTTGAATTATTTCATATATTTTAATATGAGATAAACCCTGGGAGTGTGTATTTTTATCATATTCTGTAGTGTCTTGTGGGATAATTATCTTAAAGATTGCAGAAACCCCACATTTCGAAACTGTGGTGTGATGTTGATCTGCAGCCTTCGACTACTATCGCCGTGCATATTGTGCTTAGCAGCAGTTATAAAAAGGCGGTACAAAGAATTCAGAAATGAACGCCGCCCGCGTTGCATGAATCATTTATAGAAACTCCTTATAAACGTGTTGTTGTAGTTTCGCGTGTTGTCCACAAAAAAGAGCAGATAAATTATCCGTGAAAGTTCAAAATTAAAAAGGATGTGTTCAGAAAAAGAAAACGTAATGGGGATAGTATTTGTTTATATGCAAAGCTTACCATTACTTCACTTTCCAGTTCAGGAAATTTTCTATTTGAGGCGGCTTTGGGTAACGAGTTTTGTATTCATGATTTAAAAACTGGAAATGCCACATTCTACTCATATCAGGAAGAACAAGCTTTTAAGGGAACCAATGAAGTTTGATGACAGGCAGCAAGCAAACGATTTTAAAAAATAAAAGATTATTTTCCCATTAGAGGACATTCATTCAGTGACTGCAATAGGGACAGTTAAGAGAAAAATAAGAAAGACGGACAGGATCGGTACACATGACGAATACATAGACCTCATTAAAAATTCTTCCAACAATAGAAAATTTGTTGTTAAGGAAACAAGAACTTCTCAGAAATGGTGGCCAGTATATTATAAGAAACGGTGCAGTCAATAGACACTCAGAAAAGAAAGGTACCTAAGGACCAGAAGGTTTTATTTCAAGTATCGCGATATAATGACTTTAGGTACGAATCAGAAAATCCCGGAGTCCTTACTGTGGCACAATTTATAGATGGCTTTGTTACATATTCCTTTTCATTGGCACAACCTGCCGGATCCAGACCACAGTTGCCAACTGCAGAAACGTACAAAGCCTACAATAACAAACCACCTTCAAATGTGAAGAAAATGGATAATTTAAAATTGCTGATTCAGTACATTCCTGAGGACAAAAAGTACTTCTACACTATGATATTTAACTGGCCCACAACATCAACCGAAGAACACGCGGAGGAGGATTTCTAAATTATTTGATATGTACTTATATTACTTTAATATAATTTACAATATAAAAATAATAGAATAAAATAATAATTTTTATTTTATTAAGAAACTTTCCCAAAATCACTTTCACTTTAGCGTAGATTTTGGGTAATATAGAGTATATTATGGTTAAAGTGTATGAAGTACGCGCTAAAACTAAATTGAAATTGTTTTGTTTATAATTTTCCTGTTTTGTTAGCTCCATTCAACGAATTCCTTAAAATTTTGCAAAGTTAGTAGTTTCATTTAATATTTTTCCTTCAACGACTATACTACGTATATTTCTAAGAAGTCTATTTTGTACATGCTATGAAATTCGAAACTGCATGCTACACATACAAGATGATTTTTGCCAAAGAAAGGTATTTACATAACTAAAATTATCACTTGCTAATTGTTTCTTTAGGTAAATGTACTCAGTTCAACAATGAGAACTACTTATATACCCTGTCCATATAGCACAATAAAATTGACTTGCGATTAAAGAGATTGCAGAAAAAGAATAGGGGTAGCTTATGAAATTGCCTATAACTACACAGAAGAAAGACAATAAAATCTTAGTTTTCAAACATCAACAAGTCCATTTGACTAATTAAGGGCTCCAAAGCGCTCTTGACAGCACGCTTGTGCTGCTTCTGGTTCCACTTAACGTATATCCAAACAGGTTATTGTTGTTTAGACATTTGTCTGGTCAACTTATTTACGACAAAGTAGTATTTCTTTTAGTTAATAAGGATTAAAAATAATAATCAAGTAATATCGACATTTGAAGTTTTGAGTAGTAGGTGCTGGTGATGAACACCATTAAAAACTAAATATTTCTAGAATTCTGATGTTCATCTACACACTGGAATTTTCTACACTAGACTTTCAAAGTAGAATATTTCATTTTTTACGCGTAGATAATAGCGTAATCTACATGGCGTATTCTACGCGCCCATCACTGTAATTTCTATTTCATAAACAATAACAAATGATAGAGGCATAACTAATACCCAAATCAAGAATAGTAGGGTTATGTTAATTTTCAACGGAAAACGAAGGAGCAGTAGATGGGTCTATACAGGCAATTAAACAGATAAATCATGACTCGAAAACTAATATAACACTAAAAAGAATCTATACAAACAAACAATATAAAATTACTCTACAAAGCAAACCCCGCTCAATAACTGTCTACGTGATACAAAAGTTTCCATAACAATTAAAATTATGGAAAAATACTACACTAAATAACTAGAAGCTGTCCACACAACACTAAATCGCTATTAGGCAAATAATAGGACAGACAAAACAGCACGAGTATCTGACAAATAAATATTTTTTACATACCAGCACAAACCTTAAAGCACACAAACATAAATTACTAAAAACCTGAATACCACCGTAGCAGTCGGAATTGAAGGTATATATCAGAAATCATCAGTCGCCCACCAAAGACTATATTTATAAATAAGATATTTACTTTAGGAATATTTCAAAGAATGTTTAAGACAGCTCTCAACATTAGTGACAACTTGACAATAGCACATGTTAGGTATACTTATTCACACGGCCATTCAAAAAAACGTACATTTATCGTAGAAACAAATCATATTTTTTTAGATTTTCCTTTAGTCTTATCTTTTCCAACCTCATTTCGCAGAATCGAAGTCATCTTCGATAACTTCTTGGTGATGGTGTAAGAAAGTCCAGTGGCTGTAAAAAGCTAGGAAAGGAGCTAGTTGAATCCACCGCAAGATGATTAATTTACTGTCTTTTATTATTTAATACAGATCGAATGTCTCGGAATTACCACACAAAATCAGGAATATAGGTACATAGCGAACACATTTTTATTAGAGTGCCGTTCGTTGAATACCATTGTTAACGCACAAKAACTTAGTAATAATTTTTACCCTCGCGGCAGTTAAACAAACCGTTTTGACTATCATTGTGATTAGAATGTTCTTATTGAAAAAAACACCCCAAAAGGGTGATCATCAAAATTAATCAAAATTAAAAATAAGAATGGAAATAGTTGTCTTTAAATTAACTTCCGGTAAATAATAAAAATAGTAAAACTTCTTGTGCAATAATCATAACATAAACCGTCCCATTTAAAATTTTTGAAAGAATGTCTACGGTGCTTAGGGTGTAAGTGGTATCAATTAAAAACTTATCCCCCTGCAAACAAAAGTTTACTTGTTTTTTGAAGTTTAAAAAATGTTCTTCTGTGTATAACAGGATTTGTATCTAATAATAATAATAATAATAATAATAATAATAATAATAATAATAATAATAATAATAATAATAATAATAATAATAATAATAATAATAATAATAATAATAATAATAATAATAATAATAATAATAATAATAATAATAATAATCACCATCCATAATATACACAAAGTTAATACATAACCTCAAATTTAAAATCATTAAAATACTCATCATATGAGTAAAGAGCTTTTTTACAGAGGTAGCTTTTTATAACCTCTAAATTTATTAATCTTTAACTTAGCAATATCGTCAGGCAACGCATTAGAAAATTTTATTCCGAGGTTTCGGGTGCCGTTTTCGGAGTTTTTTTAAGAGAATAATGTGTAGGCAAATTTTATCTCTATGACGTGTACTATATTCGTGAATGTTACCATACAAAGATCAGTAAGTATATTTAAATTCCTGATAATATGCTTGCAGTCTTCTCTATATTTCAGTCCTCCCACTATTCGGATAGTTTGACGTTGTAATCTGAAAATTGTAGAAGTGGAAGCAGAATGACCCCATACTAATGGTCCATAGTTAATATGACACTGGCATAATGAATAAAATGCAGTTTTTAGAGTTTTAGGTGGAACCTGATCTTTTAAATTGCAAAGTGCAAAAATACCACTGCAAAGTAATTTTGCAACCCTTTCTGAATGTGTATTAAACCTCAATGGGGAGTCAAGAAAGATTCCTGAAAATTTTGTGCATCCTTCGACWAAATCATTWTTTTTCTTTAGTGAAAAAACCAATGTATTTGTTTTATTTTTGTTTAATGTTAMTTTGTTGGATTCGAACCAAGACAAAGCCCTTGACTGCATCATCTGCGATTTTTAAKGCTGCATACATATTTTCGTTTTTTCCATTAGAGTTGTATCATCTGCAAAGTATATACTTTTATTTTCCGTATATAAAGAAAAGTCTTTTATATACATAATAAAAAGAAGTAACCCAAATACGGAGCCTTGGGGCACTCCTAACTACTCTATTTTTACCTGAGTCAATTCCTATGTATCTTACAAACTGTGATCTATTGCTTAAAAATGATGATATCATTTTACAGCTATTAGGGAGCAAGTTATAAAAATATAATTTTCGTAGTAAGATGTGGTGATGAACACAGTCAAAAGCCTTGGAGAGGTCAAGAAAGGTTCCTTACCATAACTTCCTTCTCCCAAACAAATTCGGTAACTGCACTAATTGTATTTCGGCCCTGTCTAAATCCATGTTGACTGTGTGAATAAATTATTGACTTCAAAATAATAAACTACTGTTTCAAGTATTTTGAAAAAAAACTGGGAGTAAAGATATTGTTATTATATATAATTATAAACAACGTTAACATTCCCTTAAGATGCATCTCTATGCTGTGCTGTCTACACCTCAACCAACTGCAGATAGTACTATTTCGCTGTCATTACAGCTCATCAGTGCAGTTTAGGTCTAGTGTAGACAACACGGCATAGAACTGGTTTTGCTTATATACCAAAGCAATGGTATGATGAAAGTGAGAATTTAGGATGGCAATGCCATCTGTCAGCATTACACTGACATGATTGCAAAGCCACCTAGCTGCCTTAACGGGAACTACTTCCTAAAGGAAGTGACCTGCAGCCTGACAAATTGGCATGCAACTGCATACTTCAATTTGACAGCAGGCCCCCACGGCACTTTTTGCTGACGGGCAAGAACCAACATACATTAAGATGCATCTCTATGCTGTGCTGTCTACACCTCAACCAACTGATGAGCTGTAATGACAGCGAAATAGTACTATCTGCAGTTGGTKGAGGTGTRGACAGCACAGCATAGAGATGCATCTTAATGTATGTTGGTTCTTGCCCGTCAGCAAAAAGTGCCGTGGGGGCCTGCTGTCAAATTGAAGTATGCAGTTGCATGCCAATTTGTCAGGCTGCAGGTCACTTCCTTTAGGAAGTAGTTCCCGTTAAGGCAACTAGGTGGCTTTGTCATCATGTCAGTGTAATGCTGACAGATGGCATTGCCATCCTAAATTCTCACTTTTAACATCCCCTTGTTTTAAGAGAGATATTACCACAGCTATCTTTAGACAGTCTGGAAAAATAGAAGTACTAATACAAACATTAATTAAACGAGTTAATGGAGACACAATTAGACCTTTAATATACTTAATAATACGAGTGTTCAGGTTATATGTATCCATAGAGTTACTAGTTTTTATATTATTTATAATATCGCGAACTGTAGCGCAGGAAAATTCAGAGAACGCAAAATTTACTCTAGAATTTAAGTCTGAACAATGAAACATCATCACATTTATGGGATCTATCACTTTATCTGGCAGTTTCTTTGCCAGTTCTGAAGCAATAGAAGAAATAAAAAGTCGTTAAAGGCGTTGCTACTAATGTTGCAGTTTTTACTGTTCACGTCAACATGTTTCCTTGACGCACAAGAATTATTTATAATATTCCAAGCTGCTTTGGATTTATTATTAGATTTATCAATATATTTTTTAGAATAGAATATCCGTTTCAACTTAATTTGTTCGCTATAAGGTTCACGAAGCTTGTTCCTTGCCTTCCTGGAAATATTACACTGACCAATTTTGTGTATGTCATCTAAGATTCGTAATTTATTTTTTAAAAGCAGTAAATCCTTGTCAAACCAATTCACAACCGTACTGTTTTTAGACTTATATTTCACATTAATTTCCGGGAAAGCACGCTCACACTTCCCACATAAATCTAAGATGGAGATGGAGATAACAAGTAAGAAATACTATACGAGGGTGAATGCTTTCAGCGTCCATAATATAAGTAATACTATGTTAATCTAGAGGGAAGGATGCTCCCGCACAATCTACGCTTATGCTAGTTTCACATTCATTAATTATTTAGCTGTAACACAGGAAGATGGCGCTTTTTTATTCCACACCTGGTTTTATTAAAGGGTGCAACAATGAATTTTCTGGTCAATTCGGATACTTGAAGGAAATTATGCTTTAAAACTTTCTGCACGCATACTCTAAGATACAATGAACGGTCTAATTAAGGCTATCTATTATTAAAAAAAAGTATAGCAATCAGCATGGCGGTTGCGATTATTCAGTCTAAAACGAATTACCTTCCGCTTCATGCATATTAATTCCCGAAATCTTGCATTAAAGAACAGGGCGCCAACAAACGGGAACAAGCGCAGCGAATTTATTATTAACCTTATCCTAGAAAACAAGGGCTCTGCGTTTCCTCGAGTTTTCCGACTGAAACGCAATTCTGCTCCTTAACAATTATTCACACATGATTGAAAAACGGCCGGCATCTGCGACTTGGCAGCCTAATTCACCAACTTGGAAGAGAAGCCGTTCCTCAGATCGTTTGAAGTTTTTGTGGAAAACACAACACAGGCGACGCGAACGAAAGGATTCAATTGGATTATGCCTGGAGTGTGCGGATACAAAATTGAATTCCTTAGTTTACAGTAAAACCAAAAATTCGTTTCGGGGCACTGGCTGCGATGATAGCATTAGGTGGTTAGCCGTCGAAAGTGGGAAACATCATGCACGCTTCTTATTTATAATGATCAGTTACAGAATGTAAAATGGGCGTCTCATCTTCGTTGTTTTCATGACAGCAACGGCTTTTTTGTTTAACACCAATTAGCATGGGCGTACCGAAGGGGGGCAAGGGGAGAAGGGGGGGTTGCCAACTCTGTGCCCTTCCAATTTCCCATACATTTAGCTGGTTAATTATGTGGGTACACCTAACAATTGTCTTATTTACAAAACTGTAAATACAGTAAAACTTATAGGCAAGTGTATTTCACAATTTTCATCCAGAACTCATATTTGATCCTTGCAAATGACCTTCTCTAATAAGTCATTGTCAAATGGTTTCCAAGCTTAATCCATGCCATGTGCATTTTGAAGCTGTAATTGCAACATACTTGTTGTTACGAATCGTTGTCTTAGGGCGGATATAGCTTTAAAAGACTATCTTGGTTAGGATGGGTCATAACACGATTTCTGCTAAGTCAGATCTTCTACCTTTTCCTATAAAGATTGTTCAACTCACTACTGTTATATGGAATCACATCAGAATCTGTCATATATTCGGTGATAACTCCAACGTTTGTACCAAATTTCTAAGTTCACATTACATTTTAACAATTAATACAAAAGAAAAAACTAAAAATCCATCTAAACTCACGTTTATGAAAGTCAATTTATTTAATATAAGTTTTGGGAATCCAGTAAAAGCATCATCAGCACGAATTAAAACCCGTTGTGTTGTTAAAAATGCAATTAAATATATTTCAGTTTATTTAAATGAAGCTTAATTTGGTTAAAATATTAAATAGTCCGTTAATTTTTGAGAGCAACGCACTGACGATCTAAGAAGGTTGGCTTGACACATAATACTGAGGCATTTGTCATTCTGAGTTTTAATAATGTTAGTTATCCATCGAGTCTCTTTCCCTGCGGAGTAAAGATTACTACAATTGTATCTTTAGCGCCTATACATATGAACTCCTAGCTTAAATTTCTAAAGCTTCTAGTGTGAGAAGTTGAAACTGTACCAAAAGCGCATCGGTTAATGCATTGGTCTTTGATATGTGTTAATTCTGAATCAGAAATCGTTTTCCTATGAGTAGAACTTTTAAGGCGAAATTTATGTTCCTTTGGTACTTCGTGTGATATCATTATACATTATGTAGATCAAGGATCTTTATTCTCCCAAATAAAATGTATCAACTTATCTTTTGTTAAACGMAATAGCGATGCAACTTAATGCGCCTCACCTAGCTGAGTTCATCTTAACGGAATTAGTAATAAAGGGGTTTTTGAATGATCAGTGTACATAGAAAACATATAAATAATTTGGGGCTTTATTTCACAGAATATGTTTTAAGTCGCTTTGCAGAAAATCCACGAAGATTATTCATGGAGCAAATACTTCATTAATTACTTAAGTGCCTATATCTTATAAACATTTATTATATCTATTTATGTTGAATTATACTTTACAGGACGTTCCTGCTTTGCCCCTCCTAGACCAAAAGCTGGGTACGCCCATGCCAGTTAGCTATGTATCTTCTTCTTCTTAGTTACCAGGTACTAGCGTTTTCGTTTTCGCCCATCATTGCGAGACGTATCTTTAGGGTATTACACAATATAACATACGAGCATAGAGTTGTACTGCATCCTTGATTGCTGAAAAACTAGGTTTTGTTTGTCTTTTGATATATTCTGCCGATACGATCAGTAACATTCTTTATGCAGGGTTGCCCATAATGGGTGGATGGAATACAATGCAATTGTTATTATTTCTTTTTAGTTTTTGGAGTGAAGTGAGGCAAGGGTAACTTAATGATGCAAAATAAAATATTTTTCCTATTTTGCGTTCTTGATGAAACGAAACGAAATTGCGTTTCGGATTTTTTTATTTTCCAGTTTTCGTATCACTAAAGAACTGAGGGAACATTAAACAAACTCCACTTCGTAACGTCGTAGCTACGAATACCTCCACTAAAGATGCCGAAGAAATGATTCGGAAGCTTACTGGATTGCCGATAGGTGACGCCCCATGTTAAATAGAATAAGTTAAACATAATGTGAGAAAATTTCTTCTTTACTGGTAAATCTTAGGTTTTATTTTCATTTCAACTTATAAAACTACAAATACCAACCATTCAGGTTGTCGCCATAAGTATAAAATTACCGTAAGCATAATAACAATGCTTATCGTAATATAACAATCAAGAAGCTATGTACTACGGTACATTTATTCCTTTTTCTGCTCTACGCGATCTTAAATTTCGCCAAATCAAATGATAAATAACGAATTTAGCGAACCTCAAACTATGATAAGCTAAAAACACATAAAAGTTAATGATATATTATTTATTTGAAAGAATGAACACTTAACCTTATCCGTGTTAATGAAAAATCTTACACTTTAAGTTGTCGCCATCTCCCGGTAAACAGGACCATCTTTGTAGCATGGCAGATGGCAAAGGTTGTTATCTTTTTAAGTGAAGTTATCGGCAATAATATCACAAGAAAAAGAGAGCAAGAATAAACAGGCACTCGAGCCCTACGGGCTCTCGTGTTTGTTTCAGATTTATCGAACTCTCAAGTGGTATTCGAAGGATTATCTTTTTGACGTAACATGCAGAAACACTGTTTTAGTATTATTCATCGAATGAAGACATATTAAATCTTGTTACACTCATTTTAGTAAAGTTTGATGACAGTGAAAATGGCAATCCATGATAATATGAATTAATCAGGATTTACTAGATCTGTGCAGTTCTAGTATATAGGCATACGAGTTACTAAGGCCATCAATATCCGTCCGTTTGTTAAAAGTCCTTACAAAAATGTAAATGAATCATTCCTAGAAGACGTTTATTAAGTGATCTTCCCGTTGGAAGTATCTTCGAACATTCTCAAAATCAATCCGATGATCATTAGTCATGACATGTTCTGATAGAGCGGTTCTATTATTTCCATTACGAGTGTCTCCAACATGATCGTCCAGTCTCATTTTTAATAACCTATAGGTCTATCCAATATATTTCTTTTCAGTCATTACAAGATATGCAGTATATTACATGTGATTTATGTAGCATGGGTGTTTTTAGTGAAGTACGATATGCGATCCCACCAATATTTATTCTACTTAAGGTTTTGGTAAGTTTCTCACTAAGATGCGGTATGTACGGGATGCAAAACCTATAAGTTCTATTAATTGCATTGGTTTGACTGATCAAGTTATAATTAACGGAGTTCAGTGAAAAATTAAATAATACGCGGTTAAGTAACTTCTTCGAGTAAGAATTTTGTAAAAGTAGATCTCTTAGTATATGTAAATTTCGATTGACAAGTGTAAGATAGCTAATTCTGCTCACTATATTTCTCAAGCCTTTAATAAGGTTGATTTTCGTATCAATTCTGTGATTGAATAGAAAGTTAACAAATCTTCCTGAACCTATTGGCTTTCTATACCAATCCAGAATGATCGTATTATATTCCGTGCGAAAGAATCTGGTGTCAAGAAAGGATACACCTGTCAGCAGTGATGGACGCGTAGAATACGTCATGTAGATTACGCTATTGTCTACGCGTAAACTATGTAATATTCTACTTTAAAATTCTACTGTAGAAAATAGCATTGTGTAGATAATCAGAAATTTACAAATATTTAGTTATTTAATGGTGTCTATTACCACTACTGCTCTAAACGTGGTAAATGTCTAAACAGCAATAACATATTTAGTCATACCTTAGGGCCAGAAGACCCGACAAGCGTGCTGTGAAAAGCACTTTGAAGCCCTCAGTCGATCAAATGGACTCCTTAATGACTGTAAACTGCGATTTTATGTTCTTTCTTCTCTGTAAACAGAAATTTCATAAGCTACTCATGTTCTTTTATCGCAAGTTCTTTGAAAGCAGATCAACAGGGTACACAAGCAGTTGATCTAAAGAAGCAACTAACTATGACCAACTAGTTGTGTTGTAGTAAAAAAATTCTTTGGAAAAAAGTCAACTTGTAACTGCGGTACCGAATTTGATAGTGTGTTAGGAAAACAACTTAATATAGTCGTGGAAGGAAAGATGTCGTAAACATATGCTTTGTCTATAGTGTTTCAAAGAAGTAAAAAAACCGTTTGTATACACTGACTACTTACTGAAACATGATATACAAGTTTGTAATATAATATTTTCATTTACACCTATTTATTGTCTCAGACACATTAAAATCATAAGTTAAGAAAATAAAAATGTTTAGTAAACCATGCAGTTATTGATAAAAAATGTGGTAGCTATGTTGCAACTTTCAGATTTTGTCATTAATCTGTCTAAAATCAAAACTTCAAATTCCAAACAACATTATACATAAATGGATCGTATTTTGCACGTTTTAGTTGGCCCCTTATTATAAACCGCATTTTCAGTACGGTTCAACTACATGTTGTTATACTTATGTACCATTGTAAATGTTTATAGAAGCCCTGACGAAGATTTGAAATAAAAATTGAAAGCTTGGCAAAGCAAGAAGAGTAAACACTATTTTAACATAAGAAGTCGATTTCTACTTATTTGCGAAGACTTTAATATAATAAAAAGCGACGGCTATGTTCATTTAACGTATTAGATATAAAAAGCTATAAAATTTTAAGAAATTTGACACATGGAGAAGCCAACAAAACAGAGAAATTAGAATCAAACTAATTTCATTTTGTTTTAGTATGTACTTAATACATTTTAGCCATAATATACTCGTTTTATATTTTCTACTTAAAATCTACGCCAAAGTGCTTTATCTACATTTTCTACGCATGTAACGTAGAAAATCTAACGTAAATTTTATATTAGGATCGAAGTGTGTTATCTTGACCATCTCGGATTGCAAGAATCAGATGATCTACGTATTTTTTTAAGTAAGTTAAAAACATTATTTTTTAAGTTGTCTTTAATAAATCTTCAATTCCACTATTGTAGTGTAGATCTCTGTCTGTTTTTAAAAAGTATCTGTAATTAAGTGAATTCTACCACATAAGGGGCACACTTTTAACAACTTTGGGTCACGTGATACTCATACTTTTTAAAAAGTAAAGATTTTATATGTATACGGTTTGGGCAGAAGAATACAGTAGTTTATCTCGGTATTCGTCTATATTACGGCATTTTATTTTTAAATTAAACAAACATCTTATGTTATTAAAAAGATTTTACGCACTAACCAAATCCGCTAGGACTTTCTACAGGTTTTGTGCATCAGGGACTTCCAAGTTAAAATTACAGGGCGATAATTGAGCTTACTGCTGTGAAAACACTGGTTTCGATAACTATCAGAGTGAGTTAAAAACCAATATATTGTCCCTAAAATGGCTACTATGCTGGATGGTAAAAATAAAATATTAAAGGAAAACACTCAATTATTAAAGGAAAAAGTAAAATTTGTTGGAAACATTAAACCACAAAAAAGTCCTGCATATCTAACCAAGTTTGCTATATTGAAAGAGTGCAAAATGCTCTTGATGCCAATCAACAACAAATACCTGCTCATGACGCGGAAAATTGAAAAAGGACATAAATACGAGTATATACAACATTAACCCAAGCTGTAAAATACCAGGGATCAATTTGATAAACGACGATATTCACATATAGGGACTAGTGTGATTCGATAATACCCGTTTGCTGAGGATGCTCTTGCAGTGGATTGAAATCACGTTCTTTGCTTGTCTAATGACGTTGTTTAAGCAGTGGTTTTATGTATATGCACTGCTGTCCAAAGCTGACTAAAGTGAGGGCAAACCATTCGTATTATATAACAGTTGTCAAAATAACAACTAAAAAAGAACCAGGCACGGAAAAAGTTTTTACATCATGTTGAATGAAGCTCGTTGCAGTAGTTTTGGGCTGAAAAATTTTCATGTTACACGTTACACGTATTACAAACAATGTTCTTTTGCTTCTCTAGTCGTTTGTTTAGAATTAACTCCTAAAGATGCATCAATGAGTTAAATGAATGTGTAGGTAAAAATTACAATAATTAATCATAAATTTTTTCAAGCATACAACTTGCGCACCTGCCGTGAACGTATTGTAAAACTACAATATGTGGCACAACAATAATAGTCCAATCAAAAGCAAGATAAATTCACCTATTCAGAAGTCAATCTTAGCCGTAATCTTTCTATCTGCGCTTCGTGTTGCAAAATCTGCCCATTGTCATGCAGATCCACTGATTTCTATATGCTATTGTTGTACGAACATGAAATTTTTGAAACAAGAACTTGTACAACTGGGAATACACTTCCAGGCCGAAGTCTACGGTGGATATAAAATAAACTTACCGTGAGCTATGAAATTATAACGAATTTAGCAAGGGTATCCTTACTTTTCTATATAGCTTTGTTATTTTAAAAACGATTGCCGAATGTACTCTATGAATTTGTAGTTTTATTTCCAAGATTAAGTAGGAGGTTGCATAGACAAAAGTGTGCAATTTTGAAATATAAAAAAAATACATTTACGCTCACTTTTACTTTCCCATCTAACGGATGGAAAGTATTGTATCGCAAAAAAATTCAAAGATTTTTATTTGCTCATTCGCTTTAAAATGGTTAAAAACTCAAAAAAAAACAACAAAATTTGAGCAAACAAATTCCTTGTCCGTGTGTCTGTGGTATGGCTTGTGGACATGATAACTTTCGAAAGATTTAATATATGAACTTGAAATTTGGCAAACGTATAAATCTCAACTACCCAAAGCGACCTATTGTTTGTGCGGTAAGTAGGGTATCGGGAAGGGGACGAAATTGGAGGGTAACTACCCTTTTTGCAAATTTTTATATTTTATTTTTTATTTCGTTTTAGTATGTGATTATTAGTATGACTGCGAATATCATTCGTTCTTATAAATTTTTGGTGCAGCAAACTGTTTAGAAGATATTGGCAAAAATGCGTCACTTAAAGAAAACGGTTTATCCTAAATATCTCCCAATATATTTAATATATTCAAAAAATGAGCATACCAGCAAATAGGAAATAAAATTACTCACAAAAAGTGTCTTAGAAAATTTATCCAAAACTTTAACATTTTCGAAATATTTCCAAAAAACCTATTTTGGACACTGCTCGTGCAAGTTTTTTTAAATTTTGGTATTATATAGAAAATCAAATTTCTGATAGAAAGCACTCTTGTATTTTTGTTTAAGTTAATAATTCCCTGCTACCACTGAAAAAGTTGGACATTACGATAACCGTATAAAGGGAGAGTATTTACAAAACAATTTTGTTTTCCATTCCGCTTTCGCGATCTATGTATTCAAGGGACAGCGCTCATCGACTCTCATTACCCGAATTATTGCGCACTAAACGCGGGGCATCATTTGCATTTAATGCAATCGTTTCTTTTCCATTCCCCTCAGGCGTAGGTGTCACGATGTAAATACGAATGCCTTTACATCACGTTCTCTCTCGGAGCTGCGGTTTTTGTTCCAATTTTGATAATGGCCCTCTTTAAAGCAATTACGGGGCGTGTTCTATGAGCACTCTAGATTAATTCCAGTAGACGAGGGCTTAAGAAAGCGGGGAATTGGGAATTAGCACTAGAATTTGCAGTTTTCCTTCTGGCATTTATTGTTCATTTAAAAGATATCGTGACATTAATTAGATGATTATTTGACCGGGATACATTATTATAGTGAGAACTTGGACTGAAATAACGAAAAACGTGCTATTCCTGTTTCCTTTGTTTTATTTACTAATATTTGCAGTAGTTGCAAAAGTGAACATCAATCTTCAGTCTTATTTGACATTTCATATAACTAAATAATTGGAAAAACTTTAACTGATTGGTAAAGGACCTCTGGATTTAAGAACAAAGCTGTCAAAACATGAATGAGGTTGGATGAAACGTATTTTCCCCTTTTCACTATTTGCTTAAAAAATGCGACCCCAGAACTAGGGCATACCTACGGTTGCCAGATGGGAAGACTAAAATATCTGGACAAAATTTCAGAATGTCGGGACTTCGGGATTGTTGTCGGGACAAGTACATATTATAAATCAAAATATTACCTTTTATTATTAAAATTAGTACTGAAAAAAGACTCAGAAAAGTTTTAAAACTCAAACCACTTACATTAAAGTCAAGTCTAATTATCAACTCCGCATACGATTTCTCTCTTTGCCTATAAATTATTTAGCACTAAACTCCCTTTCACAGTATGCATTGCTATCAGGAATTGACAACATATATAATAATTTTTTTCTTAAATTTTGGAAGTAGTTTTGGTTGCATTTAAAAAATTACGCCCAAGTCTTATCATTTGACATGTCCTTGTTTTTCGGAAGGTGTTCAAATGTTTCTCTAAGGTATATAATGCATCCTGGTCAATAAATTTGAAATATTAAGCACGTCGGGCAATAGGTAAATAAATTTTCACCTTTTAGAAACAATGCGACAGGCTTTTTTTATAAGTGCTTACAAAAATCATAGCGTTCGTTCTTACAAGAATTGAATTGCTCGCTTGAAAAAGTGTTCAGCTTCGACGCAAAAAAGGTTTTTCTCATTATCTGAAATGTTCTCAAGTAAGGTTTTATTTTTGCTTCTGAAGTATATGTCATGCATCCTATTTTTAAGGTGGCCCATTAGGTTTCTTATTACACTGTCAGTTTCTAAGTCAGTGTACGCATCACTTTCTAAAGCTAAGATTATTGCTTTAAACTCAGACATGACATTTTGTACAAAGTACAAATAATAAGTTCTGTAATCCCTTTATGTTTATATTCATCAGTCTTTTCAGTGTTATTAAAGTGGGTTAAACATTTCGACACAAATTCCCATTTCGACATTCATTTTCCCCTTTCAACAAAAAATACTGCTTTACAATGGGCCATCAATGCAGCAAGCCATCTAAAGCGGGCAAGAGGGATAGTTATCTTGTTGTTTGGACTCTAGCCTTACAAATAAGAAACATTCTTTTAGTTTCTCAATTTTTGTAGATTAGCTGAACTCATTGAATGTTTTTATCACGAGGCTTTTAATATCTAGTGACAAAGCTTTAAAGGCGCATTTGATGCAGTTGTTAATTACATGACATCTAGAGCTTGCTTTAAACAATGATCGTTTGTCTCTTGTAATTTTTGGAAAATAAACTGTTTACGTCGTAATTAACTGAAGCACTATCCACGCTGTAAGCAGTGAATTGAGTCAATTTTAAATCATTTTCTTCTGTCACTTTCTTCATTTTTCTAAACATGTCCTTAGACGATGCAAACGGATCTTAATATTTAATCTAATGGTTTTTTTAAGATATCTCTGTCTCTGTATTAAAATATTGCACATCATGCGGAGAGGTTTTAACGTTTCTAACATTAGAAGCATCGCTTCCTACAGAAAAATACTCAGTATTTTTAAGTTCTGTAAGGATTTGTTCTTGTGTATATGGAGCGAGTGCTTTCTATGCTATCGCTGCAGGTTTTGTGAGTCCGCAAGACATTTTGGTAGTAATTTTGCTATCAGAATATACAACAAGAGCTAGCTTCATCTGGCAATCGAGACTATTGTAAGTTACGCCATAGGTTACATTGCATGATATACACATCAATTCAGTTTTTGAGATGTCATCTTCTACATTACTATTTTTGTTTTTTAAATATATTATGTTTCGGTCTTCTAAATAAAACTTCTTTTATCCTATGCCAAGCTTTCGGAGATCTTTTGTCTCCTTCTTCTCGGCCAATAATATTTTATTAAATAACTACAAACAGAGAACTACAAACCATATTAATAATTACAAACAATCTTGACAAATATTAAAATATCTTTCAAAATTAAAAACTGACAGCCAATAATATGAAATCTAGATATGACGAGAAATTTGGCGAGTGCAAGTAGGAAGTTATGATCACGAAAATGGTTTAAAATGGAGGAGATAGATATAAATTTTGGAAAGATTATGAATATCGCTTCTCTTATTAATACTATTAATTTGTCTATTGATATTGGCCATTTCTAAAAAAAAGAAGTTTCTTGAAATTTATTTCTTTATCCAAAACCGCTAAATCATTAAAATTAAATTTATGGTCAAGTTCATAACAATGGTTAAATATTACAGAGGTTGTTTTATTATTTTTTATATTTCTTTTGTGTTCTTTAACTCCGTCAATTAAGTGTCTCGCAGTTTGACCAATATATACTGATTCACAGTTACTTAAATTTAATAAGTATACTACATTTGTTAAATTTTCAATAGAAGTTTTACATTTTAATTTTGAAAAATAATTTTTAATTTTTACAAGTGGGTAAGTAGGGAAACGGGAAGGGGAGGTAACTGGGAGATAACTACCCTTTTTTTGCAAATTTTTATTTTTTTTGCGTTTTAGTATGTGATTAGTAGTGTAACAGCGAGTATTATTCACTCTTAAATTTTTGGTGCAGCAAACTGTTTAGAAGATATTAGGAAAAAAGTGTCACTTAAAGAAAACGGTTTTACTAAATATCTCCGAAAATACTTCATATATTTAAAAAATGAAAATACTATCAGATAGGAAATAAAATTTCTCACAAAAAATGTCGTATAAAATTTATCCAAAGTTTTGACATTTTCGAAATATTTTCAAAAAACTTATTTTGAACCCTGACCCTGAACCCAAACGATTTTTTTAAAATTTAGAGTATTGTATGCAAAGTAAAATTTCTGACGGAAAGCACGCTTGCAATTTTTTTAGTAAGCTAATTTTCGAGTTATTTGCAAAAACCCGATTTTAAAAATTTATGTATTTTTGCTAATATCACGAGAATTGTTTGTCTTAGAAAAAAATGTATAGAGAGAAGTAACGCTCAAAACCTGATTACGGATCCCGTAGTATAAAAAATAAAAGCATAATTGTCATTTTGACAATTGGATGTTGAAGTATTGATTCAATCTGCAGCGGTTTTTATTCTATTAAAAACAGACGATAAAAGAACTTTCCAACACAAGAATAAATACCTAGTTAAATGAGGATACTTATTAGTCTGTTGTGTCTTTTATGAGCACATACAGCAAAGGTACTGCATTTTCCTCTAATAATTTGGCAAATATACCGGAAAAGCAGTAAAACTTACAAAACGGAACTAAAATTTAAAATTGGATTTACATGTCGTTTGGCTTATCGGTAGTTATTGGCGAACTAATATGAATCTGTAAAGAAAATTTTTCGAAATGATCGGTTACAATTGCAACTTTGACGTATGTAGGCCGCTTTGACCTCGAATTTGAACAGGGCTTTGGTAGTGCAGTGGTTAGCACATGTGACTAGAAATCAAAACGTTCCAGGTTCGAATCCCGACCAAAGCTGGCAATACATAACATATGTCAGTCTGTAAACCGAATAACTACCTCTTATGTTCATATAACAATTAATGTTCATTAATTGTAGTAGTATATTTCTTCTCTCTGATTTTCTATTATTGCCCATACGTTAATTAATTTTGGTAAATTTGAACTGCTTCTTTCATACTGAACATTTAGGGTGTTATTTTTTGCGATTGTGTTTTATTTTACTTTGCATATGCGTACTATGCTTTCGATTTGTCTATAGATAGATTCGTTATACCACGTTTTGTTGCCTTTCTAGTTTTTATTTGTCTACTGTGGATGTTATTGTGGTCTGTGCTCGTTTGCATCCCAAAATTATTAAATAAATAAAGCAAACAATTTTTGTTTTCAGATTGTTTAAAGTTTGCGGGTTATGTTGACCAACATTTAATTAATTTTATTCCATTCATGGAAACGTACGGCATTATTTATTATACAGGTTATTTTAAATCGTAAAATTTAAAAAGTTGTGCTGTGCGTGTGAGAGGTAATTCCTCGTACAGACCATGTTAACGATCCACCAAATTACAACTCGCTGTTGCTTCCAAAACATCAGTCGAACCCAATCGACGCATAGTTAAATTGACACGGTTCCGCGCCTCGGCATCGCTACCGTTAAACTCAATTATCGATGTTTGCATGGCTACCGTGATAACTTTTTTATTGGTGCACGGTTTCAAAGGCCCCCTCTACATTGCGGATGTTCAGAAATAAAAAAGCTTTAAAGTGGCCGTCAGTATAGAACGCTGTCATAGGCTTTTAAGATGTACCAGTGTTGTTGGAAAATTTAATAGTGGAAGTAAAAAGTTGTATCAGCGTTCAGGGAGCAATAAACCATTTACTTTCATTGTTGACAGATTGTTTTTGTTATGAAAACAAATGCGTTTTGAGTTTCAGTGTGTTCCTTCGACTGTTTAACTGATTATAGGTTAGTATTTTTTTTTATTTATCTTGCTTTATATTTGAATCTCATCCAAATTATTCATACACTAACTAACTAATAAATTCTGGTCGATGTTCCTGATACATTATTATGATGAAATGCTTATATAAATATGGGTCCAGAAATGCTTCATTTTTGATATACAATGGTAAAATTCACAATTAGGAATTAGGATCTATACTAGTACTAGTAACGTTAGCTGTACTACGGGGAAGTTTCCTAACCCAGAAATAGTAAACGGCTCAAATGTGGTGGTGCAATGCTAATTTCGAAAGAAGTCCAAACATTAAAATAGCGAAAAGAACTGGATTGATTGCGAACGCTTTCAAATTTGCTGAAAATAATTAAATTTATATAGCCATATCTGCGACCGCAACAAAATGGGGTTATGACGGACGTAAGCAAGTTGCTGTTATTACTTATCTTTGAAACGAAAATAGGGCAGTAAATTATTGTAAAATCTTTATAAAACCATCAATTTCGTAGCAATAGCTTTATCAGCAACATTCAGTGGACTCTACATGACAGTTGACAGCATATTGTGCTTATTGTAGCTCGATAGCAGTTACAAAAAGCGGCACAAAGAATTCAGAAACAACGCGTTCCATATGAACCATTTGTAGAAACTCTGTACTTACGTAATAATGATCACCTGGGAAAACAACCTATTAATGGAGGAGCAGAAAATAGCGAAGGATGTCGAAAACAAATCACTATTGATTCGGCTGTTACGAGCAACAGAAATAACCTTTTTATAGCCTATATTGATTACCGGAAGACATTTGACAGTGTTCCGCGTAGTTGGATGGTAGATGTTTTGAAAATTTACAAAGTTGTATAGTATCCTTTTTGCAATATTCCAATTGGAATTGCTTTTGCTTTTTTTTGCACCAAACAAAATAAGGATTAGCGTTGGAAAATAGACGCGACAAGCGGCTGTTTATTTGTGATGCGATATAATGCATTTCAAATTATTATAATATGCAAATATCATTTAACAGTGAACATGACTTATTGAGCATTTAATTTTTTTCTAATGCATTGCTGAAAAATGCTAAATTTAATTCAATAGTAAAATACCAGCCAGAACTTAGCATGCAAACAGGATATTTTATATTGTGATTTTATTAAAGATATAAGGCATTTTCTATTATTTATCCTGCATTTTTTATTTTTTTACCGAGCATTTAGTATTTTCTTAACTTGCAAACTGCAATTAATTACCGGGGGTTAATTACAACCCAAAGAGAAAGTTACATGAAAAGTAGAACTATCTGGGCTCATCATAATCATCATAATCGGCGGTTAATACATATGCTCTGCCTGTGTCCATTTACCACTTTATATATTAAATAGACACAAACACAAATGGTTGGCTTAAACGGTGTGGAGAGAACAGTATTTACCAAATATAGAGCTGACCATTCCTAAAGCTTCATAGAAAGATTCCGTCTACCTATATCAGAAGGAGTAAGATGAGTTACTGATTTAAAGATACAACACAAAAACAACATCAAAATCTTAGGGAGTACTTTGCTAGAGGGCCAATACAGTACCCTTCCTAAGGCCATACTACATGCAGACAAGTCATACACAATTGTTCCCAATTAAGGGTATATGTGCACACCTAATTACACACCCCAATTCCACCCCGTTTTCCAGTTTTTGCCATTCAACCCTTAACATTTAACTTTTTTTTTCTCAAAAATTGTCAGAGATAAAAACCTAAAAAAATTGGATTAATCTAGTTCCATAAGGTCTATTCTTAAAAAAATTAAAAACCCTCCAGCGTTACTACCCTTAAAGTTATGGGGTGCAACCCTCTTTCGGGGGTGCTTTTTAATCGTGTTTTTAGAGCGACCACTTTTTTTTCCTATTAAAATAATCACCCATACATGAACTATTCACGGTAATTTTTTTGTCACTGCAAAAATGGTACTAAGGGGGTAAAATAATTATTTTGTCTACTTACCACAACCACATCCTAGGAGGCCACAGATGAAATCAGCAACTAGTAGTTATATAACAAGAGTAATTCAATAGATAATCATGAAATATATAGGAAAAAAGGACTAAGGTAGTTTGCAAGGTTTATTCCTAAAAAAATAATTATTTTATCTACTTACCACAATCACATCCTAGGAGGCCACAGAAGCACTCAGCAACATAGTAGTTGTATAATAACAGTAATTTAAAAAATAACTGTGAAATACATATAGAAAATGGACTATAAGGTAGTTTGATAAGGTTTTTTCAAAAAAAATAACATGCCTCTGCCGTTACTACCCTTAAAGTTATGGGGTACAACCCTCTCCCTGTGATGTTTTTTAATAATGTTTTTGAGTGACCATTTATTTCCTCTTTTAAAATAATTATTTATATATGTCTTATATACAGTATTTTATTTGTCCATGAAGAAAGATGGTACTAATGGGGTAAAATAATTATTTTGTGTATTTACCACAATCACATCCTAGAAGGCCACATAGGTACCCAGCAGCAAAGTAATTCTATACTTAATAACAGTGAATTAAATTATAATAAGGTAACACATAAGCATATTGCAAAAATACAAAGAATGTACAAATAGTTATGTAGACAGATATACGTAGGTACACATAAATGCCTCATACAATATACGTATATTATTCTTTAGTAAATGCAAGGTTTCTCAAACTGTGGTGTGCGGACCCACTGGGGGTCACTGTAGTGGGATAAAAAACACAAAAACATATTCCTCATAGTCATCGTTATTTTCTAGTTTCTTATCTACAAAACTGCACCGTCCAAATTAAACAACTAAGAAATCTTTTTTGTTTATTCAAATCCCGATGAAGCGGTTTACTACACTTGTTGTTCTTGTCAACATTGTGTTGCTTAGTACTGCTGTTTGATTAAAAGGTGCGGCACGTACTCATTTGTGTGGCATCAGTAATTTACGGAAGAATAGAATTCGTTTTGTTACTGCCTAATCTAAAAATCTTTTAAGCATTTGGCTCAACCCAATACTTGTTATTAGTTTTTCGAAAAAAAAAGATTTATTTCTCGTTTTCTGTGCAAATATTTTGAAAGCACCAATACTCTTGACAATAAAAATATCAGTGGAATAAATACCAATTCGTAAAGGAGATCAATTCTACACTGGCAAGCATAACACGTTACGAGATCCATATGCATTAAGTGCTATATATTAAACAAAAAAATAGTACATACGAGTATTGTATCAGGTATTTATGGTCTATGTATATGTCTAGAATCTAGATAACTATATATACATTTTTCATATTTTTGTAGTATACACTGTTATTAAGTATATAACTAGTATGTTGTTGGGTACCTTTGTGGCCTCCTATGATGTGATTGTGGTAAATATACAAAATAATTATTTTACCCCCTTAGTACCATTTTTACAGGGACAAATAAAATACTGTAAATAGCACACAAATAGATGATTATTTTTAAAGTAAAAAGAAAGTGGTCACTTAAAAACATTAAAAAAACATCCCAGAGAGATGGTTGTACCCCATAACTTTAAGGGTAGTAACGGCAGAGGGATGTAATTTTTTTTAAGAATAAACCTTATCAAACTACCTTATAGTCCATTTTTATATGTATTTCATGATTATTTTTTAAATTACTGTTATTATATGACTGCTATGTTGCTGAGTTCTTCTGTAGCCTCCTAGGATGTGATTGTGGTAAGTAGGCAAAATAATTATTTTACCCCCTTAGTACAACCTTTACAGCGACAAATAAAATACTGTAAGTAGCATATATATAAATGATTATTTTAATAGAGAAAAAAAAGTGGTCACTCAAAAATAATAGTAAAAAATATCCCACAGAGAGGGTTGTACCCCATAACTTTAAGGTTAGTAACTGCAGAGGGATGTTATTTCTTTAAGAATAAAGCTTATCGAACTACCTTAGTCCATTTTTTTCATATGTATGTCATGATTATCTTTTAAATTACTCTTATTATATAACCACTATGCAGCTGAGTTCATCTGTGGCCTCCTAGGATGTGATTGTTTTAAGTAGACAAAATAATTATTTTACCTCCTTAGTACCATTTTTACAGTGACAAAAAAATTACTGTGAAGAATCCATATTTGGGTGATTATTTTAATAGGGAAAAGAAAGTGGTCGCTCAAAAAACACGATTAAAAGTACACCACCGAAAGAGGGTTGCACCCCATAACTTTAAGGGCAGTAACGCTAGAGGGTTGTTAATTTTTTTAGGAATAGACCTTATGAAACTACATTAATCCAATTTTTTTCAGATTTTTATCTCTGACAATTTTCGAGAAAAAAAATTGTAAATGTTAAGGGTTGAATGGCAAAAACTGGAAAGCGGGGTGGAATTGGGGTGTAGGTGTGCGATATATACCCTTAATTGTGAACAACATATGTCAATTTTAGCCAAATTCCAGCAGGGGCACTTTTTCTTATCGTACTATAGCCTTTATTGTGCTTAATACAGGAATAACAAATGACATATGTAGATTATGCCAAGCGACTGCTGAGAGCATGTAACACATAACTAGCGCATTGACGTGCCCATGGGGAGGTCCGGTTTAAACCCCCTCCCCCAAGATCCATGAAAACAGACAGATCTCATTAAAATTTGATTTAGTTTTTAACTTCAGGACAGGTGTGTAGATTTTCTGCCCCTCGCAACAAGAATGCGGATGCCCAGCGTTAGCTGTTAACGAATGCATGCGTTGACATGATAATGTTGCAAAAATACTTTACCAGCAACTCCTCCGACAGATCCTTCTAACTATGTAATGTAAATTAAAATGCATGTCTATGCTTTGCTGTTTGCACCGCAACCAACTGCAGAAATAGAAATAGATTTTCGCTATCATTATAGCTCATCAGTGCAGTTTAGGTTCTTGCCCGCTTGCAAAGAATGCCGTGGGGTCCTGCTGTCAAATTGAAGTATGCAGATGCATGTCAATTTGTCAGGCTACAGGTCACTTCCTTTAGAAAGTAGTACCCATTAAGTCAGCTAGGTGGCTTTGTCATCATGTCAGTGTAACGCTGACAGATGGCATTACCATCTAAAACCTTATGTAATGTAATGTTATGTAACTTCCCAGTCATTACTTCCAATAGACACTTACAGACTGTACTGAAATAGATCTATTATAACTGATAAAGCCGTTCCCGCTAATATACCAGATATAGTTGTGGTAGATAAAAAGGACATGATTACCTTCATCATAGACATAGCTGTCACTGGTTCTGAAAACCTGGACAGGAAACGAAGAAATACTTACTTCTATCCCATGAAATAAAGAAGTTATGGGACCAGACACTTGTTGTTTGTTTACATCATAATAAGGGCATACATTTGAAAATACAAAAGAACGTTTATATTTACAACTACAAAAGTCCGTCATAGTAAATACATGCGATATAGTGCGAAAATTTCTCGATATTAAATAGAACTCGTATAATTACAATACGCTATACTAGTGTGACGTAGACGTCAGCATTCGTCAAGGTCTTGGATCTAAACAAGCCGAGTAGCCATAACGTGCGTAACGGGTGCAATTTAGTAGCTTTAAAAAAGAATAATTTGAMGTGCATGTTTGAGTAGMTTAAATACAATYCTTCGCTTTACTTAGCAGTCATTACAGACCGACAATACATTTAGTTACAATGTACTGTTGAAAAGTTAAACATGCAATAAGTGTCTGTGTTAAGCATTACAAATTGTATGTTTTATCAGAAAATGATAATGTGTTGGGTCTCTGGATGTTCCGTTATAATGAAAGAGGAACATCCTTACGGCACTAACTGCAAAACAGATGAATGATGGCGAGCGGTGGGGATGAGACGCGTTGGCGCCAGCCTCAGATCGTGCCGACCATCGTATACCAGTGGCGGCGCAAATGAAATGTTTTTGGTTCGCACGCAAAGTGGTGTTTGGGAAAAAGAAATACAGGAAATAGTATTATTGTGTAATCAAGTAAACTAAATAACGTAGGTAGTACAAAAAATGAAAACCTAAAAATAATGTCAATAATACATACTCATACATGTGAGTTGTCAAATTACCATCGGAACCAAGAAATAAGACTGTACAATTAAGAGAACTAATTACTAATCATAAACAAGACAAACAAAAATAATAAATCACACATTCGAGTGGATTATCAAGTTACTACCAGAAATTGTAGGCAAATGAAAAGAAAACAAGCGAAACAACATTATACAATGAAGAGAATTAATACATAAGTACATATCCACTACCTGATCACTATCACTACTATCTTGTAAGTTAATAATTAGAGGTTCCACTTCACTCAGATTATCAACAAACACTTTATGGTCCATATATTTGTCCTCCACTTTAATCACGTGGTCACAGCGCTTCTTCCAATTTTCTTGCTGAATTTTTCTTCGGCTATCATCCTTGCGTCATCCAATTTGAACGTGACATTTCTTGCACCAACGTTGTGTTTTACTGTGGCCCAAATTAACTCGACGGGATATTCAAATCCGGGTTGTAAGGTGGTAAGCGTAAAACGGTATGTCCATGACTTCGTAACAAGTTGTCAAACTTGTAAACTACATAACGCTTTTTGTTCTTTATAATAATTTCGTATAGTTTTGGTTTCAAACGTTACGATCCGTAAGCCATCGCACCATATCTGCTTTCTTGGAATTCGACGACGGTACTGGATTGGTTTGCACATTATGGTACCGCGCATTATCAATAACAATGTCCGAATTCCTTAGCAATTTGGGGATTAACATGTTTTCCAGCCAATCACCGTAATTAACAGAATTAATTTCTGAATGGTAAACACTACTTTTTGTTTCCGACTTGAACATTAATAGGCATCCAGGTACGAACCCCTATTCCCATCCTGCGTGTATGATTATAAGCCTCTGACCTTTGGAAATTCGAAGTGATCTGATGTCGTGCAGTTCGATTAGCACTTTCCGATTATTTTGAGTTTTCCTCCACTTGAATCCCATGTTGTGCAATAAAACCCTCAAAGTCTCGTTCGATCCATGCCAATCCAAGTCAGTTCTTACCTTCTGGTTTAATTGTGCTACTGTCACACGATTTCCTTCGGTTTTGTGAAAATCAGTCTTCTTGTATTCCTGAAAATCCGCAGTCAGGCTACTCTTCCTCGGTCTCTTCTTTCCAGGAGTACTGAACTGTGGTTTTCCATTATTTTCCGATGCACTGCAATCACCTTCACAAACAATCCTCTCGATAGTTCTGACAGAGATTTCCGTAGCAATAGATGTCTTACATTTCACACTTTCAAGAGGATCTGAGGCACCGCTTTCATTTTTAAAATAATAAAACACACGGTACACTACTTTTTTTGTGCGCAGCCCCCACCGCTCGCCATCATTCATCTGTTTTGCAGTATTTAGGGTTGTTTTTCAACAATAGATTGCAACTAAATGTAATGTAATAATAATAATAATAATAATAATAATAATGATAATGATAATAATAAATAATGGAGTGAAAATACAACAGTCCCTTTTCTATGCTCAACCAATTGCTGAGTAAGTTTACAAAGGACTTGTCCAAATATCATTCTCGTTGCTTTCATTGCACCATAATTGTAGCTCTAGCTTGGTTTGCCTCATCTTCCTATCTCTTCTAACATCTCAAATTCCCACGCACAACGGCGAAATTAAATCACCTTGTACAAATTTTAGTAGACATTTAAATGCATTGGCTACAAATCTTACTTCTGTATTCATTGGGGCCATTCAGTGGCACAAAGACAAAGACTATGTTTCTTTGTTATCAGACTGTGTAATGCTGATATGGTGAGTTTCACGTGTAACGTAATTTTAAGCATTTCCCTTTTCGAGGGCGAATCGCTGGAGTAGATAAAATCCGCGACTTGTCACACGCAGTATACGGGTTGGTCCGCTTAAGCCTTTTCATGTTTCACTCAGATAACGCGCGTAAATTTCTGGAAGCACTAGGGTAAAATAAACGCGTCGAAATGTGTCCCTTTAGGTATGAAATAGTTAAAATTCCAGCAAACGACGACATGAGGGCGAATTAAAAAAATACCCAAGGACATGTGCTGTAAAGCTCTTCGACAAATATGCAAATTCGTGTGAGTTTCGAAACGAAAACTAGAGCTAAATCCCCCACTTACAATTCATAATCTGGGGCGCCTGCACGAGAGTATGAAATTCGCCCGAGCTTTAAAATAAAAGCTTGAGTGGAATTTATATGAGATAGGTTATTTTAACGTAATATTTAGAAAGATAAAACTGGTGTTTGTGTGAGATATCAGATATAAGAAATCTGTTTTACTATCCGTAGTCGCTGAAACATTATAGTAAAATATACAATAAGATTAAGGTGACCAACCGTCCGGATTTAGCCCCGACAGGTTCGTATTTTTGTTTATGAGTCCGTACTTAATGTGGGATCCGGATTTGTCCGGATTTTCAAAATTTTGTTTGGATTTGTTCGGTTTTTCTAGTTTTGCCTAAAAATATGAACATGGTATTTTACTTTTTCATTATTGCCAATGGTCTTTCCGTCTTTTCATGCAGTCAGTAGCTAACTTCATAGTTTGATCTGTCACATTAATATCAGCCACAGACATCTTAATGTAGACGGATAATTGTTATGGGTCGCCATCGCCATATTGCTGGTTCGTAGGGCAGCGAGTCTGCACGGTGTTTGTTGTAACATTGCCTTGACGTTTCCATATTATGAACAGAATACAGTGCCGCAACGTCCGTCATATTTGGAGTAAATTTTTTGGCGGGAACATTCAAATTTCCCAATGTTAGTTTTACTTAGATTGGAATTGGAATAAGGCCAAGATCAATAATGAAAACCCATTATTGATCAAGGTAGAGAAAAACAAACATTGGGAAATTTGAATGTTCCCACCAAAACTTTTACTCCAAATTTTGCGGTACTGTATTCCATTTAGTGACTGTAATTATAATATACATACATGTGCATGCGTCTGGCCCTACCTGCTCGATGATCATTTATCATAAAATCTTATTACATTAAACTTCTAGGTATTTAGTTCTGTGGTTTCAGGACGCAATTGCGTAGCCGGCATAACCCAATGCCTGGCCATCCCTCTTTATCCTATATTACAAATAACACCATGAAGGCGTCCGGATTTTCTAGTTTGGGAAGTTGGTCACCTTAAATAAGATAATGCGACTATTTCAAAAAAGTTTTCTTACATAAGCAACAACTCCTTTCTGTATTTATACATTATTCTAGCTCTGACTTTCAATTTTAGTTGTTTCTCCAATTCTAAAATTTGTAGTTTTTTGTCTGTAATTAGTTTTTCATTTTCAATTTTCGCCATTATCTATATTTCATTTCTTGTTCGAAGTCATCAGTCTTCTTTTCTTTTTTCTGTTTTGCTGTAGATGGAACAGGATCAGTGCTATATGGGATAGGTGAAGTGGATTATTCAGGAAAGTTGAAAATTTATGCAAATAAATCATTAAAGGTTTGGAGGGTAGGTGTAAAATGCAATGTAAACAACAAGAATTGTATAAAAACCTGTTTATGTGTTAAGATTTGTTTGCGTTAAGATGACTACACCAAAACTAATTGTAGAGGACAAACCTTGTGGTTAAAGCTCGTCAGTACAATTTAGGTTGGAATATAGGTAAAATGGCAAATAGCTGGAGGAAAAGGAAAACAGCTGTGTGTGTTTGACTGCAATATTCAGATTAAATTCTACCAAAAAGGTTTTTACCTTCTCTTTAACTTTTTCATTTATAACAATTACACAAGTTGTTATTCATAATTTTTATCAGTAGTTTGGGTTGAATGAATGCCACAAGAATTATTATTTAAATTACGCTTGTATGCCAAAGAGTTACTTTAATTACCTATATATTTGCAAGACGTCAAGTTAAATCACAAAGCAATTTGTCCAAGTTACTATTGCAATCAGACATGAATAGGTATCGTGTTAGTTTTGGATCATGCAAGCATATTTTGTTTTGTTATTTCAGTAATTATGAAATTACCTGATGATGCCTGTCTCGGGGTCAATAAGTCCCTCGAACATTTCCTCCTATTGCTTTTCATTTACATTACATTTCTATAAAAATATACAATTATTATTCAAAAATTCTGTGCAATTTTGTAAACAGTAATTGAGGCTTATACATGTAGCCAACTTACTGATTTTACAAACCAATGTGGTACAGTCACATTTCACAATAAACAGCACTCACTTTATGACCATCAGAATCAAAATAAGAAGAGTCTTCTTCAAAATCTCAGGGACATAGAGCAGCCAGTGCCCAGTCTATCGCAATTGATTCTGGTTTACTGCTAGGTCCTACTCCAGTTTTGTCACACAATTACCGCAATAACAATCCCAACATACGTTAAGCAGTGTATTTGAATATGATTAAATGATTACTAACTTGCATATGTATGACCTTTTTTGCATGTTGTTTCATTCTGGCATACATGCTCTTTATTTCCTGCGGAGTGCCTTGATATCCAAGGGCATGGAGTGTTTCTGCCAACTTATCCCATAACTTAGACACCTTTTGCCACGTTCTAAAGTCGGCTACCTTTGACTCCAATACGTCTGCATTTAAGGGGTCAAAGTCTATTACACCTTCCTTCTCGTCAGTAGAGAAATTTTCATTTCGTTTGCGCTTATTACTGTTACTCATACTTATTAGTTGCAACTGCAATTGCGATTAAAATTATGCATTGTTTAGCTGTACAAGCGTACTAGTTAGTTCCGCGGTAGTAATATACGTCCGTTTACTTACTTTGCTTGTATTACTTTTTATTGTATTATACATAATGTATACTAAACAAAATGTTTGAAATAGAAGTCTGATAGTTACTATAATTAAACAAGAAGGGCCAAAGGAATGCTACGAAAAACGCAAAATAAAAAACTTTAGTATTAGTTATATTATCATTTTACACTCCCTTGTGCAACTTTCTAGTTCTTGTGTTGCCCTGCAAATATAATTTTAAAATGTATTGGGTTTGCAGATATGTTACTGGACATTTGATTATAAATTTTGAAAACGATGTAGATAATGTTCGCTAGATTAATATACGTTTTCGAAAAAAAATTTTGTTGTGTCATAAGAAGGAAGCTGGAAGCATTCACTCTTATAATAACAATATTTTCTTGTGGCGGAAGTGTTTAAAAGCTACTCTTTAAAATGTAATTAAATAGGTTACGAGCGATGCCTAAAAATATTTTATTATATTTTATCCGCTGTATGTCGTATTGCTTGACAAATTACCGTAAAAGTTTTTAGAACTATCAGAAATTTTGTCAATATTCGATTATCCATTCTACAAATTGTTAAAATAAATATAATTTGCCCTGCATAACCGGATCATAATAATTCTACTTATTCGATAAAAACATCGCCGCTATATACATATACCAGATTAACCAGATTGGAGTACGTACGTACAGCTACTTATTCGGTATCCAAAAAAGCATAAATGTAAAAAAATTTTCATTAAAATAATTAAATATGAACCTTTTCTGTCAAAACCGGGTACATTGATAATTTTTTTTTATATATTTCAGTTTGAAATTTCAAAATAGTAAATTTGGAGCATATCTATCTAAATGTATTGTAGATAAACAGCCACGTATTATATACGAATAATTTCGGAAGCTTGCTAACATGTCCCGCATAAATTCTTTGCAGCTGCACCTTGATTATTATTGGTATTATCAGCGGTGTTGACAACCCAGTATTAGTTCTTTTAGCTCTAAATCTTTTTATTATATGTACTAAGCTTCTTCCAAATTATTTAGTAGTTGGTTAGAATAATATGGCTATTCCCACAGAAAATAAAATGGTTTTCTCCCCTGTACAAGGATTACCTTAATCGCACGTTCGTAAATGAAACCCAGCAACCGAAACAAACTTTTCGACTACATAAGTTCTAAAAGCACCTACATTTCAAAGCTCTAAATGTAAATTTAATATAGACAAACCTTTAGCTCTTGCTATAAGTTTCTTTAAGGTATATCCTTCCAGCTTTTTGATAAAAGCTCTCTCAGCGGAAACGCGTCCCGATTATATTCGTCCCCAATATATTCCCTGACATAAGCTTTTCCTGAAACGTAAMCTCGAAATGTTAATCAGGCCTGGTCGTTGCTACAGCCCCTATTCAGCCCCCATATCTTGGCGCGAATCAATTTAACATATCCGGTCGTTCTTGCGCCGAATGTTTCCCATCGTCTTTTCCGTTTAGTTTTTCATCCTGGTCCCGTCTTGATATGCATGAGGAACAGGGGGATGTAAAAGACGATATAAGTGGATAGCCAAATAAGCAAACTGTGGAGGACGGTAAAAAACGAGAAGCGTCCCGGAAGTTGTTAAGTTGAATTAATTCCAACAGCGGATGCTGTATATTTTAAGAATTGAACATTATTTTGTTTGACAGACATTCCACTATGTGCATCATCTATTTTATTTCAATACTTCATGACAATTCTTGTGTTTTGACGACTTTAGCATCCATTAGATATCATACGCCGAGCTGCAGTTGAAATAATTCTCTTAAAACATTTTCTGCCGCCTAAATTACAGCTAAAATGAAAACTGCTATCTTCAGTTAGCCATTGAAATCCCAATATGGTAAGTTTTTCAACCGAAGGTTTAATAATTTTTACACATGTTGGTTCTTGAACCTCTGCAACCATTTACTGTTAACTGTTAATTCATAAATTTGAACAGATTCTTCTTTTGCGGATCTCCGTAACATTCTTTGATACTTCTGATGCACTTTGCATAAATCTATTTGATGACACATCTGCCGTTCATCCTCTATCGTTCAGCTGACACAAATTGCTTACGATGATAAAAATGTAGCACCTGTGCAGCAAAATACCATTTAAATATAATCCGGAACTATCCTTAACGGAGGGGCAAAAAACTACATGAAAAGTTACCTAGAAGAAGTAGCACGTGTGAGAGCTAAGGTCCTCAGCACCATCTAAAGGGAGCGCTGCTTACTAATTGGGTTTATTAACTTATAAAGCTTTAAGTACACCGTGATGAGGAATAAAGAACGCATCAATATTTTTGTTGTGTATTTTTGTTCCATGTCTTTCCAATGTGCTAAACCTCATGGCAGTTTCCTAGGATTTACCTATATTACTTCCACATCCAACGGATGGGAGGTATAGTATCGCGAAAAAAAATTTCAAAAATTTTTATTTGCTCATTCGCTTTAAAATGGTCGAAAATACATAAAAACAAAATTTGAGCAAAAACAAATTTCTTGCCTGTGTGTCTGTGGTTTTGTTTGTATAGACGATAACTTTCGAAAGTCTTAATATATGAACTTGAAATTTGGCAAACGTATAATTCTCAACTGCCCAAAGCGACCTATGGTTTGTGGGGTAAGTAGGACATCGAAATTGGGGCGTAACTACCCTTTTTGCAAATTTTTGTTTTTGATATTTTTTTCGTTTTAATATGTGATTAGTAGTACAACTGCGAGTATTATTAGCTCTTATAAATTTTCGGTACAGCAAACTGTTTAGAAGATATTAGCAAAAAAGCGTCACTTAAAGAAAACGGTTTTTCCTAAATATCTCCAAATATATTTAATGCATTCAAAAAATGAAAATGCCATCAGATAGGAAATAAAATATCTCACAAAAAGTGTCTTAGAAAATTTATTCTAAATTTTGACATTTTCGAAATATTTCCAAAAAACCTATTTTTGGTATTATATAGAAAAGCAATTTCTGATCAAAAAGTACTCCTGTAATTTTTTTGTTAAGTTAATAATTTTCGAGTTATTTGAAAAAAACGATTTTACAATTTATATATTTTTGCTAATATCAGGAGGACGTTGTCTTAGGAAAAATGTGTTGAGAGACGAAATGCTGAAAATGCTCACGTTCGCATATATTCAGAAGATCCTCTCCTAACTACCAAGTGTTCAATATGTAACACGAAATTGAAGAATGTCTAGTATTATGAGTCGCTTTGTCTGTTATAAAACAGGGTTATTATAAATAATGGACTCATTTTTTAAATTCCTATTTATCAAAATTCGAATCCAAGAAACCGCTGCAAATTGAATCAATACTTCCACATCCAATTGTCAAAATGACATTTACGTTCTTATTTCTTATACTATACGATTAGTAATCAGATTTTGAGCATTTTTTCGCTTTACACATTTTTTCTAAGACAAACAGTCCTCGCGATATTAGCAAAAATATATAAATTTTAAAATCGGGTTTTTCCAGATAACTCGAAAATTATTAGTTTAACAAAAAAATTACAAGAGTGCTTTCTGATCAGAAATTTGATTTTCTATATAATACCAACATTTTAAAAACGTCCAAAATAGGTTTTTTGGAAATATTTCGAAAATGTCAAAATTTTGAATAAATTTTCTAAGACACTTTTTGTGAGAAATCTTATTTCCTATCTGACTGTATTTTCATTTTTTGAATACATTAAATATATTCGGAGATATTTAGGAAAAACCGTTTTCTTTAAGATCTACCTAATTGGGGCTCACTATTGCATTACACGGCACAACAGTTATTTAAATATAATATAAATACCTTTCTATTGGCAGAAACATCAACCAAGAAAATATAAAGTACAAACATTAATTATTTCTTGTGATATTTCTAACAATTGATTGAAATGGGATAACATCATATGAACGCTTTGTCAAAATTGAAACTGTGACGTAATAAGAAACATTACGTGCTAGTCATTACGTAACAGTGTGTGTAATAACGAATTTACTAATCAAGTATACAGTGCATTATGAGCAATTTACTAATAAAGGGGTAGAAAAAAAAATATAGTAGCATCTTAAAAAAAAAACTGTTGGATCATATATCAAATTGTTAAAAAAGCTTTACGCGTTTACTGTTTAAACAATAATAACTGTGTCTCAGCATTTATTGTTTATTTTTGGTAGTATTACCTCAGATAAAGGTGCAGTGTCTCGTACTTAGGGGGTGGTCTAAACCACTCAGACCTCCCCTTAACTACGCCACTGACGAAAACCTTCAATTTTGATAGATAAGGGCAAGTGTATACTACTCACTGCAGTTGTTCCTCACGGGTACTTTATAGGGTTTAAGGGATGGAATGAGGCAAACCCCGTGAGGGTCGCTGCTGATTTAAGGTAGTTCAGTTTAAAAAAGGGTTTTGACACTTTACATTTTTTAAATTGTTATCTCTTTTCTTCATTATTGAAGTGGCAACTTAAAATTAAGCTTTGAGCAACTCTTTTTGAAACCGTTGTTAGCTGTCTCGTGCCATATGTGTACTATAGATTTCTTTGTATCTTAATTATGTCTTTAGTAATTTCGTATAAGATTCTTACGCTGATTGGTAAATAAGCCAATTGAGATCATCGCACTTTAAAGTGGATATAAATTTTAATAGGCGGTACAATGAAGAATGGTTATTGTTATCGCTTAATTTCAATCTAAGATTATCTGTGGTTGATAAATGGTTTATCTAAATTCAAGAGCAATTTTGTTTATAACCCAGAAATGATCAAAGCAACACCGTTCTGAATGAAACTCGAGTATAATACTCGCGCTCAGCTTTTTCTTAGAATGATGTAGCTGTTGTACTCTTCTTAGCATAGAATTGGAACAGTGCATTTTTTGCATTCCCGAGTTTCATTTCTAGAAATAATTATGTAAAAGTCATGTATTTAAAGAATTACAAGTCGGCAGGGAGCTAGTCAACTACCTTTTTCCATTAACTTCTAATATAATAATTTTTTTMTGTTATAAAAATTTATTTTACATTTATGAGATTTATAAAGAGGGGATGTTTAATTTGTGAAGGTAAATTTAAATTCTTAAAGTGTATTTTTCAATTTTTGGTGAATAAGTACAGGGGGAACAGGGGATTATTAAATCTTATAAGTGCCAGCTATAGTCATTCGCTGTTAAAAGAATTACATTCGCGTATCGCACTGCAGCTGTATTACTAAGGCAAAAAAAACTATTTATTAAGGGGATGATTGGCACTGTTTGGCAACGTTACGTTAGAACGTATTCAAAGATTGCGTAATTCTTTCTTTTACATTTGATCATGTAGGGGATAGAACAGCACAGATTTCAATCAGCGATGTAAATTGTTCGTAAACGTAAACAGTCCAAAAGTGGCTTGACAGTGTTAATTATATTATTTCTCCTAGCCGCTTGGTACTTTGCCTTAAATAACTGGCTGATTGTAACGACTTTTCATTAGCAAGATCTTGATAAACACGAGAACGTTGACAGTGGTCCTATCGTGTCTACACCACATTGACCTATGCAGGCTCTTTGTGAAATATTGTAGAAAAGTCGTCGCGATGTTGTTAGTAAGCGTATTGCGATCCGCCAAACATAGCCATCGTCATTTTTTGTGTGAAACGATAGGTTTTTTATGTTAAGTAGTTTACGAAATATTAAGCTGATATACAGGGTGTTCACGGTAACAGTCTACAATAACTAACTTTTTCATTTGACATCGTAAAACAAAAAATGTGCTAAGGTGACCCTACCCTACAGTCATTTGTTTTCGAGATATCGCATGTTGAATAACTGATATTCACAAAACAGTTTACAATAGCTAACTTTTTTATTTGACGTCGTTAGTAGTCGTTTAAATGAATTTTTATGAAGAGTTTTGTGGTGTTTACAAAGAAAATTATTCAACGTGCGATATCTCGAAAACAAATAAGCAAGGGGCACTCTACAACTTTTTGTTTAATTTGACGGCCTTAATCGAATGCGATATATAGAAAACCGCTGCAAATTGAATTAATACATCCACATCCAATTGTCAAAATGACATTTACGTTTTTATTTCTTATACTATACGATTAGTAATCAGGTATTAAGCATTTTTCTTTTTTCATTTTTTCGAACACAAACAGTCCTCGTGATATTAGCAAAAATATATAAATTTTAAAATCGTTTTTTTCCAAATAACTCAAAAATTATTAACTTAACAAAAAGTTACAAGAGTGCTTTCTGATCAGAAATTTGATTTTCTATATAATACCAAAATTTAAAAAAAAATCGTACGAGCAGGGTTCAAAATAGGTTAATATTCGCAGTTATACTATTAATCACATACTAACACGAAAAAAAATAAAAATTTGCAAAAATGATAGTTACCCCCAGTTACTGAATATAAAACGACAGTGATACGGTTCCGCAAAACAGTGAATATTTATAATGTATTAAACTAAACTTTTAAACTTCTTCTTTTCATGGCTACAAAAATAGTTAATTCGGTCCATTATTTATAATAACCCTGTATATCATAAGGCGCATTTACAACAACTAGAAAATTTGTATCCCAATGTTTAGAAACAATTCAACCCATATTATTCCACAAATTTTACATGGCGTATCAAACAACTCACGTGTCAATGAAAAATTACTCTTGTAAGCATCGGAATTTAAACTAATATTTGGAAATAAATCAGCTATTTTGTAACTTCAAGGTATTATCGAAACGAGAACTGTATGTAATCTGACTCTGACAACGTATATTCTTTATATCCGATACCGCAGTGCACCATTTTCTTACAAGTAACTTCAGAATCTGTGTAACAAATGGGGCAGACTACCTGCATCTATCGAAAAGGGCAAAAGATACTATGACGACAGTGAAAGAAACTATTTAGTCTAATACTGCATATAATTAACAAAGGCGTGCAATTTTATTCCTTGGAATTTCTGAAGGAAGTAGATACCACGGAGGAAGAGGTAATTGCTACTACTACTGCTGCTAGACGAAAAACATGTAAATATTTATATAAAACAGAATGGTGTCGCTTGTTACACTTGTAAAATATGAACCCTTAAAATTGCAAACCATTACAATATGTCCTGGCAAATGACAACAGAAGCGTACTTTCTTTCCATTTACAAACTTCGCATTCTTAGTATCAAACAAATTTAGAACCTTAGTAAATGGAAATATCATATCCTAATTTACGACTTCTGTTGGTAACTGGTAATTTATTTCTAGTATTCTAGTAACAACATTATACGTCTCGTGACACTTTTTAATAGGTAGAAATGTACAAAAATTAAGTTAATAGTTGAATTACGATTGCCCCATTATAGTTACAGTTACACTACTAATTTCATACTAAAACAAAAAAAAATTTGCAAAAAGGGTAGTTACCACCAAATTTCGCCCCCTTCCCGATACCCTACTTACCCCACAAACAATAGGTCGCTTTGGGTAATTGAGATTTATATGTGTGCCAAATTTCAAGTTGGATGTGGAAGTATAATGAGATCGTTATATTTAAAATAACAAATTTGTACTCGATATCTCTGTCAGTCGATGTTCAGTAGTTTTCTTGTAAACATCACAAAATTCTCCTCAAAAATTTATAAATTACGCGGATTTCAGCGATTAGTGGAAAACACCCAATTGATATTTTTTATGACCTATCCTGATAACACACATGTGTTCTCGGATTTAACGAACAGGAAACAGCACCTCGCTCGGTGAGCTGATTGTATGCGATTAAATATCTTCTTATCTTGATTACAAGGAATTGTTTGCTGGGTTTAGGCAGGTACTTACCCCGATAACAATTGCCGTAAATCTGTTTGCGTATACCGGAAATTACCCAGATGTAAGTGTGTGACTCGCTAGGATTGATATGAAGTAGATCAATCTTATTCTGATGACTTAAAGTGAAAAAACTTGTTTGATCGTGCTTGAGATGGAATACGGTGAAATTCGATAAGAATAATGGAAGTTGAGATCTCTAGGATCTGAAATGGAGTTACTAAAATACTTATTATGTTTGAAAAAATGCTAAGAAATTCTTGTTCTTTTGTATAGGGAAATACTGTTCTATTTTTGTTTTTCTATTTTGAATTGGATTTTTCTCTTGTGTTTCTCAAATACAAGATGCCTTAGTGTCTGTACAAATACAAAGTGTCAATAATGTTAGGCACAAAATTCAAATTAAGGGTTATTCACAAAAATTCGAGTAACACTGGAACTTTCAATTAAAAAAGATATCACGTCCTTAAATGTTTCATTTTATAGATCTATATGAMTTTTTGTGTCATTCAAGCCCTTTTCATTTAAGGATTTCAACCATTATGCCATAAAAACAATCAAAATGGGAACGATTTTAAAATGGTTATTTAACACGTTCATGAAACGACGCTAAAAAAATGACATACAGAAATAGGAAAACAAGCGTTTAAAGTGTGATCAATCAGTTTATAATTTGACACACCTAATCGAGCGATATGACACCTCAAAAAATTACTTGGTAGGAGTAGCAAGGGTTTAAACCTGCTGGTACTTCATGTTCCTGCCGACTGCGGTAAGCACTTGTTGAATACCTAGAATTAAGGAAGACAGTTCCAAAATTAACAAAAATGTCGAATGGTGTCAGTAGACCAGTGATGACATGTTGTTTTTCGGGCTGGTTCCCACGTTGGTTATTAGACCTTGACGTTTCGACACTCATGTCGGTGTCTTCCTCAGAAGTAGCTCTGAGCTTCAGAGCTACTTCTGAGGAAGACACTGACATGAGTGTCGAAACGTCAAGGTCTAATAACCAACGTGGGAACCAGCCCGGAAAACAACATGTCATCGACAACAACCACGGAAGCCTTCAAACCAGACCAGTGATACTGAAAGAATTTCAGACTCTACAAATGCTGGAATCTACAGATGATTAACTTTTGCCTGTTGATACCAATCTCGATTTTGCTTTTATTTGGATATATTATTCAACTAGTGCTTGGTCCAGCCTGAACTAAAGCTAAAGCTAAAGCCCACTTGTTAAAGCACAATACTGACAGTGACAGTTCACAAACAAGTAATTTAAATCTGTGATCTACGTATTTAATTAAAAGTGTATGTCTAACGGAGAGTGTACAAATCCAAATTTTAATGTTGTAGGTTATGACGAAGTTTGTCATTTGTTTAATATGGAACACCAAAGTCGACATTCTACTGCACAATCTACCATTACAAATCTTATTACACGATTTCACAAAACTGGTAGTGTGAAGGATTTGTAAAAGTCTGGTCAGGTCAGGTCAGGTCAGGTCCATGAACGTCAGGACTAACGACCATCCTGACCGACGCTTACAATTTCCCGAGTAGTTTATGAGAAGATATAATGTAAACGCCAACTTCATAAAAAATAATATGTTTTCCGACGAAGCAACTTTTTATGTAAGCGACATAGTCAGTCGGCGCAATTGTCGCTACATTTCCACAAGTAATTTGACATTAAGCAAAATTGCTCAACGTTTGGAATGGGATGATATACAACAAACATGAAAACATAAGTTTTTTCTTAAATAAATAACCATGCTTTTTCCAAAATGTTTACTAATACCCTAATAATAATGATGAACAGACACGAGTCTCGGAAAAAATGTACTCATTCTGTCTTGATTATTTTTTATGAAATGCAAATAATTAAATTTTAGGCTTGAAATCATCATGTAAAAATAAGAGTATACTTATATTACAGGCTTGTATTCAAGCTGAAATTCGATTACTACTTCCAGACGTTGTTGAACCCAGTATTTAAAGTATCTACCTGTATGTGCGACTTGGGCAAAGTCAAGTTATAAATGGACTGCAAATTGAACATCAGGGTGTGTTTTGTTAAATACACACTTTGGTAATTCACTAAATGTGGAGACTGTAATGACTTATTTTGCACTATTTGTGAACGTCATATTTATGTATATTAGGACATAATAACAAATAAAACAGATAATAGAGGCTCGAATAGCGCAAAAGAATGCACGTCTTTTTGTTAAACAAAATGATATCTTCGTCGTAGCAACAAGACTGCCCTGTTTCAATCATATCAAAATTAATCTTAATTTTTAGTTACCTGTTGCTAGTTTTCTTCTCGAAATTTTACGAATAACCTTTATTTTGAATTTTATGCGTTACTTTATTAACACTCCGTACAAAAAATGTCTCATGTCTTGTTCGAAATAAACCCTTATCCTCTATTAGTATTCATTTCTTTTTGTTTTATAAAAAATATATTCGAGAATTTCTTATGTTGTATTTGTAGGGACAATTATTTTGTTGGAGGAAAAAAAACTATTTACGAGTTTGTAAATTTTCTATAATTTGAATGACGGAGCTTCAACGCAGCAAGGAGCAGCTTCATTGGTATCATGCTTGTGTGATGATTGTGCAAATACAATCAAGTTTAAATTAGTTTATAGCAAATAAAGAAACATTTCCGAAAACTTAAATGAAATGAAAAATATAAGGAAACACTGTTTAAAAAAACTTGCATACTTGTTTTTTTTGTCAAATTTTGTTGCATATTTTGATGCATACTTATGTGCATATATTCATCATGTTCAAGTGCATATTGTTTATTCCTTGCTTTGCCTATAATCGAAATGTCGACTTTGGATGCTATGTCGTTACAATGGCGACGCAACCTATGTAGTGGAGAGTGATAATGTTGATTAGTTTTACAAGTACATATTTCAAACATGAATAGTTTAGGAGTATTTATACAAAGTTTCAAGAAATGCAAATCGGCCAGAACAAAAAGAAGGATATATTTCTGTGTTAATTTAAACAGAAACAATATACTATTAACATGGAAAATTAGGGTACGATCTAGTCGAGTAAGTATCATGCTTGAATAATACAGACGTTTAAAAAATTTTTGCTGTATGCGCTCAATAACATCAATGGAACAGTACAGAATCGGTTCCAGAAAATGTAGTGGAATTCCGGTAACTAAAACCTACCAGACTTCAACGGACGAAATACTATTAGCAAGTTTCAGTTGTCAGCAGAAACTAATACTGTACATCTTAGCAGCACACCATTCATGTACACATAAAACAAAATAGGACCCAGGGTAGTCCCCTGCGTTACGTCACTCGATGTTGAACATGTGGGAAATTTATTGTGTTTGAGAATGTTGAAATTAAAAAATTTTAATGACTTTAAATAGGAAGTAGAGTTTTACTTCACTGTTTTTTACATTTTTTACCAAAAACAAGTATTTCTATTACTTACTATTACTGCTTAAATGTAAACAAAATGTTAGAATAATTAGCAGTTATTCGTTTTGTTTCTGTAACATATACCTACTTTCCTAGAGTATTTATGTTATATTTGGAACGACTTTAACTGATTGTAGCAAATTTTCCATAATTTGTATGAGAATGCATTAATGCTTCTGCTTCTGTAGAATTTTTGCATATCCGATAAAATTAAAGCTTGTTCTAATTAACATGTAGCTAGTTGTTATATTTTGACCCATCCTGATGACTCGCAGGAAATAGAACCTTATCAGATAAGCTGATTTTATGCGATTAATTTTATCTTGATTACAAAGAATTGTTTGCTGACTTTTGGTTCTTACCCCGACAACAATAATTACAATTCTGTTTACGTATACCAGAAAGTACCTAGAGGTATGCGTGTGACTCACTAGGATTAATATGAAATTGATAAACTTTATGACCTAAAGCGAAACTTGTTTGATCTTGCTCGCCAAGAAATTTGAAACACAATTAAATTAGATATGAATAATAATGTGCGGTCCCCAAGATCTGAATTGCTAAAAAATTCTAAAATTTTGAAGTGGGAAGCTGAAAATTAGCTACGGGTCGTTTGTTAGTACTAAAATTATGTATAAATGTGGCGCCTGAAGCTTTTAGAGAATACACATTAAAGTAACGGAGATTGTGCGGTTTATTATACAGGGTGTCCCACCTCCAAATCAAGGTCGTCTAGTTTATTTGCCACCATTATTATGATACGATGAATCCACATCAAATTAGACATTTCAGAAGTCATTGGTCTTTGAAGACCAGTTAATTTAAATTACATCCGAAATAAGTTTTAACGTTCGGTATCTCTTGTCTTTTGCTCGAAATGGGCATTACAGTGATAAATAACTTAAAATTTCGGATTTTAGTTTACCCTTTCTGTTTATCTGTCCTCTAGGGTTACGTCTTTGCCGTAGCCTACAAGGACGTGATTCATGATAAAAATAAAACAAACATACCACTTCATAAAATTTCCATAAAAACTGTTTTGTGTAATACCAAGTGACGTCAAATAAAGATAAAACAAATTACAAGATTTTCTTCGTTTGTTACATAGGATAAATTCAACTATACCTTAGTAAGTCCAAATGGTCGTTAAACATTGCTAAAATATACTTGCAATTATAAATAACTAAAGGTACTCGCGTTTATTGAAATTCAACCGTCTCTAATTAATGGGTGTGAAAAAAATTGTACTGTATTTAGTACTTCGTCGAACTGCACTAGTTACATACGTTTATATGCAAACGCTTAGTTTAAAAACAAGTCAAAAAAGTAATAACACCAAAATGGTTAAGTTCACTTAGGTATTCAAAAATGCAGTCCCGTCAAAAAATAACTTTGAGAAAATGGCATACCATACGTAGGTGGAAAGGCAGAAGTACAAATCTTTTAAAGTTTTCACCTAAATTGAATATTAAGAAAGCTGTAAACATCCGGTATGTATATTTTGAGATTATACCATAACATCATTTCCTGCGTCTAAAACAGCTGGCATTAACAACTATTATAAATAATAGTGGTTTAAAATGCAATCCTTGCGAGGCAAAAGATGGTGCGAAAAAGATACTGTAACAAATGTCTCTACGCATTCAAAAGTTCTTGATATTTGACACCACAGTAATATCATTTAGTTTGAGTCTATCTGTACTAGTCATACGTATTATCAAATAAAAAAATGAACGCTCTGTCTTCATAAATTTGATTAATGGGCGTTGTTTTAGATCATAAAGGAGAGTATTCTCCTTCTATAGTCTGCAAATACTTAAAATATTAATTCATCAAGAAGGCCTGTAATTAACAGTCTCCTTGCTCGAGAGAGAAATTTAAATTTCTCGTTTTGGAAAGCATCTACCCTTGAATACCTCGGGCGCCGACCTGGAGTATTCCAAATGGATCCTAATTGTTTCGCTCTTCCTTTCCTTCGGAGCCATTAAAATAATGTTGCCTCATTGCCTTGCCATATTGTAATTGTGCGATTCCCTTAATAGGCGTGGAAGGCCTTATTAGTTGAACCATAATCGTGGAATTCCGTGAAACACTCTTGTTTTCGATGCGAGCAATGTGACTCGCACTTTTTTTTGTTACTGAGAATTCATGATATTGACTCCACACGTAGACGTCGGCAAGCAGGTGTCATTTTAAAACGGGAACTGTTGGTAAAGTAATTAGTATGATACCAAATAAGATTTTTGTTACTACTATTATTGTCTGCAATGTTGTAGGTAGCATACCTATTTGTTGAATTGTACATAATATCGTACTTAGATGTGTATGAGTATGTTAGAATTAAAACGTCATTGTCAATAAATACTAGACGAGATTAACGAGGAGAAATAAACTGTGAAGAATTAAGTCAAACCAAAATTATCCAATTCCTAAATGCATTGATTTCACTACGCTTATCTTTTTTCGAAGGATTGTTCCAAGCGTTAACGACACGAATAGGGAAGAAATGTTTGCGCAAATTTGCATGAGAATACTCTTTCGGTAACTTTAAGGGGTGGCCACTGAGATTGTCAATAGTATCTCGGTTAACGAGTTTTTAAAGGTAATCTTAATTACAATTGTTAATTTCTAGTTAGCCCTAGTTTTACAAGCCAATAATACAAAAGAGTCACGGGCGGCCTTAAATTTGGTACATTTGTAAGTTTTACGTGGAAATGAATACGTTAAATACTTGGTAGAAGGGATATTTAACTCTGAGCTAAAATGAATACAACAAAGATTAATCATTCAAAGTAGTTATATTTCACTGAACCCTTTTTTCGCCTGGGCATTTGTTGTAATTAACGACTGTAACGGGTCATAGTTCGCAGTCACCGTTCAACGACGCACACGGATTTTCACAATTCATTTGGCAATCGCCCGTTAGGTCCCTGCACTTACAGACTGTATCATCATATGCCGTAGTTCGTAGTGCCACAGCTAGGTGGTGTCAAACATATTCACAAAATGAGCTCCGATGTGCTGTGTAAGATATATCCAGGACAAAAATATGTACAAAAATCTTCACTCTATCATTTTGGCCGTAATGTCACAACCTGGTCCTTGCAGTACATCGTTGACTTCTTTAAATAGCTCCTCCTGCATCAGTATGTGTGCCATCTTCTTCAGCCGCATTTTTCTTCTTTACTTTCAACAGTTGTTATGTCATTAAAATTAATAACATTTTCGGGCTTAGCATCTCGATCCGTCTTTAAGGTCTTTTGAATTAAAAAAAACCCTTTTCTCAAAATACAGTTATTATAACGATCACTTACTATTTCCTCAAAAGTTAAAAATGATCAATTTATTGTTTGGCTTTTTTCTTTTTATGAGTGTAGGTGGTAAATGGATTTTCCTTCTCTCGCACTATATAAATTGAATTAACCTAAAGTTTTGCAACGTTAGCAATCCAACATGATATTTACCACCAAGGAACATGTTCAAATTGTCAATTTATTTTACAAAAAACGACTGTTCTATTGAGTTGCATCTACATAAAGTTCTCCATCACAAATGCGTCTCCGAACCTTAAAATTTAGAGAGATTGGGTAGGTCAGAATCGGAAAAAGGAAACGTTGTTCTTGATGAAGCTACTACTGTTGCCGTTTAAGGTCATTTTGCTTTAGTGAAAATTACGCAATCTATTGGAAAGATATCGCAAGTTTCAGAATTCAGCATGTCATGAGCTTTTTAGATTCTCATCAGATAAGTTTCATCCCCACAAAATTAACTTGACATCTAAATTAAATAAAAACGATTTTTAATTGTAATTCTTACACTTAACTGAATGCATCTACAATAATCCATGTTTCCTTTACAATACTTGTCTATAAGACAAATCTACAATCTTAAATGGCATAACTCCATATACTGAAGTGATGTTAATCCTCACTTGATGCGGGAAGTACACGGAGATCAAAAATGCTTAAGATGTAGAGTGGAACAATGTTGTACGTCCTTTCGTTTTTGAGGAAAAATTCAACGGTTAGCTTTCTTCTTATATGCTAGACATACTAGTATGTTTATGTCGTTGGTATCAAGGAACCGAATGAGGAGGAATCAAAATGAATTAGTTTTTCAGAATTTCCTGATTGTGCTGCTCCTGTGAAGCATTTCCTTCATCGCCCTTTTTAGGCGCATAGGGGCAAGTACTAATATACGTTTGAACAAAAAATTATCTCTAACATTTGTTATTTATTTAAAAATGCATGTAATGCGTTTATATCACACCTCACATGGTGCGCATAACAAAAATTTTTGGGAATCAAGGCTTTGAAATATGGATATCATAGTAGTTGAGTCTCACTATGAAGCAAACCCCTTGAAATTGACTTAAAAACTATGCTTTTGTTGGTATTTAGAAAACCGAACCAGAAACTTTCGTGGGGTGCCATTTTATATTTTGTAAGTAGAAAAGTCAGCATTACACTGACATGATGACAAAGCCACCTAGCTGCCAAAACGAGTACTACTTCCTAAAGAAAGTGACCTGTAGCCTGACAAGTTGGCATGCATCTGCATACATCAACGTGACAGCAGGGGGTGGGGCACTTTTTGCAAGCGGGTAAGAACCGACATACATTAAAATAGATGTCTATGCTGTGCTTCACCATAGGAAGTAGTACCCGTTTTGGTAGCTAGGTGGCTTTGTCATCATGTCAGTCTAATGCCATGCTGTCTACACTAGACCTAAAATGCACTGATGAGCTATAATGATAGCAAAATAGATCTATCTGCATTTGGTTGCGGTGCAGACAGCACAGCATATACATGCATTTTCATTTTATATTTTGTTGACATAATAGAAGGAGAAACTCGCCAATATCATTACCTGTCGCCACTGCAAAGTTTTTGTAATAGGCAACTGTCTAAGTGATGATATGATAATATATATGTCACAGTTTCAGCTGTTACAAATGATCGAAACTATACATAGGAGATCACATGACCAAATGGGCACCGCTGCCGAGCGTGAAAATCGACTGATGTTCTCTGCTATCCAAATCAGAAAGAACCAACTTTCGTCATCAAGTCGTCAAGTTACAACATGCGTGTAGGCTGTAGCACAGACGTTAGAAAGAGACATTCGCTACTAGAACCAACAAAACGTATGGCGTACCTCTTTGATGATTTGGATAGTAGTCTGATAATTACTTATTTTTGAGATTAAGGTTAGGAAAATCGAAGAGTGTTTTTCTCTTAAATTGAACCACGTAGATTACAATTTTAACGCTTTTGCAAAATTAGATAAAGTTGCGTCACGAGAACCAAAGAATTTTAACCGAATTCTTCCTTCATTTTAGTGTTTAATATTGCACTACCCTACGGTGTCACTTAGAAGAACTTTTGGCTAGAAAGAGGTGAATGAGTATGATTATGGTTTATGCCTTTCTATGAGGCTCAATTAATTGAACAGAAAACCTAAGAGATATCTAAATATTGGCCATTCATCCATCTGTAGTGGGCACTTCAACTTTATTGCTCTTATCACATACATTTAAGGATTTATAGTTAGTTGTACTCTGAGCATAATGTTTTTCAAGCGGTTATTCCCAAAAGCATAAGGTGAATTTACATAGGTACACACCTATACTGTGCTACTAAACTTGATTCGCATTGTTTGATATCAGATAAAAAAATTATTCAGAACTTCCCCTCCAAAACCGCCCAAGAAAACTGATGTGGTTCCCGATAAAGGCAGATCACTCACTATATAAGCGTGATCCACCTGCAAAACGTCAAAATTCGATAACATGATTCAAGTAGTGTTCGTGCTGTGCATAATCGTGCCGGCTCTTTCCATGAACCTAGTGGAAGAAACAGAGTACTACAAGGTTTACGCTTTATCAGAAGACGACTTGAGGCTGATGGCGAGTCAAGGAAAGCGGGAAAGCTTCGATGGGAAAACCGTAGTGGAAAGGCCGTTCAATGGTTTCATTCCGCCCGACAATGGTGGGAATTACGGAGATCTGACGTTCAGTCCCTCAATGGTTCGGAAGAACGGCACCTTGATCGCCAGGGACACGATCATAAACAGCAATTCTGATTCAGCTCGGTTGATAACATACGAGCGCCAATTTGACAACACCTTCATAGAAGACTTCCAACTGCTCAACTTCGGAAGACAGAGAGGATTCGCGAGGAATGCGGAGATCTACCACGCTTCTGGTTATGTGATAGCGGAGATTCTGGTTCGGCCGAACAATTTTATAAGGATGTTCGTCGAGGTTTATAAGAGACCCTAGTGTTGAGTGTATGTTTGTTCTTGTCGGAATGCAGATCTACGCCACTGATTCTGAGACTTCTCTTGAGCGGCAACTTTTATGGTTCCTTTTATATTAGGTACAAAGTATTAAGTGAAGGAGGCTGAATTCCATAGGAGTAGATGTTTGTTCCTTAATGCGATCTTCTTTATTGTTATAATATTTATTTAACACTTTGTCATATTAAATTATAGTTTGTATCGACTAGGATGAGTTTTATTATTCACTAACTTTCTAGTTATAGAGTGTACCCCATAAAAATCAACCGTTTCTCGCTCTTGTAATATTGAACCTATAAAATAGTTATTTATGTTATAAGGATGAAAAACGAAATATTTCGGACGATTTGCTAAAAAAGATGTTTTTCGCCCCTACTTTATTCATGATTTTTTATTTGATTGCGAGGAAATTACAAACAAAATTCAATAAAAAATTAAATTAATCAAATTTCTATGTTTAACAGTAGTAGTGAATATCACTAATACAGCACGGTGTAGTAGATTAAGAGCCTCAGAGAATATGAACAATTTAGCGATAGGGTAAAATAATCTAAGACACACCGTTATATTTCAAAATTGTACTAATTGTTCTTTTAATACTAACGGCAAATAACTAAATTATTGTTAAATTTAAATCTGAAAATTAACAAGTTAATCAACCATCAAATTTTTAATGTTTGCCGTCAAAAAGTAGTTTCCTGCAACAGTGGTATTTAACAAAATAATGGGGCTTGCGTCCAGAAAAAAATATAGAAAAGGCTATTAAATAGGGACAATTAAATTCGAATACCTTAATGTAATGATAACTTGTTTTTTTTAAATATAGATGGCGCATATATTTTTGCACTGCTGAAAGCTAATGGTTAGGTTTATTTATGATATTCCCTGGCGATCTGGAGAATAGTGGGCGACACGTTAATGTCCGTAGCAGTACCAACAAACGACTCAGCTGACGCGCGAAGCCAGCAACACCTATCCCACCACACTTCCCTTAACCAGGGTACCTATTTCGATATTCTGCGCATATTTCCCGATTGTCAAACAATACTTTTGGGTATTTTTTGGGTGTCATTTTGGTAAAACAAAATACATGCATTGGCAATTGTCTTATCCTTATTTAACACTTCATGTTCCCAAAGGTCATTCTCGCAGTAGTCATTCATTTTTATGGAATATCAACGAAATAATTTATTCTTATCCAAATAAGTGTACCCTCATTATCCTGACATTACCCAGAAAAAGTAGCTTTTCATTCTTCTCATGAAAGATTTACAGCTACTAGAAATCGCAAGCGGATCTTCGAGCTTTTAGAATACATAATTTTTTAACTTATACTGGAAATATTTAGATATCTAAATACCAATGCACCAAGAGTTATTTCCATCTTTGAAAGGAGTATGTTGATGGATCCTAGATAAAAACTAACATCGACTCGACTCTCTTTTTTTCCTTTGGTTCAGTTCGGATGTTCTCATGCCTAGTTCGTGCCACATTTCTTATTCCCGTTCTGTTGATGTAGAGTAGTCTAGCCCCAAAAGGTCAAGGTCCCAGAAAGATAAAACAACTGCCAACGTTGCTTCGTTTGTTACTATAATTGAAAAAGTACTAGAATATTGGAGATATCTAAAAACGTATTAGATGTAGTTAGGTCTATACCTTAATAAGCTCGAAAGGTCGACGAATATAAGTATACAGTTTTAATAAAAAATCCAATTATTCAGGTTTTGAAGCATTCAACTGAATTATCTCTTTTTAATCATTTTGTGTTTATCTTTGTCCAACATTAAATAGAAATTGTAGAGTGTTACGTACTTATTCAAATAGTGGAAACCACACATATCCATCCTTTTTAGTATCCGAGGTACGTCATATATGACGTAAGAAAAAAACTCAAAATATTTTCCTTTTAGAATGTTTGTAGGGGGAATTAATACGGTCAAAAATATAAACGCCTTGCTTCGACTTCAACCTTAATTTTTGCAGCAAAAAATTCTGAAAGGGTGCATAACGTAACGTTTTCACTTCCACAACTCTTTCGACTGGGGTTAAGTTTGAGTTTATGAACTATTATTATTGTATGTAGCCGCGGTGGTCTCTAACTATTGTCTTTTTTTATTTAAAGGTCGTTCTAACTGATCCATCAAGTTTGCTGGGCCATGGTTTAGGAGCTAAACTTACAATAGTCTATTTGGATACCTATGCAATACAAGCTACCCCTTAGGTCCGCTAAGGTGGTGTCGCTATGTTGCGCAGTTTGGTTGAGAGCGTTAGCGTTAGCTAGGAGTTCATCCACACATCACACAGTGGTGGAGCTAGATTTAAGTTTGAAGGAGTTAGATGGAATTAGCCAAAAGGATTCTGGAGCTAAATTTTCAGCAAAAGTTGTGCAACATGGCGACATAATTCTGCTGGCTTGCGAGACAGTCTTGGTCTGCACGTTGTAATTTGGAGACTCCTGGTGTATAGCATACTAAGTACATAAAAGCCACACAATGTTTGTACATCTCTTTCATTGTGTATTAGAGAGAACTACGCTTCACAAATAATTTTCAATCGGAATTCCTTGGTATTTATACCATAATACAGGAAGTCAGTTTACTGATAAAGATTAGCGGCTGTTATATAAACAGAAATTCACGTAGGACAGTAACAATGTTCAGCATGATCAGTGTCCTGCACCTGTTTTCTATACTTGCAAAAACATTTGCCGCTGAACCAGTAGAAGTGAGTCAGTACTACAAGATATACCTATTGTCAGAAGTTAACCCGAGAAATGCCACCACGGCAGCTTATAAGATAGATAACGAGAGGAGTATAATAGAATTTCCATTCAACGGCACGATTCCTCCTGATTACGGTGATAATTATGGAGATATCACCTTCCCTACATCGATGGTCAGTAAAAACGGAACACTTGTGGCCAGAGATACAATCATAAACAACTACGCCGCCGGTAACAGGCTCATAGTGTACGAAAGGAAACTGAATGGCGTCTACGTTGAAGACTTTCAGTTGCTCAACTTCGGAAGACGGAGGGGTTACGCTTCCGTTGCGGAAATTTTTCATTCGTCTGGTTACGTGTACGCCGAGATCCTAGTGCCGGCTGATAAGTATGTTAGAGTGTTCGCAGAAATATACGCCAGGACATAGTGTATACTGAGTTTTTCTATTAAATAAAATGTGATGCAGTTCTGAAGTGTTTTGTAGTCGGATATTTTTTGGGCCGAATGACGAGCGATTGACGTAACACTTGCGGTAATAATAACTTATCGCAAGTTGATAGTCATTTTATGTTTTTAATTGATTTTGATTATTGAGGAGCTTGTAGATAAAGCTATTTCCTGTGTTAACGAGCACATTATTGGTCCGCCGTGCGTCTTAAATTTTTAGCTAGATTATTCAAGGTCAATCATATGAGTCTGCATAGGTCGATTATTACTTGTTAATAATAAACATTACCTGTATAGTCATAATCGTCAGTTGTGGAATTTAGACACTTAACTACTCGTATTTCACTTTCAGGTTACGGTGTATTTTTAAGGTTTATGCACAAAAAGCTGCAATATAAAAAATAGTAATAACAGAGTTTAGTGTTTCGATGCATCTGCATGGCATCTCGGTTGTTATAAAAGCCATGGATACGAGATTTTTGCAAAACTATTGCCAGTGATGGGCGCGTAGAATACTCCATGCAGATTACGCCATTATCTACGCGTAAACTATGTAATATTCTACTTTAAAAGTCTACTGGTGTAGAAAATAACATTATGTAGATAAACAGCAAACTAGTAATCTTTAGTACTTTTAACAGCTCCAAATGCCTCAAATGACAGTATTATTTTGTATATTATTATTTTTGTTGCTTCCTAACTAAACATAATACTACTCCGTTGTAATTAAAATAACTAGACACGCGTTCGGCATACAGTTGTTAGGGCCAGAAGGCACAAGCGTGCTTTGGAGCCCTCAATCGGTCAATTTAAATGACTGTAAACTATGATTTTATTATATTTCTTGTCTGTAAACGGAAGAATACGGGCTATTTCATATGCTACCTATTATACCTAATATATTCGTAGAAGAAAAGACTTCGAAATGCATGTTTTGTCCCAAAGAAGTATGAAAAATCGTTTGGGTACTCTGATGACTTACTAAAATAGGTTATGTAAATTTGTAATACAAATATTAAAAAACTGCAGTGCTTTAAAATTTTTAAAGAATTGACCCATAAAACAGGGAAATTGGAACAAAATAATTTGCACAATACACTTAATATACAATAGCCATAATATACTCGTCTCATATTTTCTACTCAAAATCTACGCCAAAACGCTTTATCTACATTTTCTACGTGGGTAATATAAAAAATTATAATTTACGCGTAAACGCCCAACACTGACTATTGGTCATTTTTGTATAAGTCTTTTAGTTTATGTATTATAGATAAAGTTTTATTTTTGAAGATCTGGTCTAAGTACATATATTTCAAAACTATCTAAAACTGTTTCAAATGGAACCATGCCAATCATAGCAGGTATTAAGTTAAACAAGTCATCAAGTTGGTTACGGTTTGTTAGCGGATGAAAACGGCGCGAAAGAGGGATGTTTGCTTATTATTGTCTGAGAAAAGATGTTAGACTTTCACATCATCATTTGGATATCCAAGAGGCACCATTGAAAACTCTAGGTTCTGCATAAGCAATGTACAAATGAATACTAACTTTCATTCGCTTAAGCAATTTTGTCATGAATTTAGGTCTTCGTCGAGCTGTGTTTACAAATACTATAAGTATATAAGTGACGAATATTATATTAACACAGATTGTTCTGACAGGGGGTGGGCTACCGTGCAATTTACAGGTTCCCCACAGATAAGGGTGGATAATGCCGTTAATATAGCCACTAGATGGCACGGTGTTATCCACTTTATAACTCTCGAAAATATTATATTGTGACAGCATATAGTTTAATGCCAAATTGGAACTCTTCTAGGCAGAATTTGTATCAGAGAAACAGGTAATTCTTCGTTCCAAACGACTCGAATTTCTGCTGTAGTATTGTGCGCCTTTAAATTTTGCAACGTGTCGATGTCAAACGCTGGTTGGTAACTCCTATCGTATTTTAAGCTTGAAAACATGCTAAAGTAACTTTATTTAGGAATTTTTCTAAAATAAGGTACTACACTACGGAACTCACTGTTACAATGTAATTTTCAGTAGTAGTTTGATGACGCTAAAATAATTGCAGTGTTCGTGCGCGTCATCACTTAGTAACAAAAATTGCTGACGTGAACGTCCTGGTTATTTAATTGGACTATACTTAGAAAATCCGTCGATATTATTTAACGAATTTCGATTTCGCGGTTAGATAAGTTTTACATCCTAAACCGTTGAGGACAAATTCTGTGTTCATCACAGCCTTTTTACATTTTTTTCCAAATTCTGGATACAGTTGGTGATAATTTTTCAATTCATCCGACTTAAAACCCTCGCAATATCCATTACAGTTACTGTTTGAAATAAAATGAATTTGCCGTTACATGTTGCTTCCAAGAAATTCTAATAATAATTTTGAAATTTTTACTGTCTCCATTATTCTTGATAACAAAGTTGGTTTTTATAGTATAGCACAATATACGAGAAGCGCACTCCCGCTATATATTTCATTTACTTTTTCCATCTAATTGTACAACAGATTCTTTAATAGCTTTATGACTCGATTTTAGCATACTTAGTTATTATAAAAATTAAAGTAAAATGCAAAGAAATGTTAAATTTTTAGGTCGTTTTCTGGGCACAGACTTCACCTCGTGGAAAACCTGACCCTTACTGCATATCCTGCTATTTATCAAAGACAGCATTAAACAGTATAGAAAGTAGTGCAATACGCTTGGGGACGTTTACTTTGTGTTATTAAACAGTCTTCAACAAACTTACAACTTGCTCATATCAGAAACTTTAAAAGATATTAATTTGTTCCTAATTTTTTATGTCTTCTCTAGTTCCGTCTTTGTGAAGGACTTAATTGTATAAATGAAAATGTAATAAAAGCATATCTTACTATCTACAACAAATACTTGTAACATAAGCATTTATGTATTTCTATTATTGAAATTATTAGTCTCTGTGTACTTATACTGGGATAACCACGGCATTTAGATGTGACAAGTTTGATTATTTATTTTGAGGATGGAAGTAGTTGTCGGCCTTTAATCTATTTTGGTAGCTTTCTTATAATTAGCAAATCATATAAGCTGTCAGACTTTTTGAAAGGCTGTAGATATAAATCTTTGGGAAGACCCGTAGCAAGAACAGTGATCTTGAGAAAAGAGTTCGCGAAATCATACGTTTATCTTAGTATCAACATATCAACTGCATTAAATGATAACGATTGGGGATAGGTCAGTCGCTCTTTCTAAGAATGCTTGAAAGCTGAGCGGAAGAGAGAAACTTTGTGATTTATATGTTGATAATATTATATTCAAAATTAGTAATGATAAGAGATTACCAAAGTTTATTCATAGATTGTGACTATTTTAAAACAAACGGATCCCTAACAGATTTAATGTTGAGTCATTAGAGTTTGTTTATAAGATTTTATGCGATAGTGTGGGACATATAAAGCTGAATTCCAAAAATACAGAAGTAATTTCTTAAAAAATTAAGTGAACCCCTACCCTTACACTATATCATAGTTCTTATTCTTAATTTATCCTATATGTTTGTACGGCCAGGGGTTAGAATTGTCAAAAATGACTGGCTACTGAGGAAACGTCTTCTAATACCCAAGTAACATGTATAAAATGATCTCTAATTATATTCTGAAGAAAATATAAGAAAATTACGTTTAAGAATATTTGACAAATTTAAGTTAGATTTTATGCACTTTTACTTCCTATTTATTACCTGCCAAAGCCAGGATGACTCAAACTTCATAGAAGCCCATCGTTTCTGCCTGTAATGTGAGCATGCGCTGAGAAACTTTCAGCTTTTATAAAACAACGAATATCTGGCTTTCAAGGGCTCTACACTAAAATAAAGCAGTGTATCAATAACGCGAGACAAAAACCTGAAAATAATAACGAATAAAAAATACGCTCTTTTAAGAGAATTAGCGCACTACATTGTCTCAGTACCAGATCCTATATATACATACTAACTTATACTGATCAAGTACCGAGCAAGGTTTGCGCTTTCCACATCTCTGCGTTGTTTTCGCGGGCAAGTTCTAACGATCTGTTCTGAATGGAGTATAATCACGTGTATCTGTGTATCTACAACTGAATTTGATTACTTTTGCTTCTGCGTGGTTCGTTCTTGCACACGAAATGAATTCGCGCATGGCAGCTAGACAACAAGCACATTTTTTAAGTTAAATAGTTAAGACCAACAATAAAATAAACGAATAAAGAATTCAAGTAAGCAAGTAGTTATTCAAGTGACTGATGCACTTAAAAATAATTGTTTTTTTTTGTTTTAGGTTTGTTTACCATTCTCTGTGGTTCATACACTCCGCTTCGCTACAATAAAATATGGACGTTCACTACTAGAACAGAATTCAGCTGGGTAATGTAGTGCATGTTTAATTTTAGGAATGTTGAAAGCATATTTAAAAGAGGAAATTGCACTAGTCCATCTCTAACTATATTGTATATATAGGAAAAAAGTATAACACCCTTAGCGGTAACATATACACTAATAAAATACATTTCGTATATGAAAATATACGGGGTTTTTATAAATGATTAATGCATCCAGGGCGCTTATGGAAATTATCGATTAAATTAATTTGCCGCCTCTTAGGAAAGTGACGCATACTTGTCATTTGGCAATTTTTGAATTATTTGATATATTTTAATATGAGAAAACGCCTAGGAGTGTGTATTTTTAACATATTATCTAGTGCTTTGTGGGATAATTAACTTTAAAGTTGTAGAAGGCTCACATTTCGGAGCTGTGAGGTGACATTGATCTGCAACCTTCAGTACTATCGCCGCTTGCTATCGCCGTGCATAGTGCATATTGTAGCTTGGCAGCAGTAACAAAAAGGCGGTACAAATAATTCAGAAATCAACACCGCCCGCGTTGCATGAATTATTTAGAGAAACCCTGTACAAACAAAGCTAATACCATTGCTTATACGAAAAAATGTAAAAGCAATAGGCAACCCAAAGCACACGACGGCATTGCCAGTGAGGTAGCTTAAGTGACAGCATGACGCAATTAAAATGGTATAGCACACACACCGATAAAATACTTATCTAAGAGCTACTCGCATCTTGAAGATTCGATAAGATACCTTGCCTAACATACTGACGCTCATGCATTAATAAGCACTGGTATTAAAGTTTTAGCAAATTTAAAAAAAAATGAAAATAAACCTTCATCAAAAGTCAATAAGTACTTAATACAAGGTACATACTGTTTTATTGTAATTCCGCCATTCATTTTGATACAGCGAAGCGATGCGTTGAAAATGTAATAGTGCAAAACCTAGTGGATTACCTTAATAACACACATCTATAATCTACTGTATTAGGATCGCAGTAAAATTTTGTCCTGTTTTGTGAATCGTCTTTCATTTCACTCGCATTTGGTCCGTCATCGCTCATCGCTTCGTAAGGTCCCACACTTTATTAACGCCTTCACTTTGTATTATGACCAGATCACTTTTCTTACCTATTATTAGATTTACACATTTGCTGTATTCTGTTGTTCATATTCATTTGCTTGAAACAAATTTAGTAAGATCATTTTGATGTGTTTCTGTTTCAGGTTCTGTTGAATAACTGTAAATATTAGAAAAAATATCTATTTTGTATTTCACGTTGATTGCAACCTCACCTACTTTACCAAATACCAATTCGTATGGTGTACGTCGTGTATCTGGTGGAACAGTAACATTGTAAAAACAAACACCAATATGAAACCCACGTACTTCCAGAAGTATTTGTATTTGGTGTGATGCTAAGGTATGAGAATTTGATAATGTTCTAGTGTCTAAGAACTTGCTTATATTTAGAAGTTTACAATATATTGCTTATTATAGTCGAAATAACTTCAGTTCCCATAATACTAGCAATTTCCTTTGGTACACCATAACAAAAAAAATTCTACTAGAGTCACTTACAGTCACTTTATCTTTTCTTTGCAAATAATATTCTTCTTCAAACTCCGTAAGTTCAGATTCCACCATGAGAATGTAACAGTAATCATTAGTATGAAAATGTAGTAGATTCTGTTACAAAGAGGTAAACAAAACAAAAATGTTTCACTAATGATAGTGCACAAAGGCGCATAGCGTCATCTAGTGATCCAATGCAATAAGAGCGATGGGCTGGTGTGAGCTACTCTACTCAACTTGCAGAGGCATATATGACATCAAAGAAAGGGAACCTTCCAGCATGAAGTTAGGTTATATTACAAATAATGCCTATAAAAAGCAGTGTGCTTTGGTTGGCAAGTCGGACCAAGTGACCGGTTTCGCTGTTTTTTCAGCTCATCAGACGGAAGATACCGTTCCATTAGTAAGCGTTTCATTTATTACAGATCCATGGACGTAGCTGTGGGAGGTCTAAAAATATTTCTCAACGTGTAAATATGTATTTATATATATTAACGTTAATTTTTTATGTAATGCAGTAAAACTGCCATCGTCAAAGCTGCCTCTACTGAGAAGGTCAATTTCAATATTTAATATTTTATTACCTATCGTAATTATTTATTATTATTTCTACTTGAGCGACTTAAGGTCCCCCTAAAATATTATGTTAGCTATCCCTGTGTACCAGTCTAGTGCAATGTCTACCTTTTGATCTAGTTCGAAGTAAGAATAACCTGGGCTTAAAGCTAGATGACTAAACTATAGTATGCACCCTCCTGAAAAATAATCTAAAATTTCTGCAATGTTAATAATTAATAACCTTCTATTTGTGTTGCCATTGGGTACTATTAAAGCAGATGGCATCCGTTCACTGGAAGATTGTTGTCATTTTTAGCATATCAATCAGCTTTGTATTTAAGAGCACGAAAACACGATTTTATAGAGCGAATTGAGTTTTTACGAAAAAAAGAAAGGTACGCCCATGCACTAAAATATGCTTCCAAAGTTTTACACTTATCCAACGTAGACATATCAATCAATACTTAATCCACTATCGATCACTTCCTCCAATGGAGAGACACTTTGAAACTAATCTTGTCCAGCCTTTGTTTGTATGCATTTTCAGTTTGTGCCTCTCTCTCGACAATGATTCACTTTATTGTTGTACTTGCCATTACATCTTTAATTTCTGCAAATACACCATTAGAACAAACGCAGCATTTTAAAGTATACAAGCTCCCAGAATTTGAGCGGCAACACATCTCATCGACAACCTATGGCCCATGGAACTGGWCAGATATTACTKAATACCCTTACGATGGAATAATCCCTCCAGATTCAGGTGGCAACTTTGGTGATTGGGAATTCCAAAATACCCTCAAGAATGGCACTCTGGTGGCTAGAGACACCATCATCAACAGCAGAAGCGACGAAGACCTTATGATACTCTACGAGAGACAAGTTCCCAGGTACGTTGAGGATTTTAAGCTGTTCAATTTTGGAAGGCAGCGAGGACTGGTGCAGTATGCGCTGATTTGGCATCCTGGTGGATTTGTTACTGGCGAGATCCTTGTGGCGAAAGGAAATGTTGTTAGGCTGTTTGCTGAGGTATACGCAAGGGAATTGTGAAGTCACAATAGAGACTGGCGTACAGTTATATTTAGAAGAAGTAGGGAATAAAATAATCTATATCTGTAAATTTAAGTTAATAAGATGTTAAATGTATCAATGTAAATAATTATCCAGTCGTAGTAATGCATTTTATGTATCAACTGTCTCATTTGAGTATATACTCAACATATAAGAGATGGCGGATGATGTATATATTTCGTCAACGCCTTTAGATGAGAGAGCTTGAAGGGTAGAAAACGATAAAATGAGTCATCTTAAAATGGGCACGGTCGCAAAATAGCGTTCAGGTTTAAGTCAAATTTTGCAAGCTGTAGCACAGTTTCCTCCTAACTGATTTACCTATTTGCATACACCTTTAGTTCCGGCGACAATAGAATATGTAATACTCAGTATTATAATATTTTCAAAATGGTGGCCGCCACGACGTAGCGAATGATGTATATTGTGTCATTTTAATACGGCCGCTACTACAATACGGCGGATTACATTTTTGGATGAACTTCCTCAGCATAGGAATCAAATATTGTATCAAATGAAATGCCTTGAAGGGTAGAAAACGATAAAGTGAGTAACATCACACTAAATTAAATATAGCCACCGCTTCAAGATGAGCGACTACATTTTCTTTTCAACCCCTTTACCTCATGAACAGTCAACAGCGCAGACAAGCATATGTGGCTTTAAGTAGAGTCAAATCCCTCGGAGGTCTTCCTTATTGAAGTACCAGGCTATAATAAATTAGCTACCTTGCAACAATGACGCATTAATAAAAATTAACAGACCTAGAAACATGCCGAGTGAAAATTAAAAAATTAATAAACAAATTAATAGTAAAGAAACATGTGTAAAAATAAGCTTGTCGCAAAAATAAAGCTTGGTACAAGTAATTAAAAGAAATAGGATGGTCTGAAAAGACCAAATTAGACAGTAAAATCTCGCGACAATAAGGTTGTATAATGCAGTAAGATGATGGGTTTATTTTCTTATTTTTAGAGCACTTAAATAAAAGCTTGTTTTAAAAAATGTTCTTTTTACTATTAGCTTATTAGGTATGCAGGTTAGTTATCTGTGTTGTCTATATGACCACGGCAGGGGGGGGGGGCAGTGTGTTCCCTTTGTCTGTGTAGATCTTTTATTTTAACAGCAATAGGGAGTATTCAGCCTTTTGTCGGTGGATCTCTTACCTTATTCTTGATTGCAAAAGATTTAAAGTTAGTCTGCCAGCATCCCAGCTCTTATACATATAGCTATCAAAAATATCGTATCATTGACATTCATACGGTTTCAAATTAAATCTCAAAGCAATGATTAAAGATGTAACTAGACAATTAAATGTCATCTGTCAGCATGACACTGACACCAAGACAAAGCCACGTAGCGGCCATTATGAGATCTACCTCCTTTAGGAAGTTCCTATAATGGCTTTGTCATCGTGTCTTTGTAATGCTGATAGATGGCATTGCCATCTAATTTCCTTCTTCCATCATACCAGGCCTTTGGTTTATAGGCAAAACCAGTTCTGTGCCATGCTAACTGCACTAGACCTAAAGTGCACTGATGAGCCATAATGATAGCGGAATACATCTATCTGCAGTTGGTTGCCATGCATACAGCATAACATGGACATGAATTTTAATGATTGAAGATCTGCCTAGTCTTATCTTAGACTGTCTACGTCAGCAAATAAGATATAAATGACTTCACGTAAGTACTGTTGTAATTGACTACGAAAGATTACGATGAGATAACCATTTTAAACGAGTTTTTGAAGTTGTTGTCTCAGATAAACGTGGTGATAACATTCCTATCATCTTATAAGCGCTTAGGAAGCGATCAATATCAAGAAAGGATTTAAAAAGTTTGGTAATTTTCCTTTGGGATATGTTATCAGTATTGATGTTCCTTTTTTTGCGTAGCTGCTATCTAATTCGTGGAGCCACTTTGGAATTACAATGTCATATCGCAGAATCACAGCAGTTTATTTTCATCATACGTGTGACTTTAGTTTAAATGTTAATAATAGTTTTGAAACCATAAAGTAGAGTAGGATCCACAAAAAGAAAATACTTGAATTTTTGTAAACAAGGATGGTTTATTATCAATATTACACATCGTTAAGGTTATTTTTTAACTAATTTAAGGTAAATACCAGTTTGAATGTCATTAATCTCAGTGATGTCGTGGACATGTTGTATTTAACGTATTTACATATTTGCAGCAATGTTTTAGGCTAATATTTTTGCTATTGATTCATACGTTTTCTGAAGTTTGTAACTAAGCCTGCTAGGCAGCTTAATAGTAGATAGTTCAAAAAGTAGGGATACCTATGATTTGTAATCAAAACTATTCAAAACTTCAACTAATACACCTGTCACTACTTCACTAATACTTACGGATACATATAATTGCTAACTATTTTCACACATTCATTCAAAACTGCATAGGCTGTATGTTCGAACCGAGTGATCACAGTAATATGGCAATCGGTAAACTATAAACATTTTTAAGATATAAACAATGCTGGCATTTGACCCTTGGTATTGGAAGGGTACAGCACTATTTCGCGCACCTTAAAACAACAAATTATTTTTAAGAATTTAATATACAACAGCTATTTAATTTTTTAAAATTAAATTCTGGGATATGTCTACTAAACACCTAGTTTGTAGACATTTTCCCCTTAAAGTCATCCTTTAGTGACAACGTTGCTGCTAAATGTTCTTTTTGACGCGAAAATTATAAAATAGGTATGGTTTATTTTGTAGCAAGCTGGGGTCAATCCATTTTCAATTTTTATTGATTTATTTATTATCTTCTCAAACATTTGTAGCAAATGTACTAGGTTGCAGCGTTGTCTTGCATACCATCGTACCAAACCAGGTAGACAACGCAGTAACCTACGGTGATTGCTACTAGAGGTGGGCATTTCGATTCTTTTCAGTGAGTCAGTTCACTGCATCTGCTTCTTTGAACTGAGCTGACTCAGTGAGTCGGCTCAAAAGAGCTGCAAGATCCCTACGATTCGCGGTCATATGAATATCGTCACGGCTCTCTATCACTCTCTATTTGATCTAGAAGTACTTAAAGTCTGGATTTACGTATTTGTTTTTGTTGGACAAGCCAAATTATCAAATTTAAAATTAAAACCTGAAGTAAACTTGATAACTCCCTCGTCTGTCCAGCAATAAAGCGGAAGAAATAATATTTTTAATTTGATATACTTTTGTGAATTGTAGAGTTGTGTTTTTGTAGTTGCTTGCTTAATGATGTTTTATTTTTTGTTACATACTACCTTTGTTGCAAACCCATATATTTATGTTCGTTAAAACGTCGACTTTCAGTTATTAATTACCTGGCTCATGTCGTTTACATAGATTTTGTAACTATGTACCAGTGTACCTACTTAACATGTTGGGAAAATAAACGGATAGAACACAGCTCGCCGGAGTCGTATCAATGAACGATAGCTGCGTTCAGTTGTCACGTTGTCAGCCAGCTCGGCAATTCAGTTCAGTTCGGCGCTGAGCCGGAGAGCTGCATCTACTGAAATAAGTGAGCTGCCTCAACAGCTCTTTTGAAAGAGTCGGCTCTTAGATGCAGCTCACTCCTGAGTTACACATCTCTAATTGCTACAAGTGTGGTAATGTGGCAACACTGACTGCGGACACACAGTCCAAAATGTCCATACGGAAGCAAATATTAGTTGGACTGGAATTGTATGATAAACTTAATGTTTAATTAACGCATGTGTTTAGTTGGCTAACGAATTATCGAATTTTATGACAAAATACGTGTACTTAAGTGCAATGAATCCGGTGAATGAAGCTATCATATTGTATTGTGGTTATGTCAAACCTGTCGAAGAGACTTACAAATAGTAAATCCGTTTTAGAAGAATCCCATTATGGCACAATCCATTGAGATTGAAAAGTTGAATGTATAAAAGGAATTATTAACTAAGAAAGTTAATCACAAAAACGTAAATAATGATGATTAAGGTATCTCCCATTCAAGGGTCGACAAAAGAAGATAACATATCAGTGCTTGTGATACCTGAGGCCAATACCAAATCTTACAACGATAACTGGATAAGCTGCGATTCTAATTGACATAGGCTTATGCAGCCAACAACGCCACAGGCGTTGAAGTTAATAATGCCTACAGAACAAACGGCAAATTTACTTAAGTGAAATATAAGAAGAAACAGAAATCTCAGAAAATAAGAGGATCATATGAAAACAGCTGCTTATTCCAGGATGTGAAAAAATTTACCTACTCGTGCGTAGGACATGAAAGAGGCAAAAGTAACGAAGAAACTACTCGAATATATGAAAGAGAAGTGAGCAAAGAACTCGTTTGCAATTACAAAATTAGAAAATAAGGACAAGAATAGTAGCTTTAAGGTTAGCGTGCTCTTAGAAGATAAACATTATTGTATTTGATTCTTCTAAATGGCTGCAAGGTGTTGCAGTACTGTACTGCCTGCGAAAACGGGGAGTCAATGCACAATTACTAACGGTAATGCAATATATTCAAAGTATATCTGACAAGTTAAAACATGCTAGAGGATTGCAAAGGGGGCTAATAATATGGATTGCATATCTGACACTAAAGAAAGTAAACATACGAAGGTCAAAGATTTGTAATGACCTCTTTGTTAAAGCATCAGCAAGTAGAGAAATACCTTAATGCGAATATACAATTCAAGTATAATTCGTTCAAATTTGTTTTACCAGTAGTTCCAGAAGAAGTTTGTTCGACAATTATTCATAGAGTAATAACAGAAACCAGCAACTGGCGTGGATGATGTAAATGAACAGATATTGAGTTACTGCGGAGAACGTATATTGGATCCACTGTGCTATCTTATGAACGAAWCTTTTATTAACAGGCGAATACAGAGAAAATTCGAAGACGTCAATACGTGTCCCACTGTTTAAAAATAAAGGTACTAAATCAAACGTGGAACTCTATAGTCGTTTAAGCAAGTTTTTGGAAAGTAAAAATTTGTTGTCAAACATTCAGAATTGCTTTAGGCGTAATAAATCAACACATTCTGCAATTTCAGATGCAATAAATTCCGCATATAAGGCTTTATATAATAAACAGCAATATAGGTGGCATGTTCTTGATCTCACTAGAGCATTTGAAACACTTGACCATAGTATTACTGTACTAGTACTAAACTGTTATTTTCTGGCGTAAGAGGTACAGCGGGTGACTGGGTGAACTCGTAATTGAGTGGAAGCTCTCACTTGTAGTCTACCTAAATAACCACAAATCCGAGGGAAAAAAGGTGTTAATATGGGAGTACCCCAGGGTTCGATACTGGGTTCTCTGTTATTCTTAAGCTTTATAAATAATATAAGGTTATAGCAAAGTAGTTTTTTATGTCGATGACACCAGTACTCTCGTTAAAGGTAAATCGGATAGTGATGTTTCCCAACGTTGTTGTACAATTGTTAACACTTTTAATAGGTGGTGTGTAGAAAACGAACTAGTCATCAATACTTCAAAAACGTTTTATGTTAAATTCCTAACGAAAAATATTGCCATGGATCAAAATATTATAATAATTAATACATGAATCGATTCCATCATTAGGATCTTTTAAATTTCTCGGCGTAACTCTGGATAGCAAGTTTACATGGGAAAGACATATTTCGGATTCATCTAATCAAGTAGGTTCCATAAATTTTATAATACGAAACCTGCGTCAAACTGTTTCGGCGACGGTGCTTCGGCTTCTATACTGTGGAATAGTGTAGTCAAGGTTGTCCTATGGGTTAGTTTTTTGGGGATCTTCAGCGCACGTAGAAAAAGTGTACTTATGTTAAAAGAAAATTATTAGATGTATGAATAGTAAACACCCACAGTACAAATGCCGCTAGTTATTTAAAAAATGGGGCTTACTGACATTAATCAGTTTGTACTTTGATTTTAAATGCAAATGACAATTTAAAATATTTCAAGATAAAGCATAATTGTAATACAAGAACGTTGTACAGAGTTTCTATAAATGATCCATGCATCCAGGGCAAATTATCGATTACATCAATTTGTCGTCTCAGGAAGGTGAACACAACTGTTGCTTTGACGTATACTTGTCATCCGTCTATTTTTGAATTATTTGATATATTTTAATATGAAAAAACGCGTGGAGGTGTGCATTTTCAACATACTCTGTAATGTTTTGTGGGATAATCAATTTAAGGTTGCAGAAAGCTTATATTTTGGAGCTGTGTGGTGGCATGGTTTCGTATAACTTTTAGAATATGTAGTATTTGTGAGGTTGTGGCTACATTAAGCCTGCTAAATAATTGTAATTGTAATAAATTGTGTTACATTGTGCTTAACTTATTGAAAATTTATACAATATCATACATATAACTTGGGACGCCACCTAACAGCAATCCGTTAAAGCTTGAATTCGCCGGCAAAAACAATGTCGCTTCCGAACTGTTTATTCGACATCCTTAGTGGAGGTATTCGTACTGGCAAGGTTTAAAAGGCACATAATGCAGCATACCCCTAAGAACCTCGTGATCAATAGTGTCAAAAGCTCTAGAGTAGTCCAGCAATATCAAAGCAGTTATTTTGTTTTAATCCTGCGCCATAATAACATCACTTGTTAATTTTGAGAAAGCAGTCACACAACTAAATCCAGTTCGGAAACCTGACTGAAAACAAGAAATTRTCTGCTGCTCCTCGACATACCTCCGTACCTACCCTTCTATTACCCTTTCCAAAATCTTTCATAAAGTTGGTAAAATACTTGTAGGTCTCAAATCCTTAAACTGTTTTGGATTGTTAATTTTAGGTACTGCCAAGATGCATATCCTCTTCCGGCAGGAGGGAAATGTGGATCTAACTATGCAGGTATTAGCGATGTGTGTGATTATTGGTAGCAAAAAAAGGAACACAATTTAATAGTAGATATATGAATTCCATCAAAACTGGTTGCATTGGTCTTAATAGCTTTAAGAACATATATTTTATCAATCTTTTTAAATGAAAACTTGGACAGGAACGGTTTTTTTAGAGAAATTGTGTACATATTAATTAAACCACGTTTATTATCATCAAATGTAGGCAACGAATGTGCGGGCAAATCCATATCCTTACCACCCTTAATATTAAGCTTTTGAATATTAGACCACACATTTTGTACATTACCTTGATTAAAATACGCACGCTTCTCCGTCTTTACTGCTGTGTTAATTGTATTCCTAAGTTGCTTATACTCTTTCGCTTGACCCTACGCCCACTTCTTTTGAATCTTTCCAAACTTTTATCACACATAAGGTTTTGAAATTGTATATGTTTAAAAGGGGCATGGATGTCTAGCAACGTTTTAAAATTATCATTTAAAAACGCTAACATCTCATCCACGCTCTCCATATCATATATATTACGCCATGGTAGCGACMTTAGATGTGAACCAAAATCTGCATAAATGAAGTGTTTAAAAGAACAATACTTGCTAATACACAGATCTGATTTGGGTTTTTGTACCCGTATGGATCAGCGTATTTACTCATGATCAGTCAAACCATGCAGACCCTCTACTCTCACATCCTTGACAATGCTTTCTCTTGAAGTAATAATTAAGTCTATTAGATTAAAAGACATGTTGTTAGCTATACGTGTAGGTTGATGAACTATTTGAGTAAGAGAAAATCTATCAAGCAATTAATTCTATAAATTCCGTGGTAAATTTCGTGCTAATATCCAAATAATCAATATTAAAGTCTCCAAAACAAAAGATATCATCATGAGCAGTCAAAATTATAGAAAATGTGGTTTCCAAAAAATTCAAGAAGTGATAATAATATCGACGATGAGGATTGTATGTACACTTCACCAATGCATATGACAGTTTACCAAATTGTACCTTAATCCACGATTGCTCAATATAAAAAAACTCTTTTGTATTAATTAGAGTAAATGCAATATTTGTCCTAACATAAAATGCCACACCCCCACCCCCGCCAGATCTATTCGCACGAACACACATAAAACCGGGAATGCCTATATCATTATCTAAAATCACACCTGTCAACTAAGTATCAGTACAAGCATATCAAATTCGTGTAGCTTAACGCAGTCCCCCAACTCCCGAACTTTATTATATTTATTATATGTTAACATGAGCACAACTTATTCCACTCACTCTTCAATTACTCCCTATAATGCTCATATCCACAGAACAAACCTTACATATTTATTTTAAGAAGAAATCAGGGATATATTATTTTTCAACTAAAATATCAAAACCATTTTTTCCTCCTCCTCTCTTTTTTTATAGGTGTTTAGTGGTATAACAGCTAAAGCAATTTTATACATTATTTCTCAGAGAAATTATTAATTTGTTTTACACGAATAATCAAGGGCATACAATAAAAGAAATTCCATCACATAACTGTATCATAAGGCAACAATTTATCAGCAATATAAGTTTAACCTGAAACACTATAAGAATTTGAGAAGAAAATGAGCATAAACTCATTAATTTTCCAAACCAATATATCATATAAAAAAGAACAAGGATATCGATATGTTTTGAATATACCTACCTTTGACTAGTCTCATGAGCTGTGTTCCTTGTACTGACTTTATGGACAAATAAATATTATCATCATCATTATTATTATTATGGAGTCCAAAATTATTTAATTTGGTAGGTAGCTCGGAAATAAAATTCTGCAGGGAATCACATTTTGCTGCTAACAGAACCACTTTACTTTCTATATAAACAAATACACAACCAAAACAGCTGTCAATAACCAATTCTTTAAATTCACTCCACTTCCTCCGCTCATTGGTGTAGGAACCGAATAAATTTCAACGGCGATATATACTTTCTTTCCCGCAGACACCAGGATGTCAGCGGCTGCTTCGGAATCGCTGTAACCTGCCCACAAGGTGTATCCTCTCTCGTTGCCACGATTGACAATCCGAAGACCCGCTATTTCGCCAAAAAGACCAGCCGTTTTACTATATTTGATGATAATATTGTCTGCGTATCCCCCTTCATCAATCACATCAGCGGAGAGCAGGGTGGCGTCTTCTGGCGCGGGGAGGCTTAGGTCACCAAAGTTTTCTCCCAACTCAGGTAGAGTTCCGTTATAAGGGTTAGAAAATATCGTGCCATCGAATCTTGAATTCGTTGATGCCCTTTCTGCCACCACTAACTCAGTTGCCTCGTATATGACGTAGTAATCCGTTTCTTTTAAAATTTCTGCTGACAGCACAGAGAGAAACAGAAACGGCATTAGCAAAACTGCAAACAACATCGCGCTTTGCTAAGTTTAGCAGTTACTGAACGAATCTTTGTGTAAGGTTTCTTAATAGTGTAGGCTCAAAGGTTTTACTGGAGGTATTACTTATCGCGATATATGTATAAGATGACGATTCTGTTTACTTTGAAGGACTGTTGTAGTATCCATTGAAAAAATGCGGACAAACACTTGAAAGAAGGGATTCATAAATTATCTTGTCTCGTTTACACAAGAGAGCTTTTAATACAATCAATATACATAGAAAATGTAAAGGGCCAATTTATATGCTTTTAATATTTCTTAGTCAGTTGTCAGTGAGATAAAACCTGAAAGGTTGCGTGCTTTATTAGTGAGATAAACGTTTACACTTTTAATGTTTTAGATAAGAGCTGCATAGATAGCTAGAACCAGTTGAGATGTCTAAATCACATTATTTTATAACGGTGACATCACTTAATGCAAATTCGGGAATAAAAGGTGTGTATTATATTTTAACAATAAAAATGTCTGATAAAACCGTATTTAACGTTAAATGCACCGACAGTATGTACTGATCTCTTATATTAGGTTTAAAAATGTATTATTTTTTGTAAGATTATATCTAAAGTCATAATTAGCTGAATACATGAAGAAGAGACGGAATATACCTTTTTTAAATTTTGTATTCATGGAAATAACGCATGTATCCATTGCTTCTTGTAGCTATATATACAATTACGTATTGATATTACCTGATACTTGTAGTCTGGGTTTGGCAACTGGTGCTTTAATTATTTTCATTTAGATTGACATTGTGCCATTGATAAAAAAAAAACTACATATACGATCAATAAGTCCCAATAGGTCGCCATCTTGCTCATTCCAGTAACTCGTAAGTGTGACCGAGTGAATGGCGACTGGCAAGATGCGTGGCAAGTACTGTTGTTTATTGTGACGTTGCCATGACGTTCTCATAGAATATTTACTGCGCATGCGTCTGGCCCTACATATGCGAGGATCATTTATCACAATAATCATTGCTTTAAACCTAGGTAACTATATGTTTCTGTCATCTACTTCTGCTTCTACGAAAATCTTGGTACTAAGCCTTTTGAAAAACAAAACATGGTAGAATAAGCCTATTCACTAAAATTTAATTTAATGCAAATTGTACATCATTCTATTGTACTTAAGCCGCTCATAAACATCCAATAAAACAACTTCATATGGATTCGTAGTTTTTAAACAATGGCATTTTAAAGTTTTATAGCGCCCAAAAAGCCCAAAAACGCTATTCCTGTGTGGAGGCTAACGTACGTCGCGTGCACTCTTCCTGACCGAGCCTTCTATTAGAGTAAATGGCATTCCTGTACCTTGAGTACTTTGTATAAAGATAATTTGTTGCTGAAATAACCTTTGACACCACCTATTCTGCCGTCAAAACTTAAAAGTTTAAAGAAACTTGGACGCATGGCGATCGAGTCACACTTTATAAGTTTTAAATAAATCCAATTTAAACATTCAGTAGCCATATCACATTTTAAAAAATTCGGTTGAGGTAAAGCTAATTGGATCCTTTATTACCGATCTGTTTGACAATGTGTCGTCGTTATGGTTTGTTTATGTCTTTTCTTGTTCAGTATCAGTTGTATTCATAAGTTAGGCATAAATGTTTGGGTAACAGTCACACAATTTTTTCACAGGCTAGTAGCGGATATTTCATGTCGTGGTCTTTAGTTTTTCTTTTCTATACGTACATACTATTATTTGTGTGTACCTAAATCGCGATGGAAAGCGATTTTCAAAAAGCCGATACACTTAATATACCCTCAGTTGATGTGGTTATGGCTTCTAACTACATAAAGCAATCGCTGTTCAACCAGCCAGAATCAAGTGGTATAAAGCCAAACGGTACGTCAACATTTCACACAAAAACGTAAATCCACGGTTTAAGCTAAAATCAAAAAGAAAAGAACGAAACAAAGCTGCAAAGCAAAAACACGCTCAGTCTGAGGCTGGGACGCTGAGTGGCTGCGATAAAAAAATAAAACTTATGAAGTCGGTCGGTATTACGGTAGCCAGATTCGGTTTATACACGCCGACAAATGTCGCTAAATACTGACACGAGATCGCTGACTCGATCGATATTATTTATATTTAATCTTAAAAAATTCCTTAACGTTTGTCTTTTATTTAAAATACACATGAGCCGCATGAATCAAATCTCGCATGGTATTATATGCTCATGCTATGCTCGCACTTTTTTACCCTGAGATTGAAAGAAATAATAGTAATAACAGCACACCTTACTAATGAATTGATTATGTTGTCTTTATGCATATTATTTGTTACTTGGGAGCACATATTGAAGCTCTTACTGTATTATGGGCATCGCACCCTGACCTGTATATACTGAAAAGAATTTAAAGCCATCAGGGATAGTATTCTTCTAAATCTGGAGTAATAATGCTTAATTATCATTTAACTTGTAAGTTTCTTACCTTTTTAGGGTATTTCGGTAACTATTAATGCTATATTTACTATATTACTTTTTTATTGTGACTTGAGCTGCTGCATCGCCATTTTTGAGCGCTCTTAGGAGTCTTATGTTTGTATTCAAATATGCATATCTTATTTTTAAAGGATTAAAATTTTTACTTAATAATATAAATTACTCGTACATCCTGTGTTTTCTTATTTCATTACCTCCTCGATGTACAGGTAAAATATGATTAAATTATTTTAAAAAGTTTGAATAATTCCAAAATTAGTAAAAATAAACCTAACAATGTATACTTTTTTTTAATCATAAAAAATAGTCCTTTTCATGCAAATTTGTGTTATATCCCAAAAATGTGACCTCCTAAAAAATTACGGGGTACGGCACTGGATGCAAAATAAAAATATCTATAAATAAATGTCTTTACAGTTTTTCTGTATCTACATACTCAAGCGAGAAATTGAGAGCTAGAGAAATGTTACATTTTCCAAAAGTTAGCTATGGCTTTAAAACAAAAGACGATACAAAATGGCGACGGTACAGCTGAACTCAGAACAAAAAAGTAATACAGTAATGTCGAAACCGCAACCCTCTTGCATTAATAGTTACCGAGATACCCTACAATTACAACGAAAATGGGACACCCTGTACATATGACAACTATTTATAAAGCACGCGATTATACGGATTTAAACAAGCAACGCCCTCCTTTGGATACATAACATGGAAATACAACAAGTCAGGTTATGTCAACTCCTCGGCGCTTTCCACACAGTAGGCTAGTATTTCTGTATACAGAGGGTAGCATGATCGTATGTTGCCTAGTACTAGTAAGTGGAGACAATATAGCTTCCACTGCAGCATCGCAGCGAAACGGGGTTATTAAAATGCCAGGTTATTGCGTTCTCAACTGTGAAAATCGGTCTGCAACTGGTTTTAGATTATTTTGTTTGCAAAATCAGGAGCGAAGAAAAACGTACGATCCGTTCATAAAAAGAAGCGATCTGGTAGTTAAAGCGGCTGCTTGTGAAGTTAGGTCCAAATTACAAATTATGAATTTGTATAAGTAGTAAACTTTTCTCCAATTTTTGGGGGACAATGTGGCGGCAGTAATGATATCCTTTCCATACAGGAACATTACAATAGGCCGACAACCGGCGACATCTCTCGATACACTAGTAACGTACAGCCGTGATTAACGAACTAATTCAGATTTTCGACGGTTTTTCTTTAATAAGTAAGAAGATAATGCCGGCGGAAGACGAACTTTTTATATAAATTACAGATATCAAGAACAGTATCTGCAAAAAAATAAATGTATGCTTTCATAATACCTACGAACTTTAAATGAATAATTCTTTATTTTTTGACAGAGTATTATGTTGACACGGAACTTCTTTAAGTACGCTGTACATTACTTTGTGGACAATGCTGCAGATTCTATGCCCGTTATAAGTAGATACCAACACGTAGTGTTAATTTTTCTCCTTTTTACAAATTCGATGAATACATTTGAGATAAGCAGGTGATTTGTTTGTTATCCTTTCATTATTTCTGGACCACATCATTTTGAAAGAAAAATTGACTATAAAATAGAATGAAATATCACACCACCAACAAACTTCATATTTAGAGCTTGTGCACATTTTTCATATTTTTGTGTGAAATTTTGTTGTTGCTCCATCGATTAAAGAGTACCTTGTGGTCTCTCACATTTAAGTAATTCGAGAACTCGAGAAAATAAGGAAACACAGCATTTATTCCAATGGGCGCTCATGAAAAACGAGTCAAGCAAGCCACGGTATTCTCTTTCGAACGCGAACGTAGCGGCTGTCGTGTAAATTAGTTCGTACAATTTGATCCACATTTGACGTTTGTTGTTTATTGCACTGATGAAAATAACACGCTATTACTGTTACATGTGATTAATAAGGACACCATTGATTCTGCAAAAAAATTTGACAACTGCATTGTCAGTGCAAATTGCGAATGAAATTCGTTTGACAAGTGTGACAGTCATGACAGTTCAGGTTGTTGCACCAGCACTACGACGTACGTTAACGACGACAAAAGCCACCACTGGCTTACTGACCCGTTTTTTATAAACGCCCGTTACGTTTGCTTCATAACGCTCAAAACGAAACATTGAACGTAACAAAAAATGTGCAAATTTGTCGAGCTCTGTAATAAATGAATTCGTCCTGAACCAACAGAATTCCGCTGACAGGAAATTCTAATCGCCAAGAAAACTCCTCTTCCAAGTCCCCCGTTCATCCAAATTAACGATTTCATTTGTAAATTCTCCCGAGCATTCATTCAGTTATTCCTCTTGTAGATTTATACTTACTTACGCCGATTAATTTCGAGAAACACCGAAGACGTGCAACGATTTAAATTCCAGGGACTCCGGTAAATTTCAGTCGGGACAGTAAATTTAAATCCCCCGTGTTGCATGGGCTCTAAAATCTAATACCCTATTGCTTTGTTCGAAATCCGATACTTACGGCGTTGATACCCAGATTATGATAGATTTCGATCGTGATACAAGCACGCGGGATTTGCTTGCTCACCAGGCTTATGGTGCAGTTGCAAGGAATCAAGTTTATTTTTGCAACAAATTGACCATGTGTGACGTGCTGTACTGTATTATACAGAGTGGTCCATTAATGTGTGGACACAATATTATGCAATTGTTATTGTGGATCTAAAAATACCGCGAGTGTAGTGTGGTAGGGCGTAACGTGTTTTTTTTCTCTTAAAATACCATAAATCGAAACGCTAGCATGCGGACATTCTTATTAAATATTCCTAAAACTTAATCAGACGCACAACATTCAATATAATTAGGTATCGCGAGTAAAATCCTCCAGCAGTTTTTCTTGCCCGATAAAATTTAGCACTCCATCGCGTACGAAGGCATTCTGGAAGAATCGCTTGACGAGTGCGCTAGCATCGTGCAATACTTACTTTTTAATTTAAATTCAGCGATACATTTGAATTCTGTACACACCAGCCTTGTCTTGAAGCCGAAACAGAAGTAACCCTCAATAAGAACGACATATTGTCTAAATTTTATTTATATCTTTTATTAACTAACGCCGATTTTATAATTGCGTTATGGTTCTAAGGTGGAAACTTCAGACATACTACCGTCAAATAGGTAAAGCCAATTCGTTTAAGAAGCCCAATTTCGAGCCACCTTATGTGTACCTGAAAGGGGAACGCCGTTACAACTATTTGAAGAGGACCGTGATAAATTTCAGCTAATAAGATGGCGCGGCACACCGAAGTAGCCTGAAAGAGCACGGACCATCCTTGGCCGCTGGCGTGGACAGCTAAGTATACCATTTTAATCACTTTCTTGGGATTTTTCAAAACTGCATTTAAAAACCTTTACACGTAACATTTCATTCATAAATTCTATACACTTTGCGGCAAGGTCTCACTTTTACTATTGTTAAATTCGATTCCGTTAAACTTAAGTTCATTGATAATTTAAAACATAAGATTTATTATAATAGGTTGGCAACTAAATTTTGTCAGTTTTTCAACAACATTTATTTAAACAACAACGAAATAATAGAAACAAATTTTATAAATAACGGGTTACTCAAAGTATTCACCACGTGATTCTATTAATTTTTGCCATCGGTCTTCAAGATGGCCGATGCCACGGGCGTACCAAGCACGGCCCTTCGACGCGAAGATCTCCGTGAGGCAATGCTCAATCTCCTCACGATTATTAAATTTCTTGCCCTTGATTTGATGTTGTAGGCTCCGAAACAGATGGTAGTCTGTGGGGGAGATGTCTGGACTATACGGCGGATGTGGCAGCACCTCCCAGCCCATTTCCACCAACTTATTGGACGTGAAACGAGCTGTGTGGGGTTTGGCGTTGTCGTGAAGCAAAATCACGGGAATGCGGCGCTTACTGAGTTTGCGTCGAACCCGCTCCAATTGCTCACAGTACACCTCGGCCGTTTGGCATCAATTCCCAGTGAATTGGCCCGCGTCGGTCCCACCAAACGCACAACATCACCTTTGGAGCTCGAAAGTCAGGTTTCGGCGTGCCACTGCGTCTTTGACCAGGCGAAAGCCACTGGTTGCGGCGCTCACGATTCACGAGTGGCACCCATTTCTCATCGCAAGTGATCACTGAGTTGAGAAACGGTGATCGGCGTTGCCGGCGAAGAAGCTTTTTGGCCACCTCGACGCGTTTCTGTTTTTGGGCTTCTGTCAGCTCGTGGGGCACCCATCGGCCTTTCACCCATTTCTTGCCTGGAAAACAAAAGACTTCAGCTTTTTTTTAACAGAATGAAAGACTCACCTTCGGCACGCAAAATTTTCCCAATTTCTTGATGACTGCAGCGAAATTCATGAGCTAAATCGCGAGTACTCGTCGTCGGATCCTCTTCGATGGTGTTGCGGACACCAACCCAATCGATGGTTTTCGGCCGACCACTGCGTTTCTGGTCCTCAACTTCCGTCTTTCCCAATTTAAACTTGGAGAACCACCGATGTGCTGTTCGCTCAGTAATCGTTTTCGGTCCGTGGGCCTTGTTAACGCGATCTGCGGCCGTCGGCGCATTGGCGCCCCGCAAAAACTCATACTTGAGGAGCTTTCGGATATCAGCACGTGACAGACTCATATTAAACGGAATCGTATAATATAATATACCAAACTGACCGCAACAAATTTCTTTATCCAATACAGAAAACAAAATGTAAATGTCACATTAAACAAAGGCGTTATGTCAAAAACTGACAAAATTTAGTTGCCAACCTAATATAATGTACTTGATGAAATATAAATTGCACTAATTTTAGATAGCGATAATTCGCCCTCAATAGTCGTTTTATTAGAAACTAGGCATTTCCAGTTTTTGGCACTTTTTTCAAAATTTAATTATAAAGTGAAAGCTGGTGGCGCCCTTTTTTAAAAATAATTTTGCTGGTTTCAAATATTCCATTAATCAATACTTAAATAAAAATTATTTCTCAGAAACCCCACCCATGTGCCGCTGAAATTCGAGCTACCAGCTTTGTAGACTTGCAATTTTTAATATATCTGCAAAATTACTTTGTTTTATACTAAAACTATTAAAAAATATTTGGATTAAAATTTTGATGAGTTTTTCAACAAATTTTACTTTTATACTGTCATCCTTAGTAAAGCATTTGATTTTTGACTAAATAATTTTTCTTATTTTATTAGGGTTCTTTTTGTTATGTATATAAATCCCTTGATCCTTTTCGGTCTAGTCGTAATCTTCTGTTCAATGTTATTCTAGGTTCGTGTAGATTTGTTTTTCAATGTATAATACTTGATCAGTTACACAGTGGCAAATGGATTTCTAATAGCTAAAGGACKGCGGACAAAACATCAATATTGCCAAGTCTAACTATATAGTGCTGGACATGACATAATTTTAATTTGAAAATATTTTTTTGCAATCTTAAATAGCATTTAAACGTGATTGTTACTTCTATTTTAATGTGACTATTTTTGTACTACTGAACATTATAATAGCTAAACATTTTTCCAAATATACTATAGGCTTCGGTTAAACTGGCAACACCACGCGAATGGCGTGTTCCTGTGCGGTCTTGAACGAATCTGCTTGGGGGAGATCCTACCACGTTTTGATGCCGTGGTAACGCTGTTTGTCGAGTTTTCCTAAAATGGACAAATTTCATATACTCGCGAAAAGACCAAACAATAGAAATGATAGCGAATACTTATAGGCAGGTTATAATATTGTAATTTTTTTTAATAAATAAAATATTCCTGAACCTTTATAAAACACTGCACGCTGCTGGGTATCAAATCAAGTATGTTTTATAGCAACCGCGTTCCCTTCACCGGCGTGTCGTTGTTACAGATCCGTTTGCCACACTGTAAATCACTTATATATATTACCTATAATCGTGTTATTTTGCACTTTTTTGTCAATTGTTATGTGCTGACTTGTAACTAGTTTAAGTTTTTGCTACAAACGTGACTGAGCAATTTTCTTCATTTCTAAATGCATAAATTAATCTTCATCTATCATTATGGCACTTTAACTTGTCGAATTCGTGATCCCAATTCTGCACTATCAGATAATTTTGAGCAAACAGCTGTTCGTTAACTGCTAAACTTAATTCAGCCACCAAGTTGTATTGTTCTATCACGCCCAGATGTTGCAGCACGTTATTTTGCTCTCTGTGCTATCCACTGCAATATCTCTGGTACCAGTGGAAGAGCAGCAGCATTACAAGATTTATAAGCTGTCAGAAGTTGACTTCGAAGCCAGACAGAGCGAGTATCACTTAAATAAAGGATTAAGGTCAGTCGTGGAATATCCATACAGTGGCACTGTGCCGGAAGATGACGGCGGTAACTTTGGAGACATAACTTTTCCAAGCTCGGTAGTGAACAAAAATGGCACTCTGATTGCAAGAGACACTATCATCAACACCGATGATTCAAGCAACCTTCTTATTATTTATGGAAGGACGTTTAATTCCACCTACGTCGAGGATTTTAACTTGCTAAACTTTGGAAGACAGAGAGGATGGGCTTACAGAGCAACTATCCATCACAATGTCGGTGTAGTAGAGGGGGAGATATTAGTTGCTGCTGGTAACATCGTTAGGATCTTAGCTGAGGTGTACGCTAGGGTATAAAATAGTTGTCTTGTTCTGCATTTAGAAAAATAAAATATACTTCATGTTTTGACATTCTTTTTGAAGGAACTTTAACAGAAGTACCTAACAATTAAAAAATCGCACTTTGAACCTATACCGCTTTTTTGGTATTCACAGGAATGATAAATTATTTTACTTCCACATCCAACGGATATGGGAAGTACTGTACCGCGAAAAAAATTTTCAAAAATTTTTATTTGCTCACTCGCTTTAAAATGGTCGAAAACGTAAAAAATGAGCAAAATAAAATTTCTTGTCTGTGTGTCTGTGGCCTGTGGTTTTGTTTGTGGACACGATAACTTTCGAAAGACTTAATATGTGAATTTGAAATTTGGCTACCCAAAGCGACCTATCGTTTGTGGGGTAAGTAGGGTATCGGGAAGTGGGCGAAATTGGGGAGGAACTACCCTTTTTGCAAATTCCTATTTCTTTTAGTTTTAGTATGTGATTAGTAGTATAACTGCGAGTATTATTCAACCTTATAAATTTTCGGTGCAGCAAATTGTTTAGAAGATATAAGCAAAAAAGCGTCACTTAAAGAAAACGGTTTTTCCTAAATATCTCCGAATATATTTAATATATTCAAAAAATGAATACCATCAGATAGGAAATAAAATTTCTCACAAAAAGTGTTTTAGAAAATTTATCCAAATTTTTGACAATTTCGAAATATTTCCAAAAAACGTATTTTGAACCCTGTTCGTATAGATTTTTTTTAAATTTTGGTATTATACAGAAAACCAAATTTCTGATCGGAAAGCACCAACCAAAAATATATTTTGCCTACTCCAGAAGATGTAAATTTATCCCGCCATAGCTTATTCCAAAACTCATGTCCGTATCGGCAACAGTATTTAAAATATTTAAATAATAATAATAATAGCTGTACATCCCCTGAAAGTTTGTTGGTATGTTTATGAAACACCCTGTATATTTTTTAAATAAAAATTAACTAAATAAGGAAGAAGAATAAATAATCATCGATGGACAAACTATGATAATTTCAGTCGCTCGTTGCACACAATAGTGACTTCGAATGAAATTCTTGTTGTATTTTAGACAACCCTATCTTTTGCACGACTCTTATCATTATTTGCCATCTTACGGTGTATTTCTTATAACCAAAAGCCAGCATCAAACCCTAAATTGTCATGTTTTACTGTATGAACCCCCAAGTCCGAACTGGAACTTCATTTCCTCAATATATTTTTCCGACAAAAGCTACCCGACACTGCGGCCCTCCGCGAATATCATTTGTTCGAAATTTTGTTCCCGCTCAACGTAAACAAGCGAAGTTGCCGCCGCCGAGATATTTACATGTGCGATTAGGAGGGCGCAATTTTGCGATAACGTCGCGAGCGCGGTTCTCCGTCTGAATAGGAAACTCGACTGGGAAATGCCGATAAAAACTTACAAAGTCGATCTTTAAACACGCCTCGTAATGCGGACACCGCATTCAGACAGAAAACATGTGCATCGGCACGTCGGAAATAGCGATAGAACAGCGGTTGAGCAATGAAAAGTTTTTCCACTTAGTTTGAAAGTTTTTCGAGGGGAATGTATATATAGATTGTGCTAGAACTGGGGTTAGCAACGTTATTGTTTACCGGAATTTATCTCCAGGTGGATTTACTAAATTATCCCTTCAAAATTTAATAAATTTGAAGTCAGCTTCCACTTGAAATGTAGTTTTCAGCTTACGAGTATCTTCATTACTTATCTGTACTAAGAGCAAGACGTCTGTCACCTGGTTTTCACGTTAATGGTTCAATAAATACATGAATATATGCATATTATAACTATGATGTAGATATCGATGCCTGTATACATATATGAGGGTCATTTAGAAAAAAACCAGACAAATTGCTGTAGCTTAAAAATTGTTTATTTAATAAACAAATACTAAACTTTGCTTACTTTTCATTGCAGTTCACAGCGACTCTTATAGGTTTGTAACATCGTTTTTGCAATTTCTATATGCCTCTGACGTAGGATTTTTTGAGCTGATGCCGAAGCGACTTTTGCGCCTGATCATTAACATCTTGATTTGATTGAAGATGTTAACCACGCGGTCTTGTTAAGTGATCCAAACAAATGGAAAGCTGATGGGACAAGGCCGGGGCAATAAGTGAGGTGTGAACCTTTCATCCCACTTTTTGAAGTGTATCTGAGTTAACGTTACGAGATTCGTCTACAAATTACAAAATATTGCACCCATTACGATAAATGCGTCTCTTATAAATGCTTGCATATCTTCAAAGGTAAACGTAAACAATATCGAAACAAATATGCAGGAAATATCTTGTATAATCATTATGTCAAATATATTGTAAAATGTAAACTAATTAGTTGCATACATTGAACATTTACGTGAACAGTTTTGATGTTGTTTTTTTTTCAATTAAGAATAAAATATGTTTTGTTAAAAATTAATTAATAAAATAAAAAATAAATAATTTTAGGTCAAAATTTTATAGCCTACTTTTCTAAATGTAAAAAAGTTACGCAAATAGCGACGATTGGTACAGAGGAATGCCTTAGACGACAGGACAGTAGGCTTGCGATATTTGCTTAATTGAAATAGTTGCTTCAACTGAGAGTCTGCGTTTTGGAGCGTTAAAGTGGAGGCCCTGGGTTCGATTTCCGGTTGAAGCAATATTTTTTTCTCCTTAAGTTCACTTTCTTTCTGGATGAAATATGACTATCATTATTTTACACACAGAAGCAAAGTAGAGTTTTGCGACAAATGAAAATGAAGACTTATTTTTCCCCAAAATAAAATCAGATAATTATCACAAGAACTGTAGGTACCCAAAAAGCTTTATATCGTTCGGAATTTACTGAATTTGGACTATTGCAAATCGACACAAAACCAAGGATTAAATAACTATCAAGATGGCCTCGTCAGAAAAGGAAACGCGAGACAAGACAAGAATGGAAAGCAATTTTTGTTTAAAGGTCCACTCTCAAAAACGTTCAGTTGCCTTCGGAAGCACAACACTGGTCTGCGATAGTGTTGCCAAAGTGGGCCATTTATCAAAACAGCTGTTTTCACAATTTGAGGCTTTTATTTTGAAAAAGTTGTAAGGTGTTAGTGCAACCAAGTAAATAAATAATTCCCGGTGGTTKACTGTCAGACATGATATTACACGTATTACGTACTMTTTGTAGAAWTAACTGTTGACAGCCTCATTACTATCTGTATTCACTATTCAGCACCGCCTAATAATGATTCTAAATTCAGTGGATTCTACTCACCTTTTGAATGTGAACGTTTGTAGGTATACGATACATAGCAGGTACTACTGTGTAATGAGTACGTTACAAATTTAATCAATTCTTGTATAGTAGTATTAAGAACTAAACCTGACGTATTTAGGAGACTAAAGTAAATTTTAATGTCATGTTTAAAATATGAACATTTTATAGCCAAATTGAAATAAGGAGCACTCATACGTTCTTGTTAAAGCTATTAAAAAGTACTTATTTAAATTTGCTACAGCAAAATAACCGTTAAGCTCAAGACTATAATACGTTCCTATTATATAGGGCGTCTCAAAATTAAGGCATTTCGATACGGTACTTATAGGGGACCTTTACAGGAGTAAGTAAAATAACTTCCTAACAATGTTGCTCGAAAATGTTTATACTAATTTTTACTATTCCAGAGTGTGTAGGCAGTACAAAACCTGTACTCGAAATGCTATAATTTTGAGACACCCACCATACCTACCTATTTTGATTTTGTATCCGTTTAAATTTTTTTCATGTTTTTCTATTTTTGTAACCGTTTAAAACAAGTGTTAATTTGTGTTCTTTTTATGTTTATCTTTGTTGTTGTTTAAAAATGTGTTATATTACAAACAAATAATGTTCCTTTGAACTTAAAAAAGTGTTACTTTGTGTATTTTTTAAAGAACATTCCTTTTTTTTAAACCACAGGTCAAACTAAATCCTAACTAACTAACTACATAAAAGGATACCCAGTAGATGAATTATGCATGAATTCTACCATACCACTGTAAATACAGATATTGGAAAATATTACTTTAGTTTTAGGAATCGCTGGTTTGTAAGGACAAATTCCTTGGTTTGGTTCCTCTAGCTGAAAATGTCTTCATATAACATTTGCACGCTATAGACAAAGATGGACTGTGTCTGCTTTACCACTTCTTTAGCTACGTTCTATCGTACTCCTTTTTTGTTTCCTATATTATTAAGAATACATATAATCTTGACACTTTTGGTAATTATTACTTCCTAGGTATAATATATAAAATAGGTAAATACCAATCGTACCAGCGTTTGTGTACCGATTCAAGATGGAAAACTTGTCTAATAGTTTAACCATAAAAAAGGTACAAGACGTAATATTTTGTCTGTTTTTTTAAAGGGAAAAGATAAAATCTTGACAAATATAAATATTAATAATAAAACACTTGTTTAATCCTACTTCCAAACTTTTATTTTTGGCAAAGCCAAATGCCAGCATTTCAACCGCCAAGCGGCCTTCTTCGGTGGCTTAACAAGTATAACTAAATTAAAACAGTAAAGACATTTAAACATATTGTAAACATAGATAGGTACAGAGTAGTGTGGTGTGGGAAAAGAATTTGTTTATATTATATTTTCGACTTGACTATTGCGATAAGTGGGTTATTTAAGGGCGTGAGATCCGTATTTAGCAGATGGCTTGAGTTGCGTTTCATGTAAACAGCCTCTAAGGGGTTCAAGTTGACGCGTGTGGACGGTTTTATGTTCTTGACGTTGGCAATATTAAATTTGTGACCTGTTTCAATATTATGTAAAGCTAGTGCAGATTTCTCTCCATTTCTATTGTTTACGTGGTACATATGTTCCTTGAATCTAATATTTGCATTACGTTTTGTTTGGCCAATGTACTTTTTTGGGCAGTTACAGCATTTAATTTCATAAATTCCAGATTTGTTTAACATATCTTCTTTATCCAGGGTGTTACCTAATAAGTTCTTTAATGTGTAGTTGTTTCCAAAAGCAAGATTTATATTAAATTTAGAAAATAAATTTTGAAATTTATGCTCTATTGAAGGATGGTATGTAAATTTTCTATGGAATATGATTTCTTTTTCTGGACTAAGATGCGTGCAAGATTGTAAATTTAATTTATATTTGTGTTTGTTCAATAACTTACTGATCATTTCTTTTTTGAATCCATTTGAATTTGCTAAATTATATATGTATGATAGTTCGTTTTTATAATTTTCTGTGGATAATGGCACATTTAGCAATCTATGTATTAAGCTATTAAAGGCGGACATTTTGTATTTGAAAGGTGTACAAGAACTGTTTTTTATGTGCCATTATCCACAGAAAATTATAAAAACGAACTATCATACATATATAATTTAGGCAAATTCAAATGGATTCAAAAAAGAAATGATCAGTAAGTTATTGAACAAACACAAATATAAATTAAATTTACAATCTTGCACGCATCTTAGTCCAGAAAAAGAAATCATATTCCATAGAAAATTTACATACCATCCTTCAATAGAGCATAAATTTCAAAATTTATTTTCTAAATTTAATATAAATCTTGCTTTTGGAAACAACTACACATTAAAGAACTTATTAGGTAACACCCTGGATAAAGAAGATATGTTAAACAAATCTGGAATTTATGAAATTAAATGCTGTAACTGCCCAAAAAAGTACATTGGCCAAACAAAACGTAATGCAAATATTAGATTCAAAGAACATATGTACCACGTAAACAATAGAAATGGAGAGAAATCTGCACTAGCTTTACATAATATTGAAACAGGTCACAAATTTAATATTGCCAACGTCAAGAACATAAAACCGTCCACACGCGTCAACTTGAACCCCTTAGAGGCTGTTTACATGAAACGCAACTCAAGCCATCTGCTAAATACGGATCTCACGCCCTTAAATAACCCACTTATCGCAATAGTCAAGTCGAAAATATAATATAAACAAATTCTTTTCCCACACCACACTACTCTGTACCTATCTATGTTTACAATATGTTTAAATGTCTTTACTGTTTTAATTTAGTTATACTTGTTAAGCCACCGAAGAAGGCCGCTTGGCGGTTGAAATGCTGGCATTTGGCTTTGCCAAAAATAAAAGTTTGGAAGTAGGATTAAACAAGTGTTTTATTATTATTTAATAACTTCCAAAAAACTCCACTATTCAGTATAAATATAAATATTGTTTGTCGAAAATTTTATCGTCCTGTGTCTAAAAGAAAGAGCTATTACGAAACGTGTTAAAATAACTGTAGGAATCCCTTATTTTCCTTATGTTTAGTGAACGGTGTGTATATACCAGAGATCATCTTTAGGCCACAGATAAAATTTATACATATTATTTTTATATGTAACTTACATGTCGATATTTACTCGTACTTTTAGTTGCTGCTTAATTCCAAATATTATCTAAAATCTGCAGATGTTTATGTTGATCGTTCTTCTATGCAGCACATACTAATAATATCAAGTGATTACATATTTCTTGTATCTACATATAAGTACATACTAAAACGTTTTACTTTTTTACAGGTATGTTTAGTCTTCCATTTGAACGTAAGTTGTATATAATTTTTTGTTATAACTAGTAGTGAATTTTTCTCTTAATGGCGCATTTGATATTTATCCAGCCCATTGAATATGAGCTGCTCAAAAAGGAGGCGGTAAAGAAATATTTACAAACACACAAGAAGGTGTATTTTGTCACGTTATTACAGTTACAAGGAATAGTCAAGAAACACAACTGGATGTAAAATGGCTAAATTCAGAGTGAAGTGATGGAATACTTTGGCTACCAAAAATAGACTTAATTCAGGAGCATTTTGCCTCCCACTCTTTGAATTAATACGCCCCACGCAGTTCTCGATGAAGCTCTTTAGTCGACGTGGAAGCAAAATGCAGGAGGGCCGAGTATTTCCTCAACTTAGCTTTTACAAGAGCTATACGCCAGATAGCGCCACTTATACGCTGTGGATTACCTTTCTCGTTCGATAATTTCACTGATAAAATAGCTAGTTGTTAAATGTAGAGTACTTAATCATTTGTTACAAAAAAGTATTAACCATACATTCATTTTCATATAGGATGTCGAATTCATAAAAAAGAAAATAACAAACAAGTTTTATCCAAATAGAAATAAGAAAAATTGTGACCATCGTTTTTATTAGGTTTTTAATTTTTAAGTTTAATTTAACTTTCAAACGCAATTTTTTCAAATAAAATTAATGAATACGTAGTTGAAAGTATTAATTAAATTCACGTTCATTTTGTGCAGCATTGTTCGTCATTTTAAGAAACGCAAAAACAGGTAACTAGAAAATTCAACAGATTTTTCCAATCAATATTTAAATTCCAGTAATGTGGAGAAAAAATTTTAAATACAACTATATTTAAATGTTTAAACATATCGACATGCTATAAACAAAAACATTTTGCAACATTGTACATTGATGCCAACTTTATAATGGAAATACTTCATTCGTGACGTAGCTTTAAAGTTCTGCCAACAACGGTGTACCTTTAGCAGTTTACAGGGTCCTATTGTATACGTCGAACTACCCTGCCTGACAAACCAAGCCTGTAACTTGGAATTCATGATACGAAAAGATTACGAAAGATGTCACCTTAATATCTGGTAACCTTTCACCAGCGAAAGAGAATCAACTACATGACTCAATAAACTCGTCCGCGATAACTGAAAATGCCCGCATGGCCACCGCTAGTGCTAATCCTCGCTTCTGTTTTGTTTTCCGTTCGACAGCCCTTGTCGTCCAGAAAAAATACCCCTCCGGTTGTTTATCGATTCCATTCGGCGAGTTTCCCGAACATACCCTTTATCATTTCTGACAATGATTGCGTTTTGCGGCTGGAGAATTATACAATCCGTAATATACCGAAACGTATCGATGTTTATCCCGGCTCTCCTTCGAACGACAGGTCCACAATGCGGATGAAAATGCCGACCCATTCATAGTTCCGAATGTAAACGCAGGCCGGGCGAATTGATCCGTGGGCTTTGATGTGATAATAATTAAACGGTTGGCACCCTTAATGTTGATGGCTCTTGGAATATAACAAGGGTAGATGTTGCTTCAGATTAGTGTCGTAATTCTGCGTTGAATTCGCCAACAATGAGCATATTATATAAATTAAATTATGGTAAATGAGTAATGGAATTTGTTGTCACCGTCAAGATCCTCTAGAGCAGTGGCTCTTAACCATGGCAATGTAGTACCTATAAAGTTATAAAGATAGTTACCGTCGGGCGATACATGCTTCCAAACGAAAGAAGTTTTCTAGGTAAAACTATAAAGCATGTACAATGACAAACAGGTCTCAACTAGGGCTGGGCAAAGTATCGATACTTACTCAAAGTATCGTTACCTTCGGCGGTATCGAGTATCGATACCACATTGTCGTGGTATTCAAAAGTATCGAAGTGTCGAAAGTATTCAAAGGTATCGAAATATCGAAAGTATGCAAAAAGTATCGAAGTATCGAAAGTGTTCAAAAGTAACGAAGTATCGAAAATATTCAAAAGTATCGACGTATCGAAAGTATTCCAATTTGTCTGAAGTATCAAAGGTATTCAAAAGTGTCGAATTCAAAAGTATCGTAGTATCGAAAATATTTAAAAGTATCAAAGTATCGAAAGCAAGATTTGCTCAAGTATTTAAGGGATTCGAAGAACAAGTGTTTCTTCTTAACGCGTTTTTAACACGGGTGGGAATATTGTAATCGATTTACGTGCATTGCGGACGGCAGACCATGCTGATCAGTTAAGCACTCTAGCAATGAACAAAAAGATTGTCCCCGAGTAGAAAAGTAAAACATTAAAATGTCAGAAAAGTTACTTGAAAAAAATTATACTACTTTACAGTTGCAGTCCCATGTTTGGGAGAGATCCTTTCAGTGCGTTCTACAAAAAAAGTTATATAAATGTAGAGTTTTTGTCTCGGTTTTAAGTTAGGTTGGGAATCTTACCTAACTTAAAACCGATTTTTTATTCATTACATTATTAATTTTGTTGATGTGGTACATTTCCAAGATTAGCCTTTTACTGGTATTAATTTCAGTATCTAATATTTTTACCCCATCCCAATCTATCGTGTGGTTGTTAATACCAGTAAAAGGCTAATCTTGGAAATGTACCACATCAACAAAATTAATAATGTAATGAATAAAAAATCGGACACAACAATTAAGTAGTATATACACATATCTGTTATCAAAGGGAATGACATAAATAAAACAAATTATAATTAATTTATTTGACACAAGTCATTTATGGTAAAAAAAACTTATGTTTCGTAAAAAAACACTGTTGCGCATATTTATAACTTACACCTAGCCTCAAATTTCTGTAAGTATATATAAGGTTCCATATAGTTTGTTGTATTAATTAAGTTGAATTGTAGATGCTCCCAAGAAGAATTTAAATAAATTCGAAAGCTCAGCTTAAGAAAAAAGAGTACTCTTTTACGTGTAGCTTACTTGGTCTTTAAGAAACTACGACCGTCATTGTCTCCAGCTTATCAATTCCAGATGGGTTTTTATCAGAATATTCGTTCAAATTATGGACAACAAACAGTGGAACTTTTCAAGCAATGGAATAAAGCAACATCAAAATGTGCCAAACTTACGAACAGAAGTTTTTCTACATAAATGTAAAGAATATGGGATTTTTTAGAAACATGTGTCAAACAATACAAGAAGTTTATATAGTCTATTCGGGGATGGGAATCAAAGGATCCAAAAGAAGATCATGGACTTAAATTTAAAGTTAGGATTTAAAATTATTACTTTAGAAATAAGCCAATTAGACAAAATTTCAAAATTAAAAACTAAATCTAAGTCAAAACTACAACAGATTATGCCACATCATGTTATACAAGAATTTGAAAGGCGTCAAAATATATATATTTTAATAAAGTTTTTAACATGGTAAAATCTAGAAATCAAAACAAGTTTGAGAAACTAAAACAAGAACATAAACTGAAATTTAACACACAAGATAAATGGTTAGTTAACCTGTCTTAAACAAACTTACCTGAAAATGTGAAAACTGTTTTGTGCCTTGGGCCAAAACTTAGTTTTAGGACTAGTTTTAAAAATGTGCATTTTTTACTTTTTTAAAAACACCAACAAAATTCAAGTCCAATGTAATTTACTGTTTTAAATGTAACAGTTGTGATAGCATATATGTGGGTCAAATATCTCAGTGGGTAAAGAACAGAATATCATTACATAAAAGCGATATTTCTATGAAAAGAGACCGATGTGCATTAGCCACACATGCGGTCAACAACAACCACACGATAGATTGGGATGGGGTGAAAATATTGGATACTGAAATTAATACCAGTAAAAGTCTAATCTTGGAAATGTACCGCATCAACAAAATTAATAATGTAATGAATAAAAAATCGGACACACAACAATTAAGTAGTATATACACATATCTGCTATCGAAGGAAATGACATAAAAATACAAATTATAATTAATTTATTTGACACAAGTCATTTATGGTAAAAAAAAACTTATGTTTCGTAAAAAAAACACTGTTGCGGATATTTATAACTTACACCTAGCCTCAAAATTCTGTAAGTATATATAAGGTTCCATATAGTTTGTTGTATTAAGTTGAATTGTAGATGCTCCCAAGAAGAATTTAAATAAATTCGAAAGCTCAGCTTAAGAAAAAAGAGTATTCTTTTACGTGTAGCTTACAGGTCGACATACCCTGAATCACTTGGTCTTTATTATTATTATAGATATATTTAATTTTAATAGTATTATTTAGTTCATTTATATATTTGTTACGTTCCTAACATGCATAAACAGGGTTTGAAAAGGTGTAAACTAAATTGTATGTTCAGTTTTAAACAAAAACGCTGGTATAGGTAAATTTCTTATATCATTATTTTTTAGGAAGTTTACCTAACATGAGAATGACTTACCTATCGAATTGTTTGTGAGATTTGGCGTAATAGATTTTTTCAACAAAAACCGATAGAATAGAACTTACTCGATAGAACGATAACCCATATATAGAGCCTGCTATCAACTATAAAAAAATATGAAGAGTAATAGTAGTAATGCCGCATTGACTTCCCTATTATAAAGAACCCATGCCATATATGGGCTCTCATCGTATTTAGAACAGGAAATTTTATCGATTCCTCCTAAAGAAGTTGTGGCTGCTATTTTACGGAATCGCTAATTACATTATATCTTACCAACAACTGAAATATTAGATGAAATCTGCATCAAAAATAAAAACTGATGTGTCCAAGCGTTTTTATTCAATGCTCGCTATATTTTTTCGAACTATGTCCAAGTTTTTTACACCCTGTATATAGTTATATACATAATTACATTTCTGTTTATCGGTGAGTTTAATGTCCCGTTGATTGACCTTTCTTTTAATATAGTAGTTTCACGGATGTAGTGTGTTTTATTATATGTACACTTAAATGTAATGTATGTGTAAAAAGTTGAGTTGCGTTTTTCCACTATAAAGCACTTTTGTGTTTTGTAAAGCAAGCTGTTAGGCTGTTACTAGTCATTATTTATTAAGTGCTATGAATTCCTACGACCTATATCTACATCAACAAGCATGTGGACACTGGACACATTAAATGCATAAAAATACGCCACAAGTATAAAATAAATAAAAACTAGATAATTTTGCTTGGATTAGGTTTAAATTAGTTTAAATAAATATAGATATAATAGATGGTTAGTAGTTAGATTTAGATTTAATATTTGATACATAGTACATGCGCCTCAGCATATTATAAACTATTCCTATTTCAATAATTTAACCATTGATTTATAGCTCCTAGATACATATAGTACTATTCGATACTTCTACACTTTTGATACCTTGGATACTTTTGATACTTTGATACTTTTGATACACTCAATACTTTAGATACTTGGGATACTTCGATACTTTCCATATTTTCGATACTTCGATACCTTCGATACTTCGATACTTTCGATACTTTTGATACGTCGATACTTTTGAGTAGTATCGATACTGCATCGGTATCTAATATCGATACCTGTCTAACGGTATCGCCCATTTTTGCACCAGCTGTTAGTATAATTATGTTATTAGGTTAGTTTGAGTGAAGTGTTTTGTTAATAATGTATCGCGATTCAGTTCCAAAGTAAGTATTTTTACGAACAGCTGACTAGGCAGCCCTATTTTGTTGAGCGAAAATAGCGTCAAATGCTTCTGATTTTTTTTTGCTTCACCGCTCGGCTAAGCAAGAATAAAAAAAGGTCTCGACAACTAATCTGTACAGTTCGGTTCATTTCAAGCCGCTCTTCTGCAGGGCCTTCTGGCACTTCTTTGTTGATTAGGTCTATAACTTCAAGTTCACTTTAGGGCACTCGTACTCTGAAGTTCCATGTACTGTAACATTTACCATAAACAGTTGATTTTCCGCTTATTTCCGAAAACCTCATTTAATTGGATGACTCGCATAATTTAATGAGCTGACAACAAATGTTTTAGTGTGCATTGTTTTGGGCCAATAACCAATGGAATACTAAGCTGAGGACCCAGTATCTAAATTTAATTTAGTTAATCTGTGGACACTTGAAAATGTCATCTAAGAAGGTAGAAAAAGATATACTGTCAAATCTATATTAACTATTTTACACATAACAAGCTTAGTGAAAAAATAAGTATCTTCAACTTTATAAGCTAGTGAATTGGTTTCTTTTTTCAGATAGCGTACTATCGATCATTCTATTTGCGAAGTTCCGCTTATTTAAGAAAGAGTGTATAATCAACAAGTTAGAGCACACACCTGTTGGCTAAAGAAATACCTGAATTGAGTTGCGTAGATTCTAAGTAAAAGAGCGTTGGAAGTTATAACAAAATCGAGGAGTTTTATCTAGCGTATGTTCGCCTCTCAAAAAATATTGTCCAACCCTTATAAAGCGCTTAGTACATCTGCACTTTTCACCAGGATGATCCAAACTGCCATAAATCTTGTTGTGACGCTAACTCGTAGGGGTGATCATCGTACTAAAAAAACTTGGGTGCGTCGTTGCCAACCATCTCGGCATGCTGCGATCGTACTACTTTCGTCCACTTTTATGACCCTCCGAAATTTATCGCACCCAATCGAGGCCGATATTAAAAGACGAGATTTATCGAGAGCTTCCTGTATTCGGCAAAGTTTGCCGGGTGCTCGTACTCTAGGTTATAAAATAAAATCGCCATTGTGAGAAAACTTTTGGGGATGACACTGGGGGAAACTTGAGACCCTGCACTAGCGGCACTGCCAGCAGTGTGAAAAACTAAGGGCACGAATAGACCAGACAAACACATGGAAGGTTTTTTAGTTCTTGTTCTGTTTGTATTTAGCTTTGTCATAAGACGAACTCATGAAGAACATTTTTGACTATTGGCATGCAGAGTACCTAACTACCTTACAAACTAGAGCTAAATGGCAGTGTAACACTGAATGTCGTTGTCGGTTTGGTAGTAATTCTAAAAAACTAAAATACTGCCCTGCTCAATTGGCCTTTAGCTGTTGTAACAGAGGTTCATGCCGGAAATAACGGTCATGTACGGGTCGTTACGGTTAAAACTACTAAAGGTTGCACTTTTACTCGCCCCGTGGTGAAACTGTGCCCTTTACCTACCCAGTAGGTAAGGGTATAGTCACAAATTATATAATGTTTAGTTTCTTTTTAATTTATAATATGAAATTTCTGTTTTGGGTAATGTTAAATACGCGCTGCAACGAAGTCTATTTATTTACTGGTTTAATTCATTGAATTTAGAAAAAATAAGTATATTTTTTGGTGGGGGATATGTTGACGCAAAATTTAAATTCTGCGCCATTCGGATAATTAAGGGAGAAAAGATCAGATATTATCAGACATGCATGTTAGAAGCACGGTCGGCGGTGTGCTCGCGGTAAAGTGCGGATTTACTAATTTTTTGCCTAGAAATCTCTGTCTTTCCTTACCAGCCCTCCATAATTCTCCTGTGCGCATTAAACGTTATCCAGAGACGCCAAATTTGTTATTTTAAAGGTGTTTTTAATAACACTATCTGTATACGGTAAACTATTCACACCAGTTTCATCTCATATCGAAATAAAAATACATTTATGGTTAGCAATTTCAGCCACATATAGCAATGGCAGTTTAGCTGAACTCTAATGGCTCCACGATAGCTTCGCACGAATTTGGAAAAAAATGTTTCAGATACTCCTAATTGTAATGTCCTTTAGGGAGCGTTGAAGACGTGATTACGGAAGCTACAGAAATACAAACATCTCGTAATGTTCTCTCATAAGAGTTTATCAAACTTGTAAATGTAACTGAGCACCAATATGCAACTATACAGGTCACGAACACGTAATTGCATGGTCTTTCCAAGAATAATAACCAACATTTCATTATTATTTTTCACGTTATTAATTATCCCACAATTGCTTAGTGTTCTCCATGCTGTTTAGTTTTGTGTTCCTCGTCTAAAATGACTATTTTCCATTCTTTTTGTGTCTTGCCTTGCTGTTATTTCACCCTTTTCTTTATGCTCCTAGCACCATGAAATACTCAGTGTCCGCGCAGTCTGTTTTTGCATAGACGTCTGTCTCCTTACCATTATTATACTGTAGTGACGTGGTTCGTCAGGCAATGGAGTCATAATGTAAACTACGGGGTTGTAGCACATTTTATTGAATACTACATGGTTGTATATAAATCACAGATAGTACTTACGAACTAACCTATTTCTAATTACTTTCACTGTATGAATATTTGTGAGCTGTTCGAGGAGGCGTTTGTTGAGTATGTCAACTAGCAGTCCGTAGTGTGCCAGGAAATCGGCTTCGATTATGAGGAAGCCTGCTATGATGAGCCCACAAGAAAATGCGTGTATTATTTCCAGATTGGGGCTGCAGCAGGGATCTGTACGTCGCGATCGCAGTACCATTTGCGGCAACGCCAGCGAGCTAGTACGTTGTCCTCTGGTGTGGCCCTCGGCAGCAGTGGATCTAGGATTTTCATCTGGAGGGGGGGGGGCTAGACCCAATGGAGAAATCGCTTACCTATGTTCTTTTATTTAAGCTATACTTAAAGAATACAGCGATAGAAACAAATTCCTGTTTCAAATTTAACTTCAATTAAAAGCTGCATTTAATCATGCCCCCTAGAAATGACATGTGACGTCACGCTTCGTTCTAGATTGTCGCGCGTTTGTCATCTCATGCGAATCGTCTGATGCGTCTGCGTACGCCGTTTTCGTGGAGTCGTTTCTTTGTGAGGGTTAGTAGCTTAATATGATTGCCCAAGATTCTTCTGAAAGCAGAAAATACAAAAAATAGTGTATGGTTACCGATGTGTAAAGATATTTGTTCAGTAAAACAAACGAACGAAGATCTTTTTGGTTTACGTTCAGATGTCATTTTAATCAAATTTTCACAAAAGCACACCGCGTTAACAATTAAAAAACAACCGTTGACACGAGCATGAGCACGCGCTACAGAGGAGAGAGAGAGCACGCTCGCGCTGTTTGTGTTTGGCGCGCGGTTAAAAAACGCCTTGTTATATTATAGAAATACAAATTAGAAAAATACTATAACTACTAGTGGATCAAGTAAGGATAGGTGATAAAGTTTGCACTGTAATTGTAATGTACTGAGAAAGTAAGATAATATTAAGTTTGAGACTTTTCAGGGGTGGATCCAAAGCTTTGGAGGGTGTTACAGTTTATTTTTGTAAATGTGAATTTTGGTTGCTTGTACTAGATAGGCAGCAGATCAAACAAACTCGTTTGTACTGATGATTGCATATTTCATTTGTTTTATTGGTTCGCACACTTTTCTAGTTTTGTTTGCCCTGGGCTCCTCTCTGATGATCCTCTAAGCCTAACTTAGCACTCTCTATAGCCTACCTTCATATTATAATCCCTGTGGTTACCCTGGTTAAAAATATTCCCATTGTTTACTTCCATCTTGTGATCATCTTGGGATATTGAAATTGACAGTTGCTGAACGACTCGTTTGTAGGGGTCTTGCCTGATTCTCTGTGAGTTTGCCGGTTTCTGCAATGCCGTATGCAGGATTTATTGTTGGGAACCTCTACGCTTTCATAGATTGTTGGACTTTTGAGGTTTAGATTGATTCCCATACAGCAAATAACTCTTCCATCCAATTCTTTTCCTGTATTTAGGTTGGTACGCCTATGGCCACTGGTGGCATTTGGTTAGGAACGTGCGCTGTCGCTTCGCGGGATTCTTTTTAAAGACAAAAAACTTATCTCTTCTAACTGGAAAAAGCTATATTTGTCTTCCCAGAATCTGAAAGTTGGTGGCCGTGGTTCGTTATTTAGAGAGATTTCTGAGTTATAAAATTTGGATTTTGTATCTTAAGTGGGATTTTACTTGGAATCTTCACCCTTCTATTTGGATGGTGCGTTTGTATTTGGAAAACTGTTGTAAATATCATCCATTGCCGAATGTCGGGATTGGGGGGGGGGGGGAATGGGGCTCGAGCCCCTTACCGCTCCCCTGTATCCGCTACTGGTCCTCGAACTTGTGGTCGTGGATATGCCTAGATACGGGTCCCTGCGCCTATCACGTCAGGGTCATCAATATGCAATGCCGTGGTTCATCAGGCGGAGTAATCTTGACAGAAACGCCGGGGCAGTCAACGCATTTTATTGAGCACTACACAGCTGCACATATTTTACAGATGGTACTTCCGAATTAAATAATTTAAATGATTGGCCAGTGTCAGCGTGTGTATAAACGCTGACATGTTTTTTTCCTGATGTAGCGATATTTACTTCGGAACTACGATGCTTTCTGTTTACTGTTGGAAGTATACTGATTTTACTAACTGAACGTATATAGTAATTATTGTTCATTCTATTGACGTGAATTAAGTAGTTTACTACATCAGTCGTTTATTGCGGTTTAGTGTAGGATCGTACATCATGCGATTTTCATCAATAAATAGTGACTCCAAAAAAATCTGCAACGGCATATATCTATTTTTAAGGATAGCTTACTATAGCCATTCTATGTTCTAAAAAAATTGTCACGTACAATGCGATAATTGGCAAGCTTTTTACACGTATACAGTATTAATCCTTATTTACATTATTATAATCTTTCATACTCGCTTTATGCGATGACCTCAAGCAATGCCGCCGGGTCTTCCTCTGTCGCCCACTGTTTCTATATAAGCCGAGCGATAACGTGCGCGTACTGCTATAATAGACCTTTGGAGCGAATGGAGGTGACGACTGGAAGGTATTTGCTGTAGGCATAATATGCTCTACTACCCGTGCGAAGCTGAGGTGGGTCGCTAGTTATAAATATAACAAGATATATCTGATTTTCAGTTCTCTGTGCTAGCAATAATTACCTACTATCTTTACCTCCGTTATATTTGTTTTGCAGTCCAATAACTTTGTAAACTACGTCGTGAATTTCTCCCACCAGAATAAATTAACATGATGTATCGCACTTGCATCTTTTTGACATGAGTAATCGATTATTAGGTAAAATTTATGTATCTACTTTCCAATCTGCTGTGCTTTTCCAACCGCAACAACTGTAGCTTCACTAATCACCATGTTTCTCATGTTTTCCAAATGCAGTTCTACTTTCTTAAATCTACCGACCCATTTAAATTATTAAATTAAATATGAACTTGAATAACTAAGTGGAGCATATCTGTAGTTGCATTTTAGCACTCACAATTAGAAAAGCACTACTATCCCATCAGTAGTAGTATAAACAAGAAGTGTATTGCAGCAGTACTACCCTTTTCGGTTAGAGCAAACCATCCTCATCGTTTCTCTATTTATTTGCTGTTTTGTAAATCTTTTTAACGTCCTAAATTGATCGAACTGCCGGGAACTTTTTCTATTTCCCACAGGCACTGCATCATCTCTTAAACCCTCAGTTATCGATTATCCGATCAGCTTTCAGGTAGTCGCTGAAGGTCGGAGTTGCCGCTTTGCTAGTATTTTTATTGGATTTAGAGGTGTCTGAAGTTCTAGCTTGAATTTAACTCTGTAAGTCAACATTCAAGCAAAATAGTCTTCTTCTAACCAGAAAAATCGCAACTGTCAATCTTCTTTGGCTTTAGTAATGATTTGGAATGCAGTAGATAAATATGCCTAGTGATGTATTAAATAGAAGACTATATGAAAATAACAAAAATGTGGATAAGACACACATATTAATGAAATGCACAAGAATATCAAACTAAATACAAGACAAAGACGGGATGACATAACACTATTACTAGCAAAAAATTGTTTTTTTTTAATTTGTTACTTGCCATTTTTAAACAAACATATTCATAATCTTCGATTTTCAATTGTGGTTGTTCATTATCTGAAATTTTTCACGATTAATATCAAACACCTTTTTGAAATAATAAAGTTATTATGAGATGCGATATTGTCGCGAGATAAGGTCATCTGGTGTGGTGCGGTTTTGCATGCCTTGTAGAGTAAACTTGATTTGTATAGGTTGACATTATTTATGAATTTTGAATATACCGTTGTCAAAACTGAATTTCGTAACTTTTCCTCTCGACTTTCACATCATATATAAATGATAAGCCCATTCCATGTGTGGAATCGGCACGAAACCTAGGATTAAACCTTGATACTGATTTAAAATTTAAGTCCCATGTGTAATAATGGGTTCTCGAGCTTAAAACAAATATACAAAAAGTAAAGACTTATTAAATTCTAACGGAAGAAGAACATTATGTGAATCTCTGGTGCTGTCACATTTAAAACATTGTGGTACTGTCTTTGAACCGTTTTACATTTACATTTAATGAAGCACCAGCATATTTCAGGCCGATATTCTCAGATGAGCTGGCTTTCAGTTTGACAGAGCATGTTTCTTCAGAAAGCATATATGTATCACAAAATTTTACTGTATAGAACACCCCAGTACCTATACCATAAAATTTGCTTTCGCACGGATATCCAGAACTTGAATATCAGACTTAAGCAATATCTAACAGTGCCATATCATCATACTGCTCTGTTCCAGAGCAGTTTTAGCTATAAGATATCTCAAATTATGAATCGTATTCCAGTGGGCATTAAAGCTTTACATCCTATAACTTTTGAAAGAAATCTTAAACGTAGCATTCTGAAGGGTGGCCTGGTAATCTGATGTACATATGCTACTAAGGTTTAGATGGTCTAGCACACAAATCGTAATATGTAGTATTGTTTGTTTTTTCTTCTGTACCTAAAAAGTGTGGCTTTGTTTTGGGTTTCCTTATGTGTTGTGAATCAGCAGCAATATCTTGCGAGGAAATGGTTTTGTAGATGCGTAGTGGAAGAATGGGGCTTCCAGTTTGGAAGAAGCGAACTTCACATCATTAGCATGTTTGTGTAGATCTGTTCTGGTATAATATACTTGTTACTTATACTATACAAATGTACAGCACAAATTGCTAATAAACATTATTATTATTATTATTATTATTATTATTATTATTATTATTATCATTATTATTATTATTAACGTAATGATAAATTGTAGAGGCAAGGCCTATACTATAAAATAAACTAAAATAACGTGCGAAGAGCCGCAAAATAATGTAAAAAACAGGTAGTAAATATTATTATTATTATTACAAGGTACCGCCAACTCTAGTCTCAAGTTTGGCCCAGCAAAACAAAGGACATGATATGGTGGAAGCGAGAGATGGAGTAGTAAGTAGTCAAGATTTCAAACATTTCGGTCATAGCTATCAGTAACCTTCAGTAACATAGATAGAACTATCAAAAGCTATGTGGAAGCTATATACGCCACAACCGTTGTCAATACCTATTAAGATTTAGTGACCTTAGTTATCACGGTCTGTGAAACCTTATGCGCAATTTGCTTCAGGCAAATACGTTTCAGTAAAGTTTGGTATACTAGCCATTTAATTCGGACCACCTTTAGAAAGCACAGAGAAATAACTCTTGTTATATTACTGCAAACTCTCGAGCACCTGTTAACGTAGCCAACATGCAGTGCATCAAAGTTGCCACAATCCAAATTGACCTACATAGAAGTTTATAACTCTGGAACTGAGCATTCCAATTTAATTCAGAACCAACTCGGTTGTAATCATTCCGGCACCTAGTGCAGGTAGATTTGATACTTCCTGTCGCATCCGTGCCACTAAAAGCTTGATGGCTTCCATTCATTTTGCGCTTGCAAAGATGAAACTGGCGATAGACGAATAGGATGAAATCTCTCGTCTGAATCGTAAAAGTAACTCCGCGACGGAGCCCATAAATCCGTCCTGATTTGTAGCGGTTCTAAGGCCATATTAAATCATTACTTCCGGTTATGAGGTGCTCAACGATGGTAGAGGCGAAGAGCTCCATAATCCCGATGACGTGCGTCGTATTAAGACGTTAGGTCCATGCATCACGCTAAATCTACTGTGAATAACATGCGTATAATTCGGGAGACAAATTGCAGGGTCTGAGAGACCTTATTTAAATGCGCAGTAGTTGACAGGGCCGCGGTTTATGAATATTTAAGCGTATTTGGGATAGCGCGATGCTAATATACTGCAACAAAGAACGGTGCGTTTAATAAATGGATGAGAGTCCGATAATAACTACGAATGTCGTTTTACATGAATACAGTGACTTTCAGATGCTAAAAGTAAAGAATGTCTACAGAGAATGAATATACGTTTTTTTGCATAACTTCTTAATCCTTGAAAATAGAGAAGTGTTTTATACAGATTTTTTTAATATTTTGAGTACTACAATCTAAAATTATTTTCAAAGAAAGCTGACTTCCAGTTGTTTGCAAATGCACATTTGCTTAGTTCTTAAGTAACACTTTATTTTGTTAAATTTTTTTATTCCTAAGCAAATTTTAATGCCACATTTGTTCACATTTACGCCCTAAAATCATCAGTGTGAAGTTATTCAACATTTGTGAATAAATATGACAATTGATATACGTAAGGTATAAATAATTTTTGAAATAAGGGATGGATGGTTTCCACTGTTGTTAAGAAACAAATCATTTGTTTTTGAGGTTTGAATACTACAAATACTTTTTCAACTGTCAAGTACAAAATAAAATTTCTTTAATTTAATGCATTGTCAATTGTTTTAATAGACTATTTTTGAGTTACTTCAAACTATTACATATTTACGGGTATTGCGGTCGTCATTTCGAATAACTCCGTACTAATGCATTTTAAATCACATGCTAATATAGTGGCAAAGAAGTTATAAATAGAAGTAACAGTAAGTAGAACACAAATTAACTATAGTACCCGAGTTGGGCCCCATTGGTCCGGGTGTATACAGGATGTTTCACGAATGATAATGACCCTGACGAAATTAAAAATGTACCCCAAAATACCTTATCATAGTCATATAATGGTATTAATTTAAAAATAAATTGGTAGTCCATGACGACTATGCGCTATGGGTCCTGTTACTGTATTTATTAAAAGTCAAAATGTATTCAAATGATGAAAAAACAGATATGATTTTGATTTATGGTGAATTCAAGAAAAATGCTTCCGCTGATGCCCGTTTATACAGACAACGTTTTCCAAATAGAAGAGCTCCTGCCGATACAATTTTCAAGAGACTTGAATTAACTTTAAGGACAAACTGGCCACCTCTGAAAAAGTCAAGAGAAAGAACAGCAACAGGTCCTAATGATGAAATTAGAGTATTGGAAATGATTGACGAAAATCCTCATATTAGTCAAAGGGTAGTCTCAAGAGCAACCGGTATTAGTCTGTCTTCAGTACACCGAATAAATAAGGCAATCAATTTCATCCGTATCACTTGCAATTGGTTCAGGTCAGGTTCAGCTCTGAAGGTTTCAGAGCTACTTCTGAGGAAGACACCGACATGAGTGTCGAAACGTCAAGGTCTAATAACCAACGTGGGAACCAGCCCGGAAAACAACATGTCATCGACAACAACCACGGAAGCCTTCAAACCAAAATGTATTTTTGTGTTTGTGTCTTTAATTTGACCTACAGCAACTTTTTGATGAGTACATTAGTACATTAGAACCATTTTAGTCTACCTTTCATGGAATTACCGAACAATTTATATATCTATTTCATCTCAAAAAATTATGAATGGGTAAATTTATTTTTTTTTTGCTATTTCTACCGTATACCAACCTTATCTTCTTTTCGTTTTCTTCAAGAGAATATTACATATTTTTCAATTATTACTACTTGTTATTAGTCAAACCAAGGCAACAGTTAGTAATAACCACAAATATGAGTCATGCATCTTATTGTGACATGTCGTACAGCATTTAGTAAGTGGTGACAATTTATGTTGTATTATGTGTGACGATTTCTAACGATTTTTACTATGCGTTGGATTTATTTCTTTAAATTACAACAAAAATTATTATGTCAATATCACAACTTATAAAACATTACATGATGTAGATGGTAGCCTATAGGCTAAGACTGCGCCCTCTGATGTAAGCTGAGTCAACACATTTCGACGTGATTGAGAATGATGGTGCTGGTAATGTTTATGATCGTTCATTCGTTGTTATCATTACTGTTTGATCTTTGATGTTAATTGTTGGCGATTAGTGCAGAGTACGTCAATTTTTTAAATTTCAACGTAGTAGCAGACAGAAACTAAGAAGTTGGTCATGTACAGCCGTCCGTTGTCGATCATATTCATCATATTCGTAGTATGTAATAAAATCTTTTTGGTCGACAACATTTGTTTGTTAAAATTATAATCATAATTTACTACAATGGTCATAAAACTTTTTTTATCAAAAGAAGCACATAAAAAGAAATAACATTTATCTACATTTAGTACATTCATCCCTAGGTGCATATGTCTATAATATTTGTGCTTCTCTTTCATAATATATTGTTCATTAACATTATTAAAAAACCTTACTCTTCTATTAAATCATATATTGTAGATAAGGCACCTAAAAATAAATATACCGATGTTAAATTACCGTATTATATTTATTTTACGACCTTCGTATAAACATTTTATTTCTAATAGGACCATGGATTAAATTCGGAAATGACCAATCCACATTCCACAACCATCAGCTTAGTCTGTGATGTGTGATGAAATAATCCCGGACCTCACTTTCATATCCAATGCCATGTTTAATGTATTTATTAACAAAACTATTGAGATAATTTAATAGATTTTGAATCCCAGTCACTCTTTGAATAAGTATATAGTTCGTAATCTCGAGATGCTATAATATATAAACAAAATAACTCACTATCTTGATTAATTGATTAATAATTGAAGACTCCACAATCATATCATCACAAAATTAATTCCATTTACAAAAGCGATATGTTATACCTAAGTAGGAGAAAAACAGTAAAAAAATCAAACCTGCGATTCTATATTTTATCCAATCATGCCATTCTTTAGACTGCTGCAATGATGAAATCGATACTTTTGCAGAATTGTCAGTCGTTTTGAGGTAKAAATGTCTGCTTCAATCTTTTTCATTATTTGTCTTTAATAAATTGTTTGCAAAAGTTAAATCTGGTAATTTGTTTATAAAAAAGTTGCATACATCATAGTCATCGATATTGATGTGTATTATCCTTAAAATAAGGCATATCTCTCACTGGAACGGCTTTATATTTATCTCTTGTGACAGTTTTTGACCTAGAACAAACACATTTAATATCTGTTTGAAGAGCCATCTCCATATCTGCCAAATTTTCCCTAAAACAAAACGGAAGCAGGAAATAGATGCAAAACGTAAAATAATATCAATCCCTTTGGCATGATATAGCCTTCTGATAGTGAGTGAGTGAATATACATCTTGTACATTTAACTAAAATTGCTGAGATGTGTTTACATTTGCCACTATTCCCTGCTTTACAACTGTAGTGCATATATTTTACTCTAAGCCTTTCGAATGTTGTTAGCGATCTTCCTTTTATTTCATGTAGTTCTGAAACTAGAGAACTACTTTGCAGGCACAATGCACAAATGTTAAAATTTTGTTGAGTGGATATATTTAATTTTCCACAGTACTACATTCATTCTCATCAAGATATCTAGAGGTGCTGGTATTCAGCTAGGCTGAGTTACATCGTATACGACACTGAATATTATTTATACATTTTTTAATTATTAAAGAATGCATACATACCTAATGATCGCAAACACAAAATCATCTTACTCCACACTGTCAGCCGTCAGCGCAATCACAGAGAAACCTGTTACTTTTGCCACCGCTTCAGTCTTAAATTCAGATGTCTATAGACTGTAGTCGTGCCCAAACAGGAGCAGGGTAGGGTAGGGCCATTAGATTGCTGCCTATATTATACAGCTTATATCATTATAATAATAATGTAGTTATATAATGGAAATTATGTATTCTCCGGCCACTAAGTCTGGTCGCCGTCAAGAGTTTTTTTTTTAATACTCGTAAAACTCTGATAATAGAGTAATAACAAAATCTCACCACCGAGAATGGCTTGAGGGTGGTATGTATGCTATGTTATGATTATTCATATAATACTCGCTAGGTCTGCGCTGTAAACTCGAACAATCCAATGGTGTAATGGAACACTCCAGAGTTCAGGTTCGAGTCCTGACCAAAGCGAGATGTATTAATATTTCTGTGTATATATTTTTTAAGAATAAGACCACAAATTATAAGAAAATGTTTAATTTTCATAATAAGCCTTAAGGTTTTACTTTAATTTTGTATTTATATAGGTATACGTGGTATATATATCTTAAACAAGAATGCGCTATAGTAACGTACCTTATCATCATGTTTAACAAACATATAAGACACATTTCTTGTCATTAGAACCAACTGTCATACACAAAATCTAATAATGTAAAACTCCGTATTTCAAATCAGTTGAGATTGCTTTAACATTAAACTTTGACGACATGATTTTTTTTATTCGTTATTTATGTATATTGTTCGTATACCCATTCAGGGAAGCTGGGTGTTACGAAATGTATTGATTTATTAATTAAAGTTCCGTTTACTTTAACCAACTTGCTTAAAGTGTTATAAAGTACTTAAAATCTAAATCCCCCGATATAACCTATCCGCATTTCCTTTCGGGTATCTTTAAAACAACATTGCCTTTGTGGTCAAATTTCGCTTCCTTTTATTGTTCCATTCCCTAGTCGGTTTCGATAGCAGGATTTCATATTAAGGCGTCGTTGCCGATATTGTATTTGGAAAACCCTTGATGCACCTATTTCTAAATATTGTATTAAATATCAACGCCGTGCAGCCAATCCATAGTGAATTTAGGTGTTCAACAGGATGATCCTTAAATACGTTTCGGCAAAAATTCATCTGATGATAACTTATTTTTACACAATAAGAAACCGTACGTAACATAACACTAGATGTAGTCTCGCTGCATAAGTTATTGACGAGCTATAAAATATGTAAGACATAATCTAGTAGTCTTCCTAGTTCCTACACATGTATAAAAAGCTCAGCTCATAAAAGTATCATAAGTTTTATTAGCAATATACAGGGTCCGCCACCTAAAACTCCCCAGGCTCGTATTTTCTTAATTTTTTTAGGTACATCCTTAAGTTTATGTCAAATTGTAGATCTTTTTGATCTTTTTCATAGCTAAGTGGGCATCAAAAATTTTTTTTTCAGATTATCATATTTTGTATATAAAGTTAATTTATGTAAATATTTTTTAACCCTACCCCGTTCTTGAATTTATGACATTATCATTTATGCGTAATTTTTACTCATTCTTAGTGAAAATAAAAAAAAAACTAGTCGGCGCAATGTTCTGTAAATATAGTTGTTCAGAATTTTTAAGTGTTAGTTTAGTAGCTGATTACGGTACAAATTGTGCTTACATACCCATCGCTGCACACAAAACCCCAAAATTTTACGTGTATTATAAATAAATCAAGTACAAAGTTCGTTCTAAAGGGAGAGAGGTTAGAAAACGAAATCCTGCGACGAGACTAGTGCGCGATGTAGAAAATCAAACTAGCCTCATCGCAGGGTTTAGTTTTCTAGCCTCTCTCTCTCTTTAGAACGAACTTTGTACTTGATTTATTTAAAAGTTACTCCAAATTTTGGGGTTTTGTATGCAGCGATGGCTATGTAGGCATAATTTTTACCATAATAAGCTACTAAACTAACACTTAAAAAATTGTGAACATGACGGCGACTAGTTTTTCTTGCTTTTGACTAAGATGGAGTAAAAATTACGCATACATGGTAATGACACAAATTGAAGAAGACAAAAGTCGACATCCAACTATGAGGCAATATTTATTATACCGGGTAAGGTTAAAAAATATTTACAAAAATTAACCTTATTTGTGAAATATCACATCTGCAAAAAAAATTTGGACACTCACTATGCTATTTTTAAAGAGTTCAAACAGACCTATAATTTGGCACATAACTTAAAATTATACCTAAATAAACAAAGAAACGCGAGCCTGGGGAGTTTTAGGTGGCGGACCCTGTACAGTTTCCGCTATCCGTATCTTACCTGATTAAATATTCTGAAGTAAATAAAAATACTGTCTCAGAAAGAAGGCTACATAAAATCTCTCCTCCCCTAGAATATTGAAAAGTATAGTAGAATGTCTTAAAGCTAACAAGTCAAGTTTTTGAGATTTATCCGCAAACCTACAAAAACTACTGTAATCCAGTCTGCACCAGTTTCTGCGCGCAATTAATCAAGCATAGTCTTCAAGGTTCCTCATGAAATGGTAAACACTTTCAGTGATTTAAAATACCATTCCAAGCCTCGCCGACTGTAAGCCATTAGTAATTATGTTGTCTCTTATTAAAACCATGCGGTCTGGCGGGCCGTATATCTCGTGGCAGTTTTCAGCGAGACATAAATTAATTACGGCCTCCTGGAACACCCACACTACTTATTTATTGCGCACTGATTCATGAACAATGAAGATACTTCATTTTGGAAGCTTCAAACGGGCTAAATTGCTATTGGTTTTCTCCATTGGCAAGACAGTCAATTTGTAATGACCTCAAATACATTTATGTTACCAGTTAACTAAAAACTGGATTGCACCCAGTGTATTCCTGATTTGATGATCACAATAGAAAACCTGTCACAAATAATTATGAAAAACAATGTTGGTTAAATGGAGCAATTTTTTTAATATTAACCAAAACAAGCTTGTATTGCTTCTTCAAAAACAAATGTTCCTTTTTAGAAAATACCGAATTGTGAGAAGTTCTCAATCTTTGCAGAAATCGTCGCTGGGGACTTCTGTCGGTTTTAAAACGCCCACAGCATAGTGGGCTACCGTTAAGGTTAGTTCCCCACAGAGACGTGTGGATAACACCAAATTGCCACTAGATGGCATGGTATTGTCCACATCGTAATTCTGGCATACACTTCGCCTACCTTGGCGTATATAAGGGATGCCACATTTGTGCTGTGTTGTCTGCGTTGGGACTATAGATGTGCTGAGGAGGCTTAATAAGCCGAAATAGCTGTTCACAGATTGTTTTGACGCAAGCAACATGAGATAGGTGTAATTTTATTATTTGTTGCATTTATAATTTATATGAACCGACAATGCTTCTTTATACATGCAAAAGTTATGTGGCGGTCCTTTTCTTCACAGCAAGCGAGAAACCTGGCGCGGAATAGGTACCGGAGATCGAAGGTCTGATGCTAGGTATAGCAAACCCACTGTGAATTCACCGTTCCGAAGGTAACCGCTACTGCAGTTCTGTCCCGTGTATTGATATGTGCACTGATGACCCAACAAAGATCTGATAAGGCCAGTAACTTCTATTATTTAACTTGTACTACCAAAGTGCCACATCAATTGCTTTATATACCCTTCTTAATTGTCCACGCTACTGTAATAGTGAATATTTTGATTCCAACATTTGTGGAAAGACTTTTGGTGAATTCTTTCCGAACTGAATATAGTAGATAAGGTTTAGCGTATTAATTAAGAATCAGTAACGTTAATTAATTGATAATTTGTTTCATAATATTTAAATTTGGTTAATAAACTAGTTAGTAATCTAGCTAACGTATTCGTTTTTTTTTTCAAACCCTGTGTCCCTGACTTCACAGGATTAGGTAAGTTAATTTTTTAGCAGTCAGGTGGCGCCTATTTTAAGATATGCAACAGGCAGATCCAAGCCTACCGACAAAGAGATGCCGTTCGCTTTAGCCCATTAGCAGGGTACATATTAAAATACCGAATTGCTGCCCTTGAAAGAATCGTTTTACCATGTTATCACACGCTGCTAAACGTGCCAAAAAGGAAGCTGCTAATTTCCCATACGAATAAAATAATAGATCGTAGATATTCGAATTGTTTTCGGAAATCCTACTGGCATGAAAAAGACATTTTGCTTTCAATTTATTTGTTTGTTTAAACTGTTAAGTCGTTAAAGTAAAATAACTGTAAAATTCCAAACAATGATTGAATATAACTGGGCGGCGCTTCCAGCATTACTTTACACAATTCAAGTCGTACCTTCATAATATCATGTATCCCTGATCTTGCGGTTACTTTTTCTGTGAGGATAGGTACCTCAAATCAAATATATTCGAACTAATAACTAACACTAGCTGGTAAACATCCCATACATACATCCCAAACATATTTTCCAAGTGGTTCTGGGTGAACATTTTCCGCTGTACTTATAAGTTTTCTTGTTAAGTTTCTTAAACCGATATAATGCTCGTTCATGTTTTATCTTTATCTGCTCCGCGAAACGTCACTTCATCTTACTACAACAACAATAAAAAGCGAACAGTCTTAAAGCACGATAGATGATTCATAATTATTGACACGAACAACTGATGTTACTGGATAACAGATTAGCGCTTGCGTTAATAGAAAAAACTAGACATAAGCAGGAACACATGTAAAAAATACCTTTAATCGTTTAGGTAAACTACTGATTTTTATTAGAAAACTGCAACTAAATTTTATTAACCGATAATCAGGCAATATTTGGAGCTTTAGAAATGTCTAATCTATAAACATATTTAACGCAATTAGTAAAAGTTAATCATGGATATATCCTTAGAGAAACTCAACTACTTTGTGTCCACGGAAACTTAAGCACTCGCTTAAACTGTAAGCAGCAGGTTCAAAATTAATAGGAGTTCAAGAGACTATTAGCACTACCATTATTATATATTAATATTACAGCCTAAGTATACTTACTAACTTGTATTGACCAAGTTTTGCATGGAGTATAATGACGTGTAGCTGTGCACAACTGAGTTTGTCTACTTCTGTTTCTGCGTGGTTAGTTTTTGCGAACGGAAATCACTTATGACAGCTGGACAGCAGGCAGATTTGTTTCCTACTCTATTCCTCCGTCTAAGCGCAAACTGTTGTAAACAATTGATACAGGTGCAGTAATTCATCGTTATCAATCACGACCCTCTAAATATTTCGGCACTTGTTCAATTATACTCTATTTTTCTGTGGCCCATTATAAAATCTACCTCTGGGGCTCCCCAAAAACTGTGTGACCATCGGTGTCCCTGGGCTCCCGTTGAGAATCCACGGTCTATACAACGATATATATGTAATTATGGCCATCTTGACATACTTTATGATAATTTTAGTAAGCCTTCAGCGTAAAATTTGTTAGCTTGGCAAAATTTGTAAAATTTTATTTTGCCTTTATTATGACACATGTCGGTTCGTTTTTTATGTCCACGGTACATATTATTTGTTTAACTATTGGACACAATGTCTCTTAACTTATTGTCTAAACAAAAAACAAAACAAGAAACTCAATGTAATTCAGTAATGAAGACAGTCTGAAGAACATAAATTTTATGTAGATGTTTACTAAGTTCAGCTTCTTGTAATGCGTCTTCACTTCAGTTTTTAACCAAGTGCTTTGGGTTGTTCTTAAAGATGCTTGGGCTGCTACACTGTTCCGAGAGATCTTGACAGCAACAAAAACGAACACTAGGTCTTGTTTAATGCTTGATTGAATAAACTGGATTACAATTAAAGAATAATAAATAAAATAAAGTAAATAAATAATTAAAATACGCTCATTGTGCGCTAACAAGTTCTCTTAAAAACCTAACTTCGAAGTGATTTCCAGTTGAAAGCCTCCACAAGCTTCAGAATGGATAGACAGATTTCAATTTTCTAAAGAAATTTGGAAATCCGTACCTCAGAGCAACTGAGTTTGAGTTCAAATGAGATTTAATTTAATCACTCAACAAGGAAACCACTGCAATTTTTAAAACAAAACAAGACAACGGGAGTTTCCCCAGGATCACTAATTGACCAACGATTATTCCAACCGTCCCGTGCACGCTTCAGTTCTCATGGGATCGTTCGAACCGCTGCTGCTTCGAGATTTACGTGCAACGGACACGAAGTTCGGCGATAGAGCTCGAACTGCACGAAGATGGAGATAAATCAGACACAAATAATAAATTTTAGCCCGACGTAGCATGAGTTACGTCCTGATCGTCGTTCCGCCAGACACCGGAACGAACCCGGAGCTTCCGAGGTCCGGAGAGCTGCTGGGGCATCGATGAGATAAGGATCTTAACTGTGTTAGGAGAATTTGGAGCAAATGTGCCGAGCAGAGGTGTCTGAATAAATGGACTCTTTGATTAAGTGGTTGAGTAATGTCATTAAGGTCATTACGGACCCTTTAAGGGAGCATGCTGAATCTGCTACTAGGGGGCAACATTTCGATTAGCGTTCATCAGTCGTATAACATTACGTTACCGGGATTCCCATTTTTAACCATTTTATCGTTTGATGCAAGTAAAGGTTTAGAAAGTTCAAACTTCGTTTTGTAAAGCATATACATATTTATTGTTCTAAGTTTAGGATTGGTAAATGTAAATAGAGCAGAGGTACTTAGTTATGTTTCTATAACCCAGAGATTAGTACAACGGGGTTATTAAAAACGGCCTGAGATATGTATAAGATTATTGAATTAGAATGCTTTATTAAACGGCACAAACCCGGGCTTATACTTATAACTGAAACCGTAACACCACAATGAGAAGAGGTACCTTACATTAGTAGCTACACCAGTGTAGCATCATCAATAGTGACCTTTGTTGATATATACACCCTCGACAACATTTGCGAAGACAGAGTGATTCTTGTAGGGGATCTGAACACGAAAAGCACATGTGGAACTGCCTTCAAACCAACGCAGCAGGGCGACAAACTGAACAGTACACGGATGAAAACAATCTCACTGTATATCATCCAGAAGAATACCCATGCAGAATAACCAAGCACAATCTATTATTGGACATTGTCATCACAAAATGTACCACGATACAAAACATTGAAACCTACCATGATTTGCCGTCAGATCACAACCCAGTGATATTCAGTTTTGGCAGAGAAGTAAAAACTTGAGCAACATAGGATACAAAAGCACAAGGACTATGCAAAAGCCGATTGGAAAGCCTTCAGAACCCAAGTAAACGAATTGAAGACACAACCAATACCAAATTCACCAAAGCAGCAGGAAATGACTGTATAATGGCAATAGTTTAAAAAAATCTACCGAGGAAAATGATTGCCCAATTATACTATATCTACACTAGGTACATGTTTAACAAACAAGATGTTCCCACACGCTTGGAAAAATGCTGTTACTATCCCTATCCCAAAACCTAGCGAACCCCAAAACAACCCATTATAGTATATCCCTAATACGAATTATGGCAAAAATCCTAGAAACAATAATCCTAAAAAGAATAACAACCCAATTCAAAACCACAGTATTATCCAAGAACAATTTGGAGTTGTACTTGCGAGACCACTACGCTCCAAATGGCCAAAATAATCGACAAAGCAAAAATGAAGTTCAACACCAAGAGTGACAAACTTGGCAGTTCTTGATTTAGAGAAAGCCTATGATATAGTTTGGCACAGAAGCCTCATAACAAAAAGTAGAAGAGCCGGACTACCACCGTACATCACAAAAATTACGGACGATTAACTGAGCAAWCGCATATACAGGTCCAACATAACCAAACACAGTCCACCAAAAGACTAATTGGCGTACCGCAGGGCAATATCCTATCATCAACTCTATTTAACCTTATATGACATACACAAGAGCGAAAACACTGAAATTGCACTTTTTGCTGACGATATCGCGGTGCATGCCCATTCAAAATCGGAGGCACAGGTTAAAAAGTACGTGCAGACCAACATAAACACCATAACTGACTACTTTAGGAAATGGAAATTAAAAGTAAACGCAGAGAAACCTCAGTGTCAATCGCTCTTAAACAAAAAAGAAGACCAAACCCACCCAAATACTTACTAGTAAACGGAGTACGAATAGAAGAGGACACTGCTCTAAAGTACTAATGTTCATCTAGACTAAAGACTGGCATTTAAAAAACACAGAAGAGACACATAGGAAATCAGCAGCGGTCAGGAATCATCCTTCCGTACATTCAAGAAAAAACACCAATATCCCCGAAAATTAAATTACAATTATACACAACAATGTGCTCGCCATACTAGCGTACGGAGCCCCAGCATGGAGTTTGGCATCCAAAGCGAACCTAAAGAGACTGCAAGCAAGCGAAATTGCGTGCCTACGAACTATGATAAGCAGAAAACCCTATGAAATCTCCAATGAAACATTGTATGCGGAACTCAACGTAGAACCCGTTGCTAAGGAAAATACTATAACTTTCTACCACCAGAAAACTCAAATACGTACATAACTTCACAAGAAACATTATTATTATTATTATTATTACTATTACTATTACTACTACTACTATTATTATTATTATTATTATTATTATTATTATTATTATTATTATAACTTAACATAATATCTTTTAAAGTTTATATACTTAATGAAATGGCTAAAAAMCTTCGTTTTATTTTGAACCTATTCCTCCGCTTCAAATATAACTTTGTCGTCTGTGAATGAACTTTTACGTTGTAAATACTGGTTTTCTGTTTGAAAAAATAATTATCTGGCAATGCTAAATCCGCATAATAGGAAGGAACATATTTTTCCTGTTCAAAATCAGTTTGTTAAATTTTAATGTAGGAGTATCGTCTTGCAAAATATGAGCACCTTTGACAAGCTTTCTGATGCATTAGTTTTCTTATGTGATATAGTTAGAAAATCGTAGCTACGTATTAACATAAATAATGTTGGAATTGATGTAGTTACTAAATAGAAGGTACAGCTACCTATTTAGATTACGGTATTGAATGTTAGTATGAAGACAGGATGATACAAAGGAGACGAGAAATAATGAGAGAGAAAGAATGTAGACAGTATACGGGATGATATACAAACAAAAAAAAAACGCGCTACAGAGTGTGGAGGTCAAACAGTGTAAGTAAAAGCAGACTGGAACTTGAAATAAAAGGTAAGCTTAAGTTGTTAATGTTGCAAAAAAAACGAATTAATACATTATGTAAAAGCACAAAACTGTAAATGTAGGAATTTGATTGGTAGAAGGTATATTTATAATGCACATACGGGAAAGATCAAGAAACAGGGATATCTTGACACTATATTAACAAGAAAAGAAGGAAAGGCTAGATTGGCAACAAATATTGCTATTTTATGTGGAGAAGCAAGGTAATAGCAGAGGGAAAAATATTCTGTAGATTTATGATTTGAAAGGAACCCTGAAGGTCGGGTTAAGATTTCAGCGAAGCGCACAATAGGAAGTGTGGACGATAACAGCTACCTATATAGCAACGACAGTATAGAAAAGGAAATATAATAGCGGCAATTTAAGGGTATGACGGAACTTAATTAATGGAAAGGTGACAACATTAAAGAAACAAAGTGTAAGTACTGAAAAACTGCTGGTTGAATGGACAGAAACAATATTATGTACCATTCTTCAAAAAGAGAGAGAATCTGTAATAATTGTACGTATAGACTTTGCTTTGCTTTGCCCCCAAAATTGCACCAATTTCGAAAACGCGTCCGCGTGCGATCGGGATTCCTAAGTATCTCTTTTTTTACTTTTTTCTCCTTTAATCGCGGACGGGTTTGTGTCGCCATCTATCGTTTTTAAAACAAAACAAAATGTTCTCACTAGGCTCAAACAAATGGAATAGATGTAATAGTAGCCAATATGGCTGTGATAGTAGCTAATATTATTGTGATTCCTACAATTAAACTGGATTGTCGACCAAATTCTGATTCTGAGAGAAAGCAACACTTGAAGAACATAATAAGGGCAAAATGTTATTGGAAGGGGTTGTATGGGATACTATTATCGACGGAGAAGCTGTGTCTAATTCTAGATAATTATCTAATTGGCAGTTTGAAAACAGTTTTTCCAGTATTGTTTGTTTCCTCAAGTATGTAAGTATTTGCCACCGTTAGTGATTTGCATTGGGATGCTTCCTGTCCACCTCTACTTGCATCTGTATAGACTACTGCTGGTAAGTGAGGGTTGTAAATCTGCAATACAGATCCTGTAATACAAATTTTGTGTCTTTTTGTAATAATTTTGTTTATTGGCTTAGTTCGTTTCACTGTTGAAACATTTTCGGACGTAACCGACCAGTCCAAGGAATTAACATAAATAACGGCAGGTCGTGAGTATTGTTCATATGTTTTGCAAACCGTTGCATTGTACTTGCGAAGTAACTAATTAATAAATCGTTTCAGGCGGGTAGCTGACATATAAATGAAGCGAATCTCTGCATATTGTATACTTAAAAATTTAGTTATGTCAAGTTAACTATAAATAAACCAATAATTCAACAAACAACAAAAATGCTAGAATTATTGCCGAGGACATATGAATAGGTATTGCAAAGACGTCAAAAGAACGCAGAGTTGCTAACCAAGTTAGAATTTAAAGTAAGGAACAAAAGAAAAAATGTACAATGCCTTCATTTAAGGGCTTTGAGAAGTGGACTGCATTACGCGAGATACACAGAATTTCGAATTTGAACGTTATTGGTCAAATCCATTAGCCATCATTGAGCCTGTGATACCAGTCACATCAGTAGCCTACATAACATCACATAGGTGAGCCATAGCAGCTATGTGTATTCCAAATTGTAGGTTAAATGGCGGGCATGAATCTCTCGTCAATCGATCGCTTTAAAAATTAAATTCGTGGCGGTGCTGGCTCAATCGGCCGTTGTTTCCCGTGAAGGGTGTTAATTGAAACGCAATCAGCAGAAATTCGCGACAACGCCCGCGTTCGGGTGTTATTAGGGAATTTTTTAAACCTCTTTGATTATACAGAATGAAGGGCTTTGTTGAGTGTACCAGGTGCTGGCTAAATTTACTTGCCATATGTTGTATATATATATATATATATATATATATATTTTCAGCTCCGTGCAGAGTCTGTTCCACGACGTTTCGATGAAATATCATTCATCATCTTCCAGTGGTAAATTGTTAAGTTTTTGAAATCTTTTTGACAATGTCAAAATCTATTGCGTGTTGATTTTTCGTGTTGCAGCTGTCCTTGCTCGACTGCGGGTGACTGGCGCAGTGTATGCCGATGCATTTTGATCCTGACCTGATGTGATGTCTGTATGACGTGAAGATCCTGGAGAAGGGGCTACAGCATTGTTTGAAGATACATTCGATCCCACAGTCAACTTGTACTCTTCTAATACTGGTTTCCAAGCCGATGGCAAGCGCAGGCTGTCATCTCTCCTATTTAGGTTTTCTTGTCTTTTCTCAATTTCTATTGCCTCCCTTGTTATTCTGAATAGGAAATTGTCCACACTAGCTAGCACAGAGTGCAACGCCGAACACCGAAGCGTTCGGACGTGTCGGTACGTAAGTTAGTGAAAATTGCAACGTGAACCTATAGTAAATTAAGTAGGTCGCGCGTGGCAGATTGCTAATCAGCATTCGGACAGTAAAAGTGTGCGGTAAGTGCAGCGTGTGCTGGAACACTTCCGCCTAGTAAATGTTTTTTCTGTGGACTGAGTGTCGTCGACCGGGTTGTGATGCCAACGACGTGGACTAATTTGTAGAATAAGCCGAAAGTTCATCGTGAACCGGAAACGATGACTGAGAAGATGGCTGAGGACGGCAGCCCCGGGTGCTCTGGGAGTATGGCTGCTCCAGAGGTGGAGGCGAGAAGAGCGGTAACACTAGAGGAATTATATGCGGGTCTCTTGACCTATGTAGATAGGGACCTAGACCCTAACAAAAGGCTGAGCAGATCGGCTATTGGGATGCTCAGGCAGAAAGTGATGGAACTTGCTTTCGCGCAGGTGTCCATCGTAGGGGAAAACCGTGCGCTAAGAGAGGAATGTACAAAATTAAAGAAAGATAATAAGGCAATGAGCCTAGAATTAGGGCTTATAAAGGCGAGCAATTCAGACATTACTAATGTGACTACCCAACAAATAACGTTTGCAGAGGCAACTAAAAAGAATAATAGTAGTAAAGTGCAAAACACCATACAAAAAGTGAAAAACACGCCAAAAACAACGCTTTTCATCACATCGAAGAGCGGTGAACAGGCCAGTAAAGTGCGGGAAACGTTCACAAAAACGATAGACCCCACGAAAGAGAAGATCAGGGTGAGATCTATGAGAACTGCGGGAAAAGTCCTTATAGTGGAAACATGCGGTGAAGAAGATGCGCGGAAGATAACTGCAAACAAAAAGCTAGAGCAGGAGCTTAAGTGTGAACCCCCAAAAAAGAGGAGACCACTGCTCATTATATATGATGTGCCAACCGCGAAAAAGGAGGAGGAAGTGTTGGAGTGTATTTACGAACAAAATCTCACAGAACATTGTAACAAAAAAGATTTTGGGGATATGTTGAGAGTGCGGTTCCGTGCGGGACCAAAAGGGGGTTCGACCACTCGCTACGTGGTGGAAGTCGATCCAAACCTCAGGAAGACAATTTTAAATCAGGGGAGACTATATGTGGGATTTAAATCCCTTAACGTTAGGGACTATGTGGTGGTTCCCACGTGCAACCGGTGTCAAGACCTGGGTCATATCGCTAAGCAATGCCACGAGAAGGAAGAAGTATGTGCCCATTGTGGAAAGGAAGGACATCGAAAGGCGGAATGCCCTGGGAAAGAGCGCCCTAGAACCTGTATTCCCTGTACCAGGAAAGGGAAACAATGCAGCAAAGAAAAGGGACAGTGCCCTACATACAGGATGATGGTGGAAAGACTGATAGAAAAAACCGATTATGGAAATTAAGTCCCCAACCGCAGTAATGACGGAGGACACAAATCCACAAGTGGCATCGCCGGGAAATAAGGTAAGGCACAAATCGCCTAGCAAATTGTTAAGAGATTGCTTACGCGCGAGAATGTATTGGGGCCGAGTGCGTCGGGCGACCCCTCGCGAGGATTGTGGAGTGCGGCAAGTGGAAAAGCAGACAGAGGGACTTGGAAATAGCGAATCTGTCGCGGGAGGTAAGATCTGGACAAAAATAACAAACCTTTTTGATAAAAAGCGAAAAGACATTAAACAAGTACCGGAAGTGAAAATAAACAAACGTGAAGAACGGGAGAGTGGAGTGGTGGAGACGAAGCCGCTCCCGTTGGAACAATCAACTGAAGTCCGTGGTGGCACCTCGGTAAGAGTGCAAATTGGACCTGGGCAAACATACGCCCTAACAGAGAATGGGATGAGGATGAGCAGGCTGGAGGAGAGTAAACAACTCATCACAGCCCTGCGCCACCTAGTGAGGACCTTGCATGAGGGAGGGAAGCAAATTGCATTCCCAACCCCGGAAGCAGTTGATAGGATACAATTGAAATGCAGCAACATTCCAACTTGCCCAGAGGAGCTCCTGAGCCTAGTGCTACGGGTTTTTGCGAGAAGGCAAGAACCTTTTGACCTGGATGGTATCTACAAAGACTTTGTGAAATCGCACGGTCGTCTAGTGTTCGACTCGAGGCAACAGTGGCCGCAATGTTACGCGGTAGTGAGGTATGCATAATTTACATTAAACAATGGCCAATTTAGATATTAAAATAGGACAAATAAACGCTGGACGAGGTGCGGTAGTGATGCACGAGTTGCGGAAAGTAGCAGAAGAACTCAAACTGGACGTGTTGTGTGTGCAGGAACCATATGTCAAAAGAGGACAGATACCGGGAATGCCGGCAATGACGAGACAAATATTGTCTGGACCACATCCCATGGCGGTGACATTAGTTTTCAACAGGAACATTACAGCAACGATTGTCCAACAACATACGGACGAACATTGTGTGTGTGTAGAAATAATCTCCGGAGGGTGTAAGCTCATATTGGTAAACCTATATTTCCAGTTTGCAGACCCGGTAGAAGTGCATCTGGAGAAGACGAGAAGCATCTTGCAAGAATATGGAAATCGGGCTGTGCTCATTGCAGCTGATGTCAATGCTAAGTCTGCATTGTGGCACTCTGGCCGAACCGATGAGAGGGGCAGGGAGGTGGAGCTATTGGTTGCGGAAGCGGATTTGGAGGTCCTGAACCGACCTGGGAGAATATACACATACCAAGGTAGAGCGGGAGCCCAATCAAATATAGACGTAACTATGATAAATAGGGATTTATGTTGGAGAGTTACGCAGTGGACTGTGGAGGACGGTCTGACCTCGAGTGACCATAATTTGATGCATGTTACAATCAAAGGAAGGCACGAAATGGGCATGACTGCAAGGATAGAGAAGGGATATAACATCAGGAAAGCAAACTGGCCTCTTCTCAAACAGAGGTATGCGGAACAGCCACTAATAGCCTTGGGAAGAGTGGATGATATGGCTAAGCAGCTGGTTAGGAAGATTAGAAAGGCAATGAATGACTCAATTCCAAGGGTCAGGTCATCCCTAAAAATAAATAACAGACCATGGACGGATCGCTTGAGCAATCTAAGGATGAGAACGAGGAGACTGAGAAAACTGTACCAGCGCTCTGTGGATGGGGATGAGAGGGCGATGCGGTTACGAGAATATAGGGAGCTGAAGGCAGTGTACGAAAAAGAGCTCTTTGATACGAAGATACGCTCGTGGGAGGGTTTTGAGGAAGAGTGCCTACAGACAAATGCCTGGGGGATTCCCTACAAGATAGCAACTGAAAAGATGCACCCGCCGGCGCTGCTTTCTACTCTTCGAAGGGAGGGGAATGAAATGACCAGGGACTGGAGGGAGTCAGCGGACGTATTGTTGGAAACACTGCTTCCGGGGGACGACCCCAGGGGAGAGACCCCGGAACAAGTGCAGATGAGACACGAGATGACCCTACATTATAACGGGGCGGGAAATCGAATGTCATTTGAAAGGGCTGAAATTGAAGCAGCGATAAACAAGCTTAAAACAAAGAAGGCTCCTGGCCTGGACCTCATACAGTCAGAAGTGATCAAGGCGATCAAAGAGGAAATGTTGGAGGACCTTTACAATATATACAATCGCTGCCTGGAAACAGGCCGCTTTCCGACGATATGGAAACGAGCAGACTTGGTTGTGTTAAGCAAGGGAGAGGACAGGGACCCGAGGCTGGCCGGATCGTACAGGCCCATCTGTCTTCTGAGTGGACTTGGTAAGCTCCTGGAAAGACTGCTATGCAGCAGAATACAGGAGCTCAGGGAACACCACGGTATGCACCCAAGTCAATTTGGGTTCAGGCCAAACCGATCGACGGAGGATGCACTGAACAGAGTTGTGGAGATAGTGCAAGGGACGGATGCGAAATACGTGATGGCCATCTTCGTGGACATCGCCGGAGCCTTCGATAACTTGTGGTGGCCGGCCTTGTTCCGGGAGCTAAGGAGGATGCAGTGTCCAACACTGGTCTACAACATGCTGAGAAGTTACTGTACTGATAGATATGTTGTGCTGCGGTGTCCGGGGGAAGCCGTGGCGAAACATATTACAAAAGGGTGTCCCCAGGGATCGATCTGCGGACCGATCTTCTGGGACATAATGATGGACGTGTTGTTGAGGGAGCTGGACCGAAGTCGAAGTGCCGCGGCGACAATAGCCTACGCGGATGACCTTGCAGTATTGATACTAGGTGACTCCAGGAGAGAACTGGAGTATAAAGCTGCGGACGCCATGAGGACATTGTCAGCATGGTGCAACCAAAATAAAATGAAAGTAGCCGCGGCAAAGACACGATGCGCCTTGATGAAGGGAAGGCTTCTGAGGGACCCTGCAGTCAGTCTTAATGGACAGCACATACAGAGGCAACAAGTGAACAAATACTTGGGAGTAATGCTGGACGAAAGACTAAACTTTCAAGTCCACATAGAGCAAACATGTGGGAAAACATCGAGACTGATGCAGAAGATCTTAAGTATGGCAAGCAGGCAGTACAGAATTCCGCTGCCCGCAATAAAGTTGTATATGAGTGTGGTAATGGCATCAATGGCCGGATACGGAGCCAGTATGTGGGCACACCGACTGCTACTGGTGAAACCAAAACAGCACATAAGGAGAATGCAGAGGGGGGTCCTCGTTCGGGTGACCGGTGCCTTTTCGACGGTGTCCTTCGACGCCCTGGCTGTCTTGACGGACACGATCCCCATGGACCTGGAGATAAGAAGGAGGGCAGCGTGTTACTGGCTGCGGAGGGGAAGGCAAGACAAAGTGCAGGGGGTGCTGGGTATGCAGGCGAGCACAAAGAGAGAGGTATGGGACGTGGTGATGCAGGAATGGCAAAGAGAATGGGGAAGTAGTCAGAAAGGCGCAAGAGTAAGGATGTTTTTCCCTACCATCATTGGTAGAAGAAATGCAGACTATATAGTGCCGACAAGAGGACTTGTACATTTCCTGTCGGGCCACGGCCCATACCCACAGAACCTACACCGTTTTGGAAGGAAGGAAACTCCAGAATGCGAGTGCGGTGAGCTCGGGACTCCCGAGCATGCAGTGTACGCCTGCGCTCTGGCGGATCCTGAGGTATATGAGCTGAGAAGGCGGCTGGGTACTGTAGACACCGTAGCCATACTGAGAGATCCGCAAAAGCTGGAAGTGTTGTGTAGACTAGCGGATGAGGTGTCCGGCTCGCAGTTCGAGCGTTATAGAGGAAGACAATAATACTGATTGGATAGAAGGTTCGGGTTCCGTAGAGTCGTCACATCAGGTGACTCGTCTGGATAACCCGGACCAAGAATTAATCGGCAAGGTGTGTGCTCGGGACCGGATAACATCCTGGAACCCTGGTGTCCACCGGAAATGACGGGTTTAGTAGAATAATAATTTAGTTGTAATTATTAGAGATAGCTTTACTCTTACCATTAAAATTAGGACTAAAAAAAAAGGGAACAATACAGTACGGTAATAAGTGCGCGAAATGTTCTACTTTTGTAAAAACAAAAAATGTTGAGGATAAGACAACCCGTTATAAATTGTCAGGCAACGGGTTATGTAGCTTGTGTGGTAATAAATGAAAAAAAAAAAAAAATGTCCACACTAGCTATCTGTCTTGCTTCTTCAAAGTTTATCTTGTGACCCGTCGTCAGTGTATGCTGAAACAGTGCCGAGGTGGTCTGCTTCTGTTTGACTAGGTTTTTGTGTTCTTGTATTCTTGCTGATATTTTTCTATTTGTCTGGCCTACATATTGTTTCTGGCAGTCCAAACAAGGGATTTGATATATATATATATATATATATATATATATATATATATATATATATATATATATTGATGAACGCCTACGCTGTCGCCTCCGGGATACGCACGAGGCTACCTAGCATCCGGGTAAACCAATCTATATATAAGAAAAGTAAATATATATTTTTGTTGAGGGGGATGTGTAGAATCAGAATCCGGAGAGAGGGGAAAAGATTTTTGAGTTTTGAAAAATTTTATATAAGAGCATGGCCACTACGTTGACGCCTCCACAATACGGGTACCGCGTGGTCCTTGTCACCTCCTGTAGTGTTGCCACATATCCGGAGAGACGACAAGGCGACCGGAGGAGACAACGTGCTGCCGTTGCCCAAATATCCAAAAATAGAATCTATATATGCAGTCCTGTTGCAAGCTCGTTGGTGCGGTAGTTTCTGATTCCACACGACAAGGCAACTCCCACTACTATGCGTAAAAGAGTGACTTCACTGGGATTTCTATATTTGCGGAATTTGTTCTCTTACGTTTATCAGCGCCAAAAACTAATACTTCAATATATTGTGCTGACGCTTCCAAAGATGGATGGAGAAAAATTACACAGAAAACTAGTAATGGATCCACTGATAAAGTAATATATATCTGCTTGCCCATAATTTATAACTTATTCTAGGAAGAATATCATAGGAACACTAACATTAACATTTTCAAACAATGGCCGGCGATTTGTTCATTAGCATACAAAAATATTCCCAATTGCAAAATTTTTTCGGTCATATAAGTATTGTAACTTGCTAACTTAACAATTTGATCATTTCTGTACCGCTACTTACTGCATAGTGCATTTTTTTCGCGGAAAGGCATATTTTTAAAGTAGAATTTAACAATTAGGGCAACATAAATTTAATATGTGATACGAGCAATTTTTTTTCGCAATCAGAGCAATAAACCAACGCGCTTTATTTTTTTAATTTTAATTACTACACTATCGGTTTATATCGTTATCACTAAAGGATGCAATTTTTCAGTTCTTATAACATGCAAATAATTGTAAACTTCTGCTTTCTTAACCTTTAATTAACCGTCCTTTCTCTTCCCTTTTTCCGCAAATTAACATTTCCCTTGTTTTAATTTTTCTTATTTGTGCATAAAATGTTAAATATTGTAAGATATGAACTGAGTAATAGTTTTCATTGGTATTTGGTTAAAACGCACGAGGAACAATTGCATAAATATTGTCAATTAAAGCACAATCAAGACTGGGTTGCTTTTAACTATCTGATTAAATAATTTAAGCATGTTTCATAAAAGAAACGCATTTAAAAGCGATGAGACTTTGTTAATGTTATTATTATATTAATTTATACTTGTGTTCAATAGCCTTTGCCTTTTAGACTTTTCTGCTAACGTAGCTTTTAAAGGACATCAAATAGTGGGTACGCACAAACTTAATATTATTTTGCCTAATTACCTCTACAGATCGGTACACAACATTTACGCAGCATGAAGAATTAGATTTTCATATAGGATGCATTAGGTAACTTCATAATTTGTACTTACGTATTACGTTGCAATTTGTAACTTTATACATGGCTAAAACATCAAGATAAAGAAAGATCTGTGGAAGGCTCCATTTTATACAAAACAATAATACATCGTAGTATCTGATGCAAAACCGTACATAAACCTCATTTATACCAGGCTTTATCTGACGTAAACAATAATAATGTTTAACGTTCAATATTAATATCGCATAAATAAAGTATGTAATAGATTAGCCCATCCCACTTCATAAAAAAAAGTTTGTGGAAAGGCGCTATCGACCTTAAAGGTCAATGTCAGTACCTGGTATAAGGATTTTAAAAAACTGTTGGAAGCATTTGATTGAATTTCAAAGAAATTAAAACAACCTTCAATACTTTAGAGCAATTTTTAGAGGTTTACAAAATTCAGCTCCATTTTAAGGAATTTGTTAAACTTTCAATGATAATAAGTTGGTGACTTACTACAACTGCCTAACCTACACATAAAAATAAACAACTTTAAAGTCTAGGTAGTTACGCGATATAGGTATTGTTTCAACACGTTCAACAACTCTTCATTCTAGTTTAAAAGATAAGTTACGTAGTTTGCACAGCCTCCAGTTCCATTCAAAATCTGTAGGTAAGTTTCAATCATTGCTTATCTTCGAATAACCAGAATAAGAATATTTTCAGTTTCAGTTTATTAAATCTACTGTATAAACAAATGTCGCAAAATACTCAGGTAATATAGAGCTCACACTATTTCATGCAAAACACATAGCAATTTTCAGCCTTTTTTAAGTTTTCTTAAGTTTATCAACATCTAGTTTTTCCAATTGAGCCAAATATACAACATCGCTTCCACTCAGGTACATCTACGTTGCTTTTGGCCATTAACTACAAGAGACTTGGAGAAACCTTATTTATTTCTAAAACTGCTACAGGAAATCGTCTTATTATTTTAGACAAAAATGAGGGTATTCTTAAACTTTTAAATGATGGACATTTTGTTTTAATTGAAAGTCATCAGACAATCAAATGTTATTCCAAATTCAACGGCTTATTAGATGTGCGGTAGAATCAAATTTACAGTCGCATATTTTATGGTCTTCATAAGATACGTGAAGAGCGTTTCGTACGTAAACACCCTTTGTCACAAATTAGCAAAGTGTATAAATTTAGTTATACATGGGGTTTCGAGTTTAGATCTGGACTTGACTGACAAACTTAGTAGTTTTGATTTCTAGTTTCTTTCGATGCGAACAATTTATTTCTTTCTATTTTCAAAGATTGTATCAGAATTTTAGGTGATCTGCTTTTTCAGTATCTGATTTAGCTTTGCTTCATAACGCAACTTAATTTTGTTGATTGCTTTTGTCTTATGACAGTATCTTATAGAAAATTTTAAATGACAGAAGTGTTAATTAATTTAAAACAAATCCAAAATTTTAACGCTAATTATAACATTCTGCCAAAATTAGTAATTGCTTCCAACAAATTATATTTTTAAAACTTTGTACCTGCTCCGCTATTTAAGTCCGACAGCATTTTAGTACAATCATATTTTTAATAAAATGGAGAAAACTGAATTATTGCATAATTATCACAATGAAATTCTACAGAGATCGATCAGTTCACAATATTAATATCTCATATATACATGCTAAATTCACAGAAATTCTTGTATGCAGACGATGTAATAGAACCATTATAAAGTATGAAAAACTTAAGAGAAATTATTTAGACTAGTTTTTATTTGGCCAGTTTTCGCTGATTTCGATAAATATTGACAATCTCTCGTTTCGACATTCGCCAAACCAGACTATAAATACCTCGAGGAAGATCAATTTTATAAGACATTATGTAAAGCAGAAATCAAAAACTTTCGCATTGCTTATTTAGATGACATAAAGGGTGACATTTTCTTTCCATGACGTGCTTTCTTACAGGAATTTTTATCACTCAATCCAACTAATGAGTTTTTTCTCAAAACTTTGGAATCATACTATAGGCTAAATAGGAGTAAGCCGTCATTTTACAGAAAATTTACAGAATGCCAACATAGTTAGATGTGATAATCCTGACATACCAAAATCAATCATTACAAATTAAGCAATCCGTGTTCTACAGTTTAATAAACCAACTGGTAAATATATCACCTAAAAAGGCAACATTTCAACAGCAGTTTGTCTTTAACAATGGATATGATGTACAAACTAAATACAAAAAAAAACAATATAAAGCTAGAATACATAAAATGCTGTACAATGCAAACATAAATGATAAAGAACATATTTTCACCCAACCAAATTATACCTACCAAAGAAGTAAATATTTGCTTTAAATAATAATAGTTAAATAATATAATAGACCATTGCATCAAAAATATTCATTATTTAGATCAACATCAACACTAAAGCTTTACATTGCGAAAGAAAAGGTAAAAACTAGACCCTTTGACACATTTTAAAATTAAAGAGCGCGACATTAGAAAAAACGTGGTAAATACGTAAAAGGAAATGCCTTCGCCCATAAGCCTTCGAAGTTGCCGAAATTGGAAATTATAAAGTCGACCTTCAAATCCTGGATAGAGTTTTACAACTAATTTTATAAACCCTATAACAATAAGAAAAGTGGACAAAATTCTGCACGTGTGAGTTCATTGTAATATTATAGTTCTGATGCTCTTTGAAAATGATCGTTATGTAAAAACGATCTTCTAAACTACTGCCAAAACACGTGAAGCACATCACATTCAAACATCAGCTTATTTCTAAGCTATTTACTATTTAATAGTAGCATCTTACACAATGGAGTATGAGCATAAGTATATAAATTTTCTGTGTAATTTAATTTATACCCTTCATTTCAGGTAACTGTATATTACATATAATGTGGTACCGTAATAGAAGACATGATGGTTGCCAAATAATTCCTATGTAATTTTGCTTCTTTTTTTCTCTTTATAAGCAGCCACGGTATTAATTTATTGTGACTTAATATTTAAACTCAATCTATGTGCATTTCTAATAAATCTACACAGATTTTACATACTCGACCTTTAACTCAATAGTGTAACTACAAATCATAAATGTTAGGTGTGTATTTATAAAAGACAAATCCTTTAAAAGTCCACTGCAATTTTGGGCCAAGCCCTAAGTTATAATAACTTTTAACCAACTCGATACTGCTTTATTAGCGAACAGTTAGCACTTTAGGTACACTAAAGAAGTTGCTAATCCATTTTTATTACACTATAACTAATTATAATACCATGGATATTTAACCATTAAATGCACAAAGTGAATGATAATATTATAGCTGAATATGGTGACCACCAATTTTCATTCTTAACCTCCGAGTCTCAGCTTAGATTTATTGAAGCAATTGCATCTTCGCAATAATACAAATAAACTTGACATATGACGACACGTATGTTGACTAAGGCTTCCAAAAGGGTGTGGTGTCCACTACAAAAGCACAAAACGCAATGAATTTTAAAAACAACACTAAGTCATGATTGCAAGTACTAAATTGTATGATATATCACTTGAATGTATCCAGCTCATAATAATAGTCTGTTCCAGCATTTTTTAAAAATAAAACAATTTATGCCTAAAAGGTGTATACTTTAAAATAAACATTTCAAGTCATTGAGTAACATTTGTATCAACAAAATAAGAATTGTGAAAAATTTGCTCTCTCTGCAATCTAAAAAGTTTCATGCAGTATGTACTATATTTTGCACTGTTAGAAAAAGTTTAGCTCCAAAAAATTTGACGTAAACGTTAAAAAACTTGATCTAAAATTTTGCAACTTGAATAATTGGTTGCAATTAGCCAAACATGGAATAGACAAAAGCGCGTTCGCAAAACATTGGCCCCAAAAGGGTAGCTATATCCTAGATCCCGAAGTCCTAACACGGACTGCAAATAGCAGAAACTGAAAGAATATTAGACGCGGTGTTGTCGATTTTCGGAGGCGACAACGGTTACATCTTACCCGCAAACGTTCATTATATATAGAGGAGGTGACAACGTACGGAGCGTCCCTAGATTTTGCGACGCCAGCGCGGTGGTGGAACGGTGGAACTAAAGCATATAAACGTAGATACTGGAATAAGCGCTGTCGCCTCCGGCTGAAACTTTGGCAAATGAATCCTGAACACATGTAGTTATCAAAACCGTGCTCAGACGTTGTCGCCTCCGAAATCGGAGGCGACAACGTCATATATGAGGCGACAACGTCTCTTCCATGTAACGCTCCGGAGGCGACAAAGTACCGTTCATCAATATATATATATATATATATATATATATATATATATATATATATATATATATATATATATATATATAGTTCTAAAGTTAATAATTTTCAGCTTCCTTCTAATTACATCATTATTTCATTAGATGTTGTCAGTTTATTCACTAACATTTCTTTAGAACTTGTTTTACAAATCATACAGTCAGAATGGGAGAGAATAGCAGATCACACTACTATTCCACTAGTAACATTTACAAACATTATAAAATTTCTTTTCAAATCCACTTATTTTTCATTTAAAAATATATTCTATCAACAGATCCTTGGTTGTCCAATGGGTTCTACATTAAGTCCAACTCTTGCTGCATTAGTAATGTCAAACTTACTTCACACTTGTATAGAAAAACTTCCATTCCAAGTACCATTACTATACCAATATGTTGATGACCTAATCTTAGCGATTCCATATACAGAAACCAACCTTGTTCTACAAACGTTCAATTCTTTCGATCAATACTTAGAATTCACAATTGAACTTGAAGAAAATAATTCCATTCCTTTCCTTGATACTAAAATAATTCGTACTCAAAATAACAGTTTAATTTTAGATTGGTATCAAAAACCCACCTCATCTGGAAGATATATAAATTACTATTCTGAACATAATTTCCATATAAAACTAAATCTTATTAAAGCTTTAAAAAATAGAATTGAAAAAATTACACATCCGTCCCTTACACATCAAGCTTTACACAGATTATATAAAATACTTCTACATAATAGCTACCCACGTCATTTAATTATTAAATTATTATTTAGTAGTAACAATTCAAGGACTTCTGTTAATAACACCACATATAGCCAGATAGATCAAGATAACTTAGTTAATCCCCAAAATGTAGTATTTGCATCTCTTCCATTTATACCAAATTTAACACATAAACTTACAAAAATTTTTAACGTAGTTCCAAATTTAAAAATTGCAAAATACTATATAAAAACTAATAAAAAGTTGTTCTCAAAACTTAAAGATAAAATTGACAAAAATAAAAAAATGAATGTGATTTATTGTGTTGAATGTCTGGACTGCCCCTCTGTTTATATTGGACAAACCATGCAGTCTTTACAACACAGACTGAACCTACATCGTAGTGATGTTCGTCTACGTCCAGATCGTTGYGCTTTAGCTCAGCATGCATCTAGCACCGGACATTCTTTTGGTTTCCTAAATACTGCAATTTTAGACATAGAAGCTAATAAATCAAAACGCTTATTTCTAGAAATGTGTTATATACAACAAAATTCCAATTCTATTAACAAAAGGTCAGATATACAAAATCTTAGTTCTATTTATTGCCAACTTCTTCAAATTGACAGTGTTAAACTAAGAAGAAATAATACAACTTAAAATTTATATATAGAATTTTTAAATAATATTTATATTTGATAAATCGCTCATGAATTTTAAGCTTGTTCAACAACTCTATCCTTGATTATGTCGAAAAATTTTGTCAGTTTTGTCAATTTCACGGTTGGACACCTATTAATTATTTATTCAGTTTTGCCATACGGCATTCTGTAATAGTTTAATCTTTTGCAAAGTTACATGTTTTCGTCGTTTTGTTTCCTTTAATATTTGGAGTTAACAGTAAGTGTTAAGAAGTTTAATTATAAAAAGTGCCTGTTATGTATTTAATTTTAGTGTCCTGATGAAGAGCCGATTTTGGTTCGAAATATAGACAAAGTTAAAAAATCCGTTTCTTAATTTAGCCCTAACACCCTTGCCGTTTTCCCAAGAAAATATTTAATATATATATATATATAAATCTTCGGTTTAAGGGGAATTCGACTTTTGTTGAAATTATGTAAACTCTTTTTTCTTTGCCAAGCTTTCGATTTTGTTTTAAATCTTCTTCAGGGCTTCTACAACATTTATAACAGGATGTACCTAAAACTACATGTAACTCGTAACCTTACTGTTATAAATGTTGTAGAAGCCCTGAAGAAGATTTAAAATAAAATCGAAAGCTTGGCAAAGAAAAAAGAGTTTACATAATTTCAACAAAAGTCGAATTCCCCTTAAACCGAAGATTTAAATATAATTAAATACGACTGCTATTTCCATTTAACGTTATATATATATATATATATATATATATATATATATATAGATTGACTTATATTAAGGTTTAAAATTAATGCAGGTTATATTCGTAATCGAAATATGCGCTACAATATCTCAAACACAATATACGAATTTCCTATCTCTAGCACGTAGATATAAAACGCTAGGAAGTGCTACAAGGTTCAGGTTATTCATCTTAAATCAGCTTTTAATAAAGTTTACTTATTATCTGTGTTAATCAACGACTGACATTTTATTAACATTGAGGTTTCGACACTCATATCGGTATCTTCCTCAGAAGTAGCTCTGAAACTGAAGTGTCCTAGCCTGCTCGGGTATTTATACTCGTCCGGGTCACTGACGCGTGGGCGTTGTTACGCATGACCGGTTTCCAGATTCCAGGTATGTCGATGCCCCGGTCTCGGTTGTAATTGTGTGGGTTCTTCTGGATTTCCATGGCTTCCTTGTACAGTCTCGGCCAGAATCTCGCTTCCCTCGACAGCATTTGTGCTTCCTCGAATTTGATGATGTGGCCAGTCTCCATTCGATGTTCTGCTACAGCCGACCTATCACCTTGCCGGTCTCTGGTGTCCCTCTTGTGCTCCTTGATTCTCGTGCTGATTTGCCTTCCGGTTTGGCCGATGTAAACCTTCCCACAACTGCATGGGATGCTGTACACACCTTGTGTTTGTAGCTCCTCAGTCGTCGATCGATAATTCGGAAAGTCGTTAGCTATCTTTCTCGGGGCGGTGAAGATGGTGTTTATATGATGTCTTCTCAGCAGCCGTCCGATCTTATCTGTACATCCATTGACGTAGGGCAGGTATGCCGCAGCGATGTGCTCCTCTGGTTCCTTCCTCCGTGGTTGCTTGTTGATAGCCTTCTCAATCTGTGCCTTAGGATATCCATTCTTCTGTAGTGCACTGCGTAGATGTTCTAATTCCTCTTCTAGATGGTCTGGTTCGCTGACTAGTTTCGCCCGCTGTATCAGCGTGTTGATGACTCCTTGTTTTTGGGCGGGGTGGTGGTGTGAATCTGCATGCAGGTAGCGATCCGTGTGGGTTGGCTTCCTATAGACCCGATGTCCTAGCATGCCGTCTTGTTTCCTTGTCACCATCACATCCAGGAAGGGGAGGGCGCCGTTGGTCTCCATCTCCATCGTGAATTGTATGCCGCTATGGATGCTATTTAGATGGTCCAGGAACTCCTTTATGTTCTGTTCTCCATGCGGCCAGACGGTAAAAGTGTCGTCCACGTATCTAAACCAACACTTAGGTTTAAGCCGTGCCGATGCCAATGCAGTTGTCTCGAAAGCTTCCAAGTAAATGTTAGCTATCAGCGGAGAAAGCGGTGACCCCATCGGAGCACCTTCTGTCTGCTCGTAGTATTCCTCCTGGAACTTGAAGAAAGTAKATTTCAGGCAGATATTCGCAAGTTGGACTAGTTCTTCATCCAGGTCTTCTTCTTGTAGGCGTTTCTTCAACTCCCTTAAGGTATCGTCCAATGGAATCTTCGTGAAGAGTGAGGTGATATCAAAGCTTACTAAGATGTCCTCCGGGTCCAGTCTGATCTTCTTCATTTTCTCCATAAGGTCTCCGGCGTTCCTGACGTGGTGCTCTGTCTTTCCTACGAGTCCTTTCAGGGTCCAAGCGATGTATCCAGCTAGAGGGTGGCAGATCCTGTTGCACTAACAATCGGTCTCAGTGGTATCTCTGGTTTGTGTATCTTAGGTAGGCAATATAGTTGTGGCGTCCTTTATCTGTTTTGTTTTGTTTTGTTTCTCTGAATACTGGTGTTCGAACGAAAACATTGGTGCAGTACGTATTGGTGACTATTGGCAGCAAAATTTTGTCGTTTTTGATCACACACGATAGCGTGTGAACCCATGTAAGCGGCAAGTTGCCTGCACCTAAAGATGTAAGCAATATAAATAGTCTCTCACTTGAAGTGCATATTCAACTCTATAGTACTGGGATTGGTGTTGGTAGTTCTCAATACTGCATCATTTGTGTCTATAGGCACAATGGTTGTTTGAACATAGTTTTAAGACAATTATTTATGGCCCTTGAGTATAGTCTCTGTTACCTTGCACATACCATACTTTGCAGCGATTTTGACATTAATTATTTAAAAGAAAACATAGATAAACGTTTATTAGACCACGTACTTACAAATTTTAACTTCTCTGACAAGAATCAATGGGGTCTAAAATTGATTACATGTTTTGCTCAACACTTGATGATTAGTTTAGTATATGTGTAAGAATCTCCACGAAAGTTACCATTCTGCTATGATTCTGACATTGCAGTTGCCTAAATTGGAATTGCGAGCTCGGTCTGGGACGGCTCGAACGGTTATACGGGAGATTTCAGAATGCACCTTAAACCATCTTAATAAATCACCATACTCTCCCATTTTATTGACGTATACGTAACTTGTGATAATATAAATACAGTTTCATGAGTTGCTTGCAACTCTTAACTGGCAAAACATGGTACATGCATCAAACAGCGTAAACAGGCATATTATAACAAAAAAAGTGATGTATTTAACAATTCCTAAAGCAGTGTGGAAAATTAATCGTCAAATAACGGATACGCCAAAAAAGATGCAATATGAATTAATCATCGATAACTGCTTGCGTCGGTGCCGCGGGAACATTTGTGAAGCTTTTGTAGACTTACTTCTCCTTAATTGCAAAAACAGTTGAAAATTATTTTGAAAACAACTTATCAAACTTTGTATTAAAACTAAAAGCTCGTGTAACACATGTAATACAAAAACAACTTAACAAGTACAAATTCGGTTGGTGCTGACAGTATCTCTACGAGGATCATCCAATCGGTGTTGCGAGTGATATCTATACCTCTAGCTTATATGTGTAATAAATTAATCTGTGGAGCTCGACCGGTTTCCTGATGGACTGAAGATATGGCATCCATCACTACGTAGTATATCGGCAAAACCAGTTGCATGTCATGCTGTCTGCACTAGACCTAAACTTCACTGATGACCTATAATGATGGCGAAGTATATCTATCTGCAGCTGTAGTAGTTGCAGTAGTTCCCATAATGGCAGCTAGGTGGCTTTGTCATCCTGTCAGTCTATTGCTGACAGATGGAAATGCCATCTAATTTTCTATTTACATCATACCAACCCTTTGGTATATAGGCAGACCAGTTCTATGCCATGCTGTCTGCACTAGACCTAAACAGCACCGATGGGCTATAATGATAGCGAAATAGTTCTATCTGCAGTTGATTTCGGTGCAGACAGAATTTTAAATACGTTTTGTTCCTAGACCATGTTAAAGTTATACTTTTTGTGCAAATTTTTTTATATCTTCGAGATCTTAATAAAAAAAAGGTTATGGTGCAGAATTTTCAATCATTAAAAATAAAAGTTGATAATTTGTCATAAACATCTCTATGAATATTTTTGCTCAGATTTACGCTTCCAGAGGCACCGACACGCACATCGTTTAGTAGAATTTCTTCTTTGAGTAGTTCGCATTGTTCAGTCGTAAATAGGGAAATTCCCTTCGGCCCGATTCAAAAGCGTTTGAGTGTAGGCACTCGGAATAGTCCTGCGAATGCAGAAAGTAAACAAACAATCTAAATTCCGTTGTAGTTCAGTTGATGTCAAACCAATTCCGTATACGAGCTGAATACACAAGGACGTGGTTTCTCTTTTTGCGGCCCATTCATCCCTGGAATCGATTCCTGATCGCATTTTGACCACATATGCACCTGTCATAGACGGCTATGCGTATCAGATGAGATGTCGTTTCAGCAAGGAGATTATTCTGGATGAAAGGATTGTTTATGGCCTAACTGATATGTTAGTTAGTAGTGTATAACTAGCAGAACTAGAAAGGGAAAAGATTTGTCATTTGTTACCTCAACTGAATTTGTACTATTTCTTCATTTTCTTTCACTTCGGTTATGTCGATTTTACAGAGGATATGTAAATGCAAAAGTTATAGATATTGTTACCCTTTATAAAATGGTGTACCACAGTTTCTTATTTACTTCGTAAACTTACCATTTTTAATAAAAACCACAGTTGACTGTGAAAAACATGGTTGGTATTTTTTAACTATATTGCTGCATAGTTGTTTTAAATAGTACTAATAATAATATTTGGCGAAATGCCTGTCATGTTGCCTGCACCAGACCAATCTGTGAACAGCTGTTTTGGCCTATTAAACCTCTTGAGCACGGCTGTAGTCCCAATGCAGACAACATAGCAGATATCTACCATTTCTTATGTATGTAGGCCAAGGTGGGTGATTTGCAAGGAATAATAATATTTATTTACGGAATAAACTATTTAAATACATACATATACAATAACATCGGAAATACATTATCACATCCCGTACTTAATTCTCGTTGCGTACTTAAATCAAGTTATTTTAGAATCAAAGAATTCCAAATCAGAGCCAACAAGGCTAAGTAAATTGACAAGACGGCAAACCGGTGAATTTAAACCATTAAGAACTTTATAAAAAAGGTTAATTACTTTAATAGGGAGTTACTCTCTGTCTTTGACAAGCTTGCACCTGTAAGGCTGAGTAAAATTACACGACCACCAGCACCCTGGTTAACGAACAATATAAAGTTTCTGATGGGGCTGAGAAACAAAGCCCTTAAAAATATATAGATCTACACAGAAGTTGAGCCACAGGAGCACAGCTAAGGAATCATGTTAATTACATGACCAAGGTAGAGAAAAGAAAATTCATGGAAGGTTAATTTTTATCTGTTAAAGGTTCACATGTATGGAAAGTATTCAGGGAATATCTCCATCTCACGAGTCGTGGACAGGCGTTGGAGGAGTTTGCGTTCAGTACAACTGCCGATGAAATTAATAATTATTTCTCCTCCGTTTCTGGTCATGATCAACAGTCTTATGGGGATATACTTAATTTTTATAATAACTACAAAACTAACCTCCGTAGTAAATTTAGGTTTACTGTTATATCTAAAACACATATTTCAAAGATTATAATGGGTATCAAATCTAAGGCCTACGCATTTGATGGAATTAATATTACACTTTTAAAATTTGCATGTCCTTACATATTGCCTTACATAATCCATCTAATAAACACTTGTTTGGAGTCGTCTGTATTTCCAAGATTCCAAGTCAATGGAAACAGGGAAGAATTACTCTACCTAAAACAGATGCTCCAAAAGAAGTTAAAGAACTGCGACCTATTATCATACTGCCGGCATTGTCGAATGGAGATGCTGTTGAGATAACATATAGATATGTACGACTTGCTTCCCCCCACTCAATCGGGATTTAGAGCAGCATTTAGTTGCGGCACTACCTTACTTAATACTATGGATGAAATTATTTTTGCCCTGGATAATCGAAGGTTTGGAGTTTGGTGCTTCTAGATTATACAAAAGCTTTCGTTATGATTAATCATGAATTATTCCTTGCCATTGCTCATTACATTGGCTTGGACGAATCTGCTATACTAATGTTTAGAGATTACTTAAAGGGCAGAACACATCAGGTAGTATACGAGGGAATTATATTAGGAAAAGCCGAGATAAAACGTGGTATTCCCAGGGCTCTATATTGGGTCCGCTAATATATACTCTGTATACATCAAATTTTGTCAACTCGGTAAAGAACTGTAAAATTAATATGTATGCTGACGACACGCAACTTCACCACTTTTTTGATAAAAGTGAAGTGCACGATGCTGCGCAATTAATTAATGAGGATTTAAATAGCCTTGCTGATACATCGCATAAGCATAATCTTTGTCTTAATAGCGTTAAATCGTCAGTTATTTATTTTGGTGGCTTAGCCGCAAATGATATCACGATTGTAATCGGGACTGATCCATTGAGGAATGTATCTGAGGGAAAAAATCTAGGCGTGATTATTGATAGTAATTTAAGATTTACCAGTTATGTTAATTTTATGCCCCGTAGGGCTTATGCCAAACTTAAATTAATTTACACCCACAGGCATTTCTTAACACAAAAGATTAAAATTCTCTTATGTGATTCACTAGTTCTTTCACAGTTTAAACATTGTGACTATGTCTATGGGCCCTGTCTGACGGCTAAGGATGCTCAGCGCATTCAGAGAATACAAAATAGCTTCCTCAGATTTACTTTTGGAATAAGGAAATTTGAGAGAGTGTCCCACACACTGGTTGGTACAGGTTGGCTTAATATGAAAAAATCGTAGGAGGCTTCATGCTGCTGTTTTCTATCGCAGATTACTCATTCATACGTTCCCACCTTATCTCTATAATAAAATTAAATTCAGAACTGATATTCATAACCTGAATATCAGAAGGAAGGACGCCCTTACGATTCCTCGACACAGATCTGCCCTTTGCGAAAAGTCATTTAGCTACAACGTAATCAAAATAATTAGTGCGCTCCAGCGTCCTCGAGATCAATGTCAATTGTTACCTTTAAACGTTTCTATAAAAGTTATCTTCTTGAATCATAAAATTGAAGTTGTGTCTGATTATTAATAAAATGCCGCCCTTCATCCGTTGCTACATGTTTTTGTTTCTCTCCTATTTATTATGCAATGTCAATTATTAAAATGTGATGACAGTATTCATAGCTTGACAATTCTGCAAAGTAGTTTTTTTTATTTTTCTGATAAAAGTAGAGACAAGTATTTAGTATAAACTTAGTTTAACTTACGGTTATATTATTATACATATCATAATCTAAGGAGGTTTGGACGAGAATAGCAATCCAATGGATTGAATACCTTTGATGACACAGACGCTGTATAAAATTCTATGGGTATATAGGCATGTTTATGTACATCAATAAAATTTATTATTATTATTATCATTATTATTAAAAACATAATTTACAGAATGACACGATAATTAATCCTAGGAAAGGGCAGTACTATGCATCAGATCGTGCTGCATATGTTTATTATAGTAAATACTGTTAACAATTCTGAACAGCTTTAAAGCATGAGCAAATAACAAAATATAACTATCCTCAACAATGTACTTGATGTCGCTGATAAATAATTGGCCTAATATGGGAACCCTGAGGAGTGCCCATTGGACGTAAAATTGGTTGTGGAGTAACTATAGTGAGATGCAAGTGCAACCACCACACTCACGGATTACATATTCCAATGGAATCCAATTTCCATAAAAGGCGATTGATATTACACAGACAAAGCTTTAGCCAAGTCAGTATAAAAACAGGCTAGGCGTAGTCTATTTGCAAAAGCTTTTTTCAAGTATTACCATTTTTATCAGCGACTTGATGACTTTAATTTAACACATTTAATTGAACACCTGTTATATTATTTTAAATAGAATGACCTCATTTTGAATGGCGGATTGAATAGTATTTGTAGAATTATAAAATATAAATTATCAAAATACGACTGTAGCAAAAAAGAACAGTTTCGATTTGTCAAGTTGAAGCTTGTATTTTTTTTATATCTGTAGTTGTGGAAGTGTATTACAGTACAAGCATTTGTAATCTCATTCGGGCGTTTGGTTAACTTTAACTAATATAAGCATTAATATTGTACACACCCAGCCATTTCTCGAGAAACCTGATTGTATCCCTGTTCATTTCGATGGAACTTGGAGAACATGATACCTCTCGCAGCATTAGAAAATTGCCTGAAATTTTAAACCAGAGGCTTTCAGACCCAGGCAGCGTGCGCCCTAGATATTAATGAAAATTTCTTAGATCGCTCTCGCGCTCTAGAAGCGGCGAACCGGCAAATTAATAATTGCAGACTACTAAAGCATTCATTATAATAAAAGAAGAAGACCAGATATTCTGGTCTCGTAGGAAAGTTTTAATTCTTACAGCACTGCATTACCGTAAGTAATCGTGATATTTATTCGTTGCGGTTAAACATCAACTAAATTAGGTAAGTATACGAATTGTAAACTATATTACAAAAAGTTACTAAAATGGTATGATATTTATTCAGCTGTAGGCTAGAGGAAGTTTACCTTTTAATATAGAGACTTATGAGATAAAGTGGATGTTCACATATAGCAAATTCCTGCAATTTCAGTATATCATGACAGGACGAGCGTTCTGTATGAATGTTAAGAACTCTGCAGACGCATGAGACTCGTGCGGGAACACAATATCAATTTAACTAAACAGCATGGAACAATCTCTCTAAAAGGACGAGTGATATATTCCATGCAGACGCTGTAAATATATGTCATTATTTTGTGTCACGTTGCGGCCAACAAAACAATGGTACCTATATACAGTGGGATTTAAAAGTCAACGAATGCTATGTTTAAAAAGAACAAAAGAACAAAAATATAGAAACTACACCTAAAGTTGCGTTGTTAACAAAAGCAGCTAACTTAACACTCCGCCGAGAAAGATCACCCCTATCACCGAACAGGAAAGCGGCCAATGATGTACTGGAAAGAATGATAAAAGCAAACAGAGAAGTAAAAAAATACAGTTTAGAAGACATAAAACAGGCTAGACTAAAAAAGAGACAGACAGAAATACAGCGCGACGAAAACAAATGCCAAGAATTTTTCAAAAAAATCACTGAAATACCTACTAGCGAACGTCTTAACTTTACCTTCAAATATCTAAAGAAATACAGAAGAAATAATACCGCCAACGTCAGAAAATATATACCAATGGCGCATTGGCTGAAGAAGCTAGAAGAGGAAAACATGGCACCTAAAGTATATCTAATTGTAGAAAGTGACTACTGGCCCATTGAAGAACCACCCTCTGAAGAAAGGACGGTAGAAATAATTAATAACATGAAGTGTAATAAAGCACCAGGCCTAGACAAGATCAACAACGAATTGATAATATACGGACCAATAAACCTAAAACAAAAGGTACAAAAAACATTAGAAGCAGCGTGGTTAACCAACGAAATACCAGATGAGTGGAATACTACAGTGCAAGTTCCGACCCCAAAATTAAAACGCCGCAAAACACGGAAGACTACCGAAGAATAACCCTATGCAGTGTTGGATACAAGTATTACGCCCAGTTCTTACTAGGAGAGATGGAAAAATACATTCCAGAAGTAACGCAGTACCAAGCAGCCTTTGCAAAAAACAGATCAACTGATGACCACATGTTTACAGTGAGAAGAATACTAGAGGAGAAATGGAGGGAAGGCACTAGAATACTGGTGATGGCCATAGATCTACAGAAAGCTTTTGATACGATAAACCATGACGTAGTGCTACAAATCCTAAGGGACAAAGGGGTCCCTCACTACTTAATCCGCAGAATAATAAAAGCTTGAAAATACTACAGTGCAGTGGTTCGGACAAACAACACCAACGAAACATAAAAACAGAGGCGTGAAACAGGGATGTCCAATATCCCACCGTATTTTCACAATCGTACTAGATGAAGCTCTCCAAGAAACGATAACTAACATGGAAAACCTTAACAAGCAGGATAATGAAATAGCACTACCTATAGTCCTTGCATATGCAGATGACCTGATAATAATCGCGGAGAACGAAAATGACTTGGCAGAAGTCTTAGAAAATGCAGAACACGAACTCCACAAAAATGGACAAACAATAAACTATACGAAGAGCAACATCATGATAAGAGATCCTCCCAGCAGAACAATCCTAGAAACGGGCACAAAATACAAGATAGGCAACCGGATCTAGGTACGTACATAACCAGCCATTTTAGCCGCAGAGAGATGGTAAGAGAAAGACTCAAAACTGCACATAGAGTAACCAGGGCGATATTACTATTTATTGAGAAACATAGCCCACACTGGAAATTGATAAAGATTCTATATACAGCAATCATTATGCCAGTCATGACGTATGGAGTAAAAAATGCCGCAACAGCAAAGGCAAATAGGAAAAGCAGAAAAAGGTATTGTACAACTTCTAGCTAAGGCAATAAATGACAACGAGGAAAAATCAACAGCAGAACTCCTAGATGACAGAACGTTCATAAAGAGGATAGAGACATACGTAATGAAATACTGGGGACACATCCAAAGGAGAGAAGTAGACCACATACTAAGAAAGGCCTGGGAGCTAAGCGGAGACAAACTAAAAAAAAGGTAGACCGTGCTATACATGGAAAACAACTATAGAAAGGATAATTCAGAAATCAGGGAAGAATGAAGAACAATGGTTAGAAATGGCAAAAGACAAGAAATCAATCAACGAAGAATCCCTCAGGTTATACGACATACCAGAAACAAGTGACTGAAATGGACCAATGATGCCAGCTACACCAAGAAAACATTAAAATAAAATTAATGTACCTATATAACCTTCCCGCTCCAATCCCTATATGTGCTTAACATGCACTAGGCAGTCGTACTACTAGCAATCAGCGTGTACCCCTCCAACCCATGGATCTGACAGTAGAGGTGGATGGAGCAATGAGAGAGAGGCTACGTTGCCTACACAACATGGTCACGTGACGGGTGGCAAAAAATTAAAGTTGGGTAAAATGACTTATCTTGCTGATTCATGTTACTGAATCACGCTCTTACTTAAGATTCGAATCAATGCAACAACTCCCGAAAAGTCAAATACAAATGATCCGAGCGACGTGAGAGTTACACGGTGGTCGAAATTCGACATTCTCAATTCCAACGATGCTCGTTTTACCTTACTTCGACTTAAACGTACCATTATCACGAAATTACGATTCTGTTTCTGTTCACGGACTGCAATCACGCGCATCACGGCTGCGTTGCCGATACGAAAACGACCTGGATCACGTGACGGGTGGCAAAAGAGAAAACACTATGCGCGTAAATGAAGTTTGCGACGAAATTTTCATATTTAATTTATAAAGTCGCCAGTTACACATATGTATTGTAGTTGCAAAATAATCCTACCATATGTTTTCTTATGTTTCTTCCAATAGAACAGTGAATGCGAAGGTGATTTAGAAACCTTTTAGAAGATTAAGTGATTTTATAAATACTTTTTTCAGTTTTCACAATCCCTTAAGTAGGTACTAAAACAGAACTTAGTGAGAATAAGTATTTTAGCAAACATCACAAATTAGTACATTTAGGAACATATTATTTTTATTCAAATCAAGTCTTAACCCCACATTTAAGTTTAATTGAGTTACGCACAGTGCGCGGTAAAACATGCGGTTTTTCTTACATGCCGGAGTTAATTTGATATGTATGTGAAAAACGCCCCAGATTTATGTTTCATGTTGGGGGGGGGGGCGAATAAGAGAACGGTAGATGTGGGTGAGTCTAATGGGGCAAAGTGTGCGCCATTTTCTTGCAAATCGAAAAAGTAATACTTCAGATATTTTGTCAAAATTTTCAGTTTCCGTAGAGTTAGGAGTAAAATTTTCTCTTCAACTACGTTCTTGTAAAATGTAGGAATCGGTGAAAAACCGATTTACACCCCGAACGTCCATGGTTTTTAAGTCAAGCTATACCTAGTTCTAACAGGAGGGTGGAAATTTTCCAAAACTCCTACTGATTGTTTCTGTCTTAAGTATATTTGCTCACGAAAGATTGCAAACATGCAAAATTTTGGATGAAGCTTTAAAGTGACATTTTATAGTATTCGGGTGATATGAACGCATTATGGCTTTATCCAGCAATACCTACACTTATTTCGAGAAATGAACTAGAATATCAATAGAAGTTCTGGCAAATGCTGCAAAAAACAGCAAATTTCTTATTTAAACAAAAATGTTTTGAATAAGCTGCCACAATTAATGTAGTGGCATCTTAATCCGCCGTCGGCTTCATACTTAAGCGGCTTTTGTGAAACCGGGGTTAAATCAGTGATAAGCACGTAATTTGGATAATAAATAAGTGACCAAATTCTGATATTTAAGGTTAAATATCTAAAAGTTGAAGCGGTCCTCAATTCTAGACCCCTATCTGTTTTAAGCGCAGCCCTGGTGCTTTAAGCCGAGTAGGGATTGTTTAGGATAGAATCCCTTTTTCCTCTTTTACCTTCTTGTTCCATATTTTCGTAATTACCTGTAGCTACGCGTGCGCCTGATCCCGAAACCGAACAAAAGAGAGGAGATATCAATTTGGTTTCGGTTTAGATAAAATGACGAAAAATTTATCTGAAAGAAAATTACGCCGTCTCGCCGCAACTAAATCAAGCTAGAGCGACACCGCCTTATCGTTGAACCCGCGCTCCCCAAATATTAATAAAATCCAAGTATTCGCAACAGTAACACTCATTGCACCTTGCACCCTACTGTCAAATTTATCTACTAATGAATTACGGGCTTAAATAATTCAGATGACGTGAGTTGTATCCCTCGTCTAACAACAAAAATTCGATTCAGTGAGTTGAATCCTCACAAACGACACACATCTACATGATAAATCGCTGCTGGCTGTCTGTTGTAGAGGTGGGACCATACTGCTATTTGTGCATAACAGTTGCTAATTGTTACTCCTATATTTAAAACACGCAGTTTTCTGACTGCTAGCGGGCTAGCACGGCCTTGTGCTATAATCAGTTAGAGTTAAACTGTTATCGTTCATCACGTGGCACACCGCACACAAGTATTGGTATTGGCCTGCTAGCAAATTAGCAACAGCATCCATAACCATAATAGTACTTGTGCTAAACGAGAGAACAGAAGTTAGAAGCGACAGCAGGGGATACTCGCTTATAGCATAACGGCGGAATTGGATGATCTTTTATTTGACATTTGATAGCTGGAAGAAGAAATGTAATAGCACACAATAGGAATGGTTTTGGCTGTACCAGCGTATTGTTGTTTGACATTGGAATAAACGGTATGGTGCTCGAATATTGTGACGATGAGCGATATCTGCCAGTGATACAGCATTGCATTCGATGAATAAGTAATATTAGTATACAACTTAATAAACTTGAACATATAAATAAGTACTTATATTTAGTTAAATCAATTAATAATATATTTTTGTACATTTTATTACAATAAGATATTAAATACCAAGAATACGGTGAAGCAAAAAAGCCGCTATTTCAATAATTCGTAGCTGTTCCAACTGCTATGAGTTACAGTTCCAAAATAGCAGATTGTTATTAACAGCTCACCTCTATACTTTTGCCACCTGTCACGTGGTTTTGTGTTGGCCATGCATAAGCATAGGGTCGCGTATACACACTGCTCCATCCATATAAATTTGTCAGATCGATGCTCCAACCCAGCGTAGACGACTGACCCGGCGGTATATCCGGGAGTGGCAGAAATGCTGACCGTACGCTGGTTCAATCAATCAATCAATCTAAAGTTGTGTTGTTAACAGTCGCTTTTCCTTAGCCAAGCAATACAAACACATTTCTGTTGAAAACATTTCAAAAGTTAAAAACCATAGATTTTACCTTGTAAGTTCCAAAACCCAATATTTGTGCTTCCCGGCGACAGGTGGGTCTTGAAACATGTCTTCCTACAGCATCACTCGAAGGTATGCTTAGTTGACCGTAGTTTGCCCTCCTGTTCTGTTTAATTATTCGATTCAACGCCCTCCGATCAGTATGAGTAAGTGCACTTTTTTTTCCACATACCTCTGTTTAGGCTCGACATTGCTTAATTTGAATAACTGCACTACGTTGCGAACACTGTATCTTGACAACCCCAATAACTGTCCAATTTCTGCATTAGATCTGCTAAATCTAGCTAAATCTATATAAACGAATAATAATTGAACGAATGTTCGGATCAATAACTTTTCCTCTAGTCATTTTTTAATTCTTCAATTCAAAATTCTATAATTGAAACTACCCAAAACGCTTTTGACGTCTGCTGTCAAGTAAACTATATCTCTTAGTTACGCGAAATTGCACAGCCACCTCAAATGTTACATTCACCTGTATGCAAACTTCCACAAACAAATATAAATAGAAACTAGGGTTCGGCCTAAATAGTTGGTATTTTTTTACTATACAATTTTGATTATTGAGAACAGTTGTGAGTAAAAATTAATAGACCATAATTTAGAGAAGGTATTTATAATAAAAACAAACTCGAAGAAGCGATTTTGTTTAAATTTTTAAGAAATTTTAATAATTATTAGACTACTTCAATGCAATTTTATAAATTATGATGTTATTTATTTTATTATTTATATATTATTTATTTATTTGGTATATCTGCTATTTTGTATTAGTAATGAAAAATAAAACAAATATTTGCAGTTGTAAACTTCATAAAATATAATAATAATAATGATAATAATAATAGCAATAGTAAGGAGACACAATTTAATCGATAAAATTATACGTAGGCAGTTGGCAACAGGTACAATTAGAAGAAAATCCTCYCTTCTGCAAATACCATCTGCTGTKTTGGGGTCGGGTATCATCATACTTTGTTGGGACAGGTTAATCTCTACGGACAGAACTACAGACTATAATCGTCCCGATAKAGTGGTGTGTGACAAAGAAGGTAGAAGAGTACTCATAATAGATGTTGGTTACCCACCCACAAGTAACCTTCAAGAAACAGAACAGGACAATTTTTAAAAATATCATAACCTTGCCTTGCTGGATACAGAAGTAGTGCGTAGTGCCAATAATAGTCACAAGGGTTGTAAGTAACAAACTTTCGAAGTACTTGGACCGGTTAGAATGCCTAGAGCAAACAAACATAATAATAATAATAATAATAGTAATAATAATAATAATAATAATAATAGTAATATTTGCTTCAATTGAATATGTAAGTTGTGCATCGTACGAATCTATACTAGGACCTTTATTATTTTAATCTTGCTATAAGTACTGTAAAAGTAAGTTTTATGCGACAATGCAAAAACACATCTTTCTAGTGGACGAACTGCATTTAATGACTCAAATAAATAGATAAACTGTCTTCATCCTTGTCTACTAAACATTGCTTTACCTTAAATACGTCAGCCACTGTTATTCGATCCCAAATTTTTAAGGCATCTATCTCTTTCTTAATTGGCCATATCTCCTATTAATGTAAATGTTCCACCCGCAGGTAATAAAAAAATCTTGACGTGCTTATTGACTCTCGTTTGATATTTACACCACAGGTTAATCAAAACTAGTGCGAGTCAGTGTTCAGAAATTCTGTGTTTGGTTCTTCTAGGGCCTCTTGAGCAGTGATGGGCGTTTACGCGTAAATTATAATTTTCTACATTACCCGCGTAGAAAATGTAGATAAAGCATTTTGGCGTAGATTTTGAGTAGAAAATATGAAACGAGTATATTATGGCTATTGTATATTAAGTGTATTGTGCAAATTATTTTGTTCCAATTTCCCTGTTTTATGGGTCAATTCTTAAAAATTTTTAAAGCACTGCAGTTTTTTAATATTTATATTACAAATTTGCATAACTTATTTTAGTAAGTCATCAGAACACCCAAACGGTTTTCTTACTTCTTTCGGACAAAACATGCGTTTCGAAGTCTTTTCTTCTACGAGTATATTAGGTATAATAGGTAGCATATGAAATAGCCAGTCTTCTTCCGTTTATGGACAAGAAAGATAATAAAATCATAGTTTACAGTCATTTAAGAACCCATTGACCGATTGAGGGCTTCAAAGCACGCTTGTGCCTTCTGGCCCTAACAAATGTATGCCGAAACGAGTTATTGTTGTTTAACGTGGATCTAATTATTTTAATTACAACGAAGTAGTATTTTGTTTAGTTAGGAAGCAATAACCAGTGGAATCGTCCAAAACCAGAAAAAACCTTCTCCTATGATCGACTCCAGGTAGTTCCGATCGGGGTCCACGCGTAGTTCCAACCTATTGACGTTAGTGCACGGCGATCTGCAGCAACTTTGATGTCCTGTAACTTTTGAACGGTGAGAGTCTACAGCGTATGGCTCCGGATTGGAGCTCAGAATGTCATGGGCTATTACCATACCAAGTTTGGTTGTAAATCGGATTAACTCCGTTCCATTGAGTGATATATATAGTTCTCTTTTTCACGTACCTCGCGGTACGATCGATGGGAGAACGAAAATAATAATATACAAAATAATACTGTCATTTGAGGCATTTGGAGCTGTTAAAAGTACTAAATATTACTAGTTTGCTGTTTATCTACATAAAGTTATTTTCTACAGTAGACTTTTAAAGTAGAATATTACATAGTTTACGCGTAGATAATGGCGTAATCTACATGGAGTATTCTACGCGCCCATCACTGCTCTTGAGGCACAATCACGTTTTTAGCGAGATACAGGACCTAGCTTACTAAACCACGAATGATAGTATTTATTTATTATATTCATGTATGTGCATTTTTCTAAAAAAAATGCCAAAAAGGACTCAAACCAATAGCCTAAATATTAAACCAATTGAAGTAGTAACTGTCGTCAGCCAGCCTTCAAAATTATTTTTTATATACTGCACCCAAAAATTATTAAAAAAGATCATGTTTACTGAAAATTGTAAGCAATTCCAAAAATTATGAAAAACCTGTTACCACAGAATAGCGTTTGTCGATTGGCTATAAAATGCACGCAGGGGATATCCCGAAAGCTATCGCTGACGGAAATTAAATACAATCTTTTTAATGTCAGAGACTTTATGTCGTTTTCTATCAATAAAGCACAAAAAAAAATAACTTTCTTATTGAATTATTTAGTTCATTTGGTCTATATATCGCAAATGTGAACTGAAATCCTAGGACGCCACGTATACTCGTATAGCCTATGTGATGCTTAATTCCGTCAATTTTCCTACCTGAAGAGTCCAAATAGAGACGAAACTTAGGGTCAGAGGCTCTGCATGGTTTGACCATGCTATTTAATGATACCAACCAGCCATAAATGACTAGCACAGCACAGCAGTATTTATTTAATTACAACATAATGCATTTAATGAAAATTTGTCTCGATTTGGAGCACGTAGATGCTGCTGATTCCATGACGTTCTTCATTAAACTGTTTGTTGTTTACACGGAGACAGTTACGACCTCGACTATGATTTCAGCCCCGAAGATGCTTTCCACAGCTGTGGGCTAATCAGCAAAGACGAAAGCGCAACGATAGTTGCGAACTAACATGGAATGAACTGCGACTACTGGAGCAGTCAGTAACATAAATAGTGGCTATATTTTCGATACACCATAGATTGACATGGACACGTCTACGTATTTCTTATAGAGGACAGAATTAACTTAGATTAAAATGTATTTGACAAAGGTTAATTATCAAAAGTAAATTTATTCCACTAAGTTTTGTTTCGCTGGTCTGTTGAATTGGGTTCAAATGCTCATCGAATGTAGGTTTCTGTACTTACAGACCTTAGTCTGTAAAGCCACTGCTAGATATCTTATAAGCGGTTTTCCCGAAAGACCCTTAAAGTGTGGCGTAAGACGTGTTTGAGTCAAAAATATGTAAATAGCATAAATTTAGAAAAGCTAAGGGCCCAATTCCTACTCTCAGCGATCGCCAGTATTTATATTGTAAAGCAAACAAAAACGCTTGATAGCAAGAGGTTGCTTGTTCTCGGTTGGATAAGTAAGAAGATGAAGCTAAAAAAGTTATTCGATAGAATACTTATTTGTTTAAGCGAAGCTTGTTGGTGAGGATATAAAACCCTAATCTGTCAAATGCTTTCTGAATCTTCACATGTATGACACGTTCATGACTCTGGTTGTGAATATCTTTCGACGCGTACTATTATACAGACTGTCAAATTAATAACCGTAGCGTGATATTCCAAGAATATGTCTAAATGTTTATTCAAAGTACACTCAGACATTTAAAAAAATAGTCCTACAAAAATTACGAATGTCGGAAGAATCTTAATTTTTAAATATAGGACTGACCCTAGGTTTTTTCTATATTGAAGGAAATACCGTTTTGGCTAAAACAGGAACACACATTGTTAGAATGTAAGAAATGTCGTAGGTCCATTAGACTCTTTATAACGACCTTAGGGCAACAATAACAATTTATAGTTAATTAGCAAGTTGTAAAAAGTAAAATGTAAAAATGTAAAAATTAGGTGACAATGAACAGAACTATGTACCATAGCAAAAAATCAATGTAAAAACCTTTTTATTCCTTCAAGCATGCTACAACTTAATTAATTGCTTCAGATGCACTCCAAAGGAAGTCAAGCACTGGAACCTCCGAGCTGGTCTAGTCAATCCGCCAGCCCCTCACCACCTCCACCGCCAGTACCGCCACCTGTACTCTCGAGGTGGGCTCAAACGGAGCAAAGGGTTCCCATAGAAGCTTGTCCACACTGCAGAGGCAGGGTTACTTCAGTTCCTACTAGGACAACGTCGCTCAGCAGCTACTCCGGTTGTAAAGGTAGAAAAATATTTTAAGCTTACACATTTAGGTAATCGGAGAAGAAGCATTTGAGAGCAACTTGGAGAAAACAACTAGCATATTTAACGTGTCTAAACTATATACGAGAAGTTAATCAAGTTATAGTAGCAAGCAACAATATTGGAGACTAATTATAGAAACGGCCGATTACCGCTCACGATAGTTTACAAGCTTTTACTTAAAGATTACTACTCGAGTTCGGCACGTTGCGTTGTTTTGCAGACCAGTGGACTCTATACAAAAAATTTGTGTTTATGCTTTCCTACAATACGGTCTATTTTTGAACCTTTCAGGATGCTATCACTATATTTGAGGTCTCAAAAATTGAAAAGACACGCGAATAAGATTTTTGTAAGTAACAAAATTTCCAATATCTATTAGTGTTAAATGTGTTGGAATTTTTAATGCGAAATTCCACAGTTCTATTTCTTCCGGTTTGAAATTTACTAGTATTCCCTTTGAACATAAAACTGACAGAAAGGAGCGTTGTGCATCTTTATGCTCATATAAACAGAGATAAAAACAATCTTGAACCCCCATTACTTTTTACTGTTCGTAGCTGCCATTGTCATTATAGCTTAGACGGCAGTTTTATATTTAAAGGGTACAACACAAAAATATGATTAGTTCCGCGTCTTGACACCAATAAATAAAAATTCAGGGATATCATTTAATATGTAGTGTTTTTATCTTCAATCTGTAGCAACATAGCACAATTGATCTTACATACATATACTCATATTACACGCTATTTGTATATTATACCAGATTAGAATAAAAATCATTAGATCTAGTAGGTGCGTTTGTCAAATTATGGTAATTGACAGCCGTGCGTCGAAGGTGATTCATTCTTGAAATCGAGCTCTGTATACAGTAGAAGATAAAGTATAATACTTATTTCGTGTATAATGGACCATATTACACTCGCGTGCAATGTGGTCTACATTATACATTTATTAAAGGTACTATTAATACTAAGTTTGTCAAACATTTAAAAAACGGCTGCAAATTGAATCAATACTTCCACATCCAATTGCCAAAATGACATTTACGTTTTTATTTCTTATACTATACGATTAATAATCATGTTTTGAGCATTTTTTCTCTCTACACATTTTTTCTAAGACAAACAGTCCTCGTGATATTAGCAAAAATATATAAATTTTAAAGTCGTTTTTTTTTCCAAATAACTCGAAAAATTATTAAATTAACAAAAAAATTACAAGAGTGCTTTCTGTACAGAAATTTGATTTTGTACATAATACTAAAATTAAAAAAAACGTACGAGCAGGGTCCAAAATAGGTTTTTTGGAAATATTTCAAAAATGTCAAAATTTTGAATAAATTTTCTAAGACACTTCTTGTGAGGAATTTTATTTCCTATCTGACGGTATTTTTATTTTCTGAATATATTAAATATATTCGGAGATATTTAGGAAAAACCGTTTTCTTTAAGTGAAGCTTTTTTGCTAATATCTTCAAAACAGATTGCTGCATCGAAAATTTATGAAAGCGAACAATACTCGCAGTTATACTACTAATCACATACTAAAACGAAAAAAATAAAAATTTGCAAAAAGGGTAGTTACCCCCCACTTTCGCCCCCTTCCCGATACCCTACTTACCCCACAAATAATAGGTCGCTTTGGGTAGTTGAGATTTATACGTCTACCAAATTTCAAGTTCATATATTTAGTCTTTCGAAAGTTATCGTGTATTGAAATTTTTTTTCGCGATACAATACTTTCCATCCGTTGGATGTGGCAGTAATAAAAGCATATTTTGTTTACATGAAATTTTTAAGTTATGATGCAACAAATCGCGTATTATGCATAGACGTAGTCAAACTGATTGACAGGCGCGGTAACTTTACACGAACCTAGCTTTGTGCTCTAAAACACCATATGATATACCCAGCTAGGTAGTTAATTTTGCTTTTCACTACTGTACTCTGATCGGCTGTGATAATTCTCATTAATTTAAGGTAATTATACAATTATAAAATAATAATTCATTGTCTCAAACATACTGTTCTACGCCACTGCCAAAGCGGAAACAGCAGTCAGCCATATGCAACCTCCATTCTGGTCCCACGAATCGAATCATATACTCCTTCCTGTCAGTTTTATATGCAAAGGTATTTCCCATACCTCTCCATACTGCTCCCATACCTGTGTATTTTGGACTACTGTGCACGGTGCTAAAATACTTCTGAGCTATTGTAGGGCGACTGATTAAAATAGCATAAAATAGCATAATAAATCTGTCATCTTTGAAAATCATTTTAGCCTATGTAGTCAAAAACCACAAATACTTTTAAATGAAGGAGTTTTCCAATTTGCAACAGCTATTAAGGAAATACAATCATTTGGGTCTAGTTGTGTAATGTATGACTTAGTTACCTAGTTTCCAATGCGGGTGCTCTGAGAATAGTAGATTGTTCGTTATTGAATTTTTATCGCCCGGATACAGTCGCTGATGGAGTTCAAGCGCTGTAATATCGCCTTGATAGGGGATTTTACTGTAATGATTCCATTAGAATGCAGCAAGGAGATTGGAGATAACTCGAGCAGTTTCGGAAAATGAAATGGTTAAAGTTGCAGAAGAGCTGCACTTGGGTATCTATAGTTTAAAAGTAGGAAATTTATTGCTGCTTCGAAAACACTGTTTGTGCAGTAATTTCGTTTACCACATGGGGTTAGAATGTAAAAAAAAAACAATATCCTTACTAAATATCTCAGAAATATTTTTCTTCCATTAAAAAATAAATTAGTAAAAATTGAAATGTTTATGTTGTTTTCCGTTTTTATATTAATATAATAATAAAGATCTTCGTTTATAAGTAAATAAGAGGCAAAATTTAATTTGTAGCCATACCTCAAAGAAAAAACCTACAACAACCAGATATACAATATGTTGTAATTTTGTTTACATGGTGTTACTGTAGTAATAATTTATCTAGAACTTATCTATGCCTTTTGAGAAAAAAATTGTTTAAAATGTTCCAGGCTATTTTTTGTTCCCGATAGGGATGCGTATGGCATAGCGTTACAATCGTAAATAGCCACAGATGATGTGGTTGAAAATAAACCTACAATTCTCTATTTAACTGTCTAAAAGTTTTTTTCCATCCGTAATTGCCATATTACCCCTACTGCGAAGCAAGACAGTCTAGAAAGTTATATAATGCTGCAACAATTGACGTTTACATCAAATACAAACAACCGAGATTCGTATTATAAGACTTATAAGTAACTATTCCAGAATCGGTTTTTACTTGTATATATAGTAAGAAAACGTCATTCTCATCTAAATTTGCCAAAAAAGAACAATAGGTTAGTATTATATATACTCTTTTTATTTTGCCTTGTAGGTAGTTTATTATCTAAAAAAGCAATAATGAGATTTCAGGGTTAAATGCTTTTTTCGTGACTACATGATCTTTTCAATAACTGTTACAATTTTTTATTAAACAATTACTAGTCTGACAATCAAGACAAAGTACAAAGCTTCAGCGATAGTTATTGTAGTCTCGTATTTGTTACTCTTGATCATACTTAATAAACAAGATTAAAATAGCCTTTGGCGGCCTTTCCTTGTATCGCTGAGATGTATTTCATTTAAAAGAAAATACGTGTTGATCATTATTAGGTCAGGACTTGCCCAACGAGCCATGAAGAACCCGATCCCTTGAGCTGTTTTTGAGCTATGAGTATGACAGACATCAATAGCGCCTTTGGAAAATGCGCTAAAATACCACTTACAAATGAAGAACTAAGAGTTCTCATATTATAACATACACATAAACTGGCAAGGTGGATGCTAATCTGCTGAAGAGACTGAAAAGATTTCTGAGAGTGACGATAACGATATTCTTGATCATGATTCGTATTACCGATAACTGTTAATAACATATGTTAAAATGCATGTCTATATTGTGCTGTCTGTACCGCAACCATATTTTGCTATCATTATAGCTCATTAGTTTAAGTCTAGTGCAAACAGCATGGAACAGAATTGGTTTTGCCTATATACCAAAGGCTTGACATCATGTAAGTAAGAATTTAGATGGTCATGCCATCTGTCAGCATTACACTGACATGATGACAAAGCCACCTAGCTGCCTTGACGGGTACTACTTCCTAAAGGGGGTGAACTGTAGCCTGACAAATTGGCATGCAACTGCATACTTCAATTTGACTGCAGGTCCTCACGGCACTTTTTGCTAGTGGGCAAGAACCGACATACATTAAAATGCATGTCTATGCTGTGCTGTCTGCACCGCAACCAACTGCAGATAGATCTATTTCGTTATCATGATAGCTCATCAGTGCAGTTTAGGTCTAGTGCAGACAGCACGGCACAGAACTGATTTTGCCTATATACCAAAGACTTGGTATAACGTAAGTAAGAATTTAGATGGCAATGCCATCTGTCAGCGTTACACTGGCATGATGATAAAGCCACCTAGCTGCAGGTCACTTCCTTTAGGAAGTAGTACCCGTCAAGGCAGCTAGGTGGCTTTGTCATCATGTCAGTGTATTGCCGACAGATGGCATTCCCGTCTAAATTCTTACTTAATAACATATGTTATTGCAATAATTATGAATAAGATAAATATGGAAACTAATTTTTAAAATGCTAATTTTTGTTATGCAGTTTATGACCTCTCAGATTTGGATTTGGTCTACTAATTGTCATTTAACGATGCACTTCATTCTGCTGCGTAAGTAATAATTTATGGTGTCAGACCTGAAAACTTCGTCGGTCCCATATTCTTGGTTCACACGGTTTTGTGCATATTGTGGACATTTTGACAGAATAGCAAGCTGAAATGGGTTACGAAGTAAAGCTCGGCTGTTTACGAAGGGGCCACTTTATCACTGAGCTAATGGAGCTCCGCTGGTTTCATGGTCACGATTAAGGAACACTGTCGCTTGTCTGTCTGCGTGTTGCCTATCCATCTGCCCATGTGGGGGCAGCTGAACAACCGCCCGCGCCCGTAAGGATGGCGACAACACGCAACACTTCCCCTTTTCAATAATGTGTCATTTGCCATGTATTCCCACACCACTGACAGAAGCCAGATAAACCATTATTCCAGCCAGGAGGCTACAAATCTCTGCTAGAATAATGCAGTTTTGGTATTTTGTTAACAGGCGACAAAATGTAGAAATATGAAATCTATTCCACTTGGCTGAATCATACTGCAAAGATGCTGTGCTTAGCTTTTTTTATCACGTATAACTGAAAAATCCGTTCGCGTTGTATTTTTGCCGAGAAAACTTTTAAATACAGTTATGTTTCGCGTTGGAACGACGACACAGTTACCTAAAATTGATTTATGCAAGGCCGTGAAGAGCGCGCTTCACTGAGAACATCCGAACATCGCTTCGCAAATAACGCGATTCCGTGTTTAAGGGCTTTCTTAACTATCTGAATTAATTAGATTTGAGCACAAAGAGCTGCGCCAAGATACTCCGCAATGGCGGCAGTTAACAGGTGGAACGGCAGACTGGTCTACAGCGGAACGGGTACTGAGCAAAGCAAAGGCTTGTCTTTGTTTACCGTCTCGTTTATCACTATAGTGCAGTACCGTAACTATACTAACGAGAATCAGTTAGTTAACATTAAATCAAACCCTGTGAAGGGACAAATGATCGCCAAGGTGAACATGTGAAAGAATATTAAAAATATAAGCATAAAGCTGCCGATAAGGAAGTGCTTGTCTATATATTTCGTGAGTACAAGGCAAAAATTTATTTATGGTTGTAAATAAAGCTGCATTGCAGTAGTGTATCTATAGCATGCTCCGACGAAAATTTGAACTGTCCAAAATTTATGATATTGTCCAACTTAAAAAAATAGTTGGAGCCGGTTAATTTTAACTTACAAGAGACCAAATTCTATTATTTCTGCATAGCACCACTTAAAAGTATTAAATATCAAGAAGGGTCAAGTGACACAGCATTTGCAAGCTGCTTTTACTGTTTATGTAATAATGCTTTAATTTCAAATGTGAACGATCCTTTTTTAAGAACACTACCTAGTGAGGAGCAACGAAAGTAGTTTTGAAATTTATAATGTACAATTGAATTCAACGAATGTGCAGACCAAACTGGCTACCTCTAACTACGATTTTCGAAAGTTTGTGTATAATAACGTTTTGGTAGATGTTCGCCGTGAACAAACGAGACGCTGCGATAATTCTTTCTCGAAGTATTTGAAGAAATTTAGGTGAGATCTAGGAAACCGCATAATCGTAAATCGTATACATGGAAATGAAGTGCCGCTTCGTCTTGATAAACTTTGCTTGGCTGATGAATGAGTCAATAAGGTCTTCTAACAACTGAAAATTACTATCTAACTGACATTCTCTTTAATTATGTTTTGTATGGTTTATTCTTAAATGTAGCCCCTCTATTGCGCAGGCGCATTACTAGCAGCAGTAGTAGTCAATTTAAAAAGTAATCGTACGTTAAAAGCGTTGTATTTGCATATTTTGCAAAACTGAATAAAAGAAGTGCCTAGCTAATTATCTAATTATTATGAATGCTTGAATGGAGATGCTCGTCGAATGTACAAAAAGGAAACTAAAATGAATAACTGAGTTGACCCGTTATACATTCCTAGGAATTTTATAAATATGAAACGATTACCAGAAAAAGGCATAACGGCTCTTGTACATTATCTGACATTAACCAATAATGTGTGTACCTATAAACGGACTACTTCAACATTTAAGATAATATTTTCTCGGAAAGATCGCTGTCTCTTGAAAACACTGACAAAAAGTTTTAAGTCTGACATTTTGATTACACCTGTAATCTTTGTCAAAGACGAAAAACCTCAAAATTTGCCTGACACAACTTTGAACTTGCCTTGCCTTTCTACCACAATGCAAAAATTAGTAGAGTAGTTCAAGGGGTAGTTCCAATACAAGATTTTCTGTATAGTGGTTTTGCTGGAAATATTTACTTTTTGCTGAGGAGAATCTCATCGGATTATAACAGTTTTAAATATATAAAAGTTATTTATAAATGAATAATACTGACCAACTAGAGTGGATCAAAGTTTTTACTGTCAACCCAGTAGATATTGTCACGAGCCGCCACTGACAACAATTAAAGGCATATGTAATATTATTGGTAGTTGTTGAAACAAATTTGTACCTATATTTTCCAGTATCTTGCGTAATTTTACACAAATAAGTCTTGCCATCTGGAAGGTATTTATTTTATTKTTTCATTCACAGTATTCGTTGGATTTCCCATTTCACGCTGCCTAAAAATATCCTTATTCGAACTACTACCAAAGCAGTAGTATCATGCTATCACGCTCGAGTATCAAAACTTTATTATTAATTAAACCGGAAATAAACACTTCTTGATTTATAGATGTCACCTCTTTCTGTGGTATTGATAGTATGTAGCTATCAGTTGCCCTCCGGCAGCGGATATATATATATATATACAGTGACGTCATACGACAATGCCCTATTAGGTACATACCATATGGCAGCTTCCCTCGAGTACCTGTGTTCCCCATGTTAGTATTTCACCTGTACGGGTTATCCTAAGTAAAATTTGCACCTCCTAAAATCTCCAAAAAGTGTTGAAACAGGTTAAGTTTAACATGCAGGGCACCAAAATCAATCTTAGGTTCGAAGTTGTTTCTGCATCCCTCTAGCACATAGGGCCATCATTTTTAATCCGCTTTCATTGTCATTGAAATTGTCATCCACATCTGTTGATATAACGTGTATCAATTCAAAATACCAAATTCATTCGTAGTATACAGGGTCCGCCACCTAAGGCTAGTTTGGTTTTCTACATCGCGCACTAGCCTCGTCGCAGGGTTTCGTTTTCTAGCCTCTCTCTCTCTTTAGAACAAACTTTGTACATGATTTATTTTTAAAAAAATTTGCGGTTTTGTGTGCAGCGATGGGTATGTAGGTATATTTTGTACCATAATAAGCTGCTAAAATAACACTTAAAAAATTGTAAACAGCACTCTAACAGAACATAACGGCGACTAGTTTTTCTTGTTTTTCACTAAGGAGTAAAAATTACGCATACATGGTAATGACACAAATTGAAGAAGACAAAGATCCGCATCCAACTATGAAGCAATATTTATTATACGGAGTAAGGTTAAAAAATATTTACAAAAATTAACTTTATTTGCGAAATATCACAACCTGCAAAAAAATTTGGACACTGACTATGCTATTTTTAAAGAGTACAAAAAGACCTACAATTTGACATATAACTTAAGGTTGTACCTAAAAAAATAAAGAAAATACGAGCCTTTGGAGTTTTAGGTGGCGGACCCTTATAGTAAAAAAAATAGAGTGCGCACTGAATGTTTGCAGGATTCGTAGAATAAAGAAAAATTATTCTACTAATTAAAAGATGTTGCTCGGGTATAGTTAGTCGCTTCAAAGCACATCAATTTTAAGCAGACACAATTATTATATGAAACTGTTCAGTATTTGTATTACGGATCGAACAAACATTATAAGTGGAACTAATAGATTTCCACCTTCCATGAGTGTGGAATAATAGCATGAATAAGACTTAACTGCTGGAAAAGCACTTAAGGGGATTTGGGTAAAGCAAAATTGCACTTGCGAATAAAATTATAGATTATATTATTCAGCAGTCACATATATCTCGTTTTAAGCAGTTAAACTACTGTACAGTGAAATGCAATTTGCACATAGTTCCGAAACAGTTACTTAACCAACATACGACTGCCGTTCACCTTATCGATGCAAAGCGTCTATATTATTTCTATACTCGTTTATAATATTATACAAACCCCTTAAAAAGTCTTACTTCTTCTTTTTGTTACTGGAATTCTGTACCTGTGACCTTTTTGGTAATTGCCTATATTAAGCTGAACACGAGAGTGGTTTTATAATAAGAAATCTCAATATCTGCTTCATTCCGCGCTTCCTTTGAGGGTACGTAATAGAGAATACCAAAGAGCTTTACCAAATGCAGATTGAAAACACAAATAATAAAGCAATTTAAAAGACCGGCTGAATCTAACACGTAGAATTTCAGTATTCCGATCGATGTAATGGAGATAAGCGAGAAATGAAGTTAACTTTGAAGCGTCCCGGTTTAAAGACCGTATAAACGACAGCAATTCTATTACAGAGTAAGCCTTTTAACGAAATTAAACGGCAAAAATTCATGGTCATAATCTAACTTTATTAGTTGAGTGCTCAAAAACTGCATAGTAACCAGTAGGCTTCGATACCCACTAAAGGCAAAAGCCAGCTAACTCCGAAATCGATTAAAGCCCATTACGATGTTATAAAGTAAAGTTTCGAAAAGAAGCTTAAAGCGGTTTAATGAGGAAGGCCTCCTTGAAAAATTAACGAGTATAACTTCGAATTTAAGATATTGTGAACATTCCTACTTGAAGTTTTTAAACTTTAGGCACACCTTTAAAGAATGCTAATCAACGGTATAACCTGTAACACCTTAAATCCTGCTTAGAGTTTTGACGATATATAAAAATTATGAAAAAATAAGTTTCTTAAAGCTGGGGAACAAACTCCAATAGCTACATAATGATGTAATATAGGAGTACATAGTTGAAGGTATCCTAATCTTGAATAAAAGTGACAATTAGTTCAACGAGCTCTAGAATTAATGAATTTGTAATAATTGTGTTTCCTTTGGGAACAAATAAGTAAAGATGTTCGGTGAAAGACGTTACATTTGGCTATTACTCCTCAACCCTGTAGGCCAGATGTCATAAGAAGTCTGGTCGAAATGTCTTCGAGTCTATAGCGTTTTGTAATCTTGTTTGTTATCTCTCTCAATTTTCTTTATACGTTTTTTCTTTACCTCACCAATAAAGAAAACAACAGTAAGACTTTGTGCAGAACGTCCCTTCTATTTTGGTTTACCACTTCTTATATAGACACACTATTAAACATTCTGAAGCAGTTTCGTCACAAGTGCGCAACTTTCGATAAAGATTTGAAATCTGCATTTGCAAGGAACTATTTCATCCAATGAGACATGACAAGTAGTAAATCAAATGTCAATCCAGAAAACTCATGTCTTCCTGAAGGGTACTTACTAAATTCTTTTTCCTGTCCGCCATGATTTCTTCTTCACTATAGACAGTGACTGCTGAAGGCAGTATCAGCTGCACTGATCATGCGCTTTGTGTCATTGGTCCCTGTAACTTGGTGCTAACGGTGTTAACCTTAGACAATGAAAAAATGATGGACACCGCATGTAGTAACTTATGAGTAACCCAAAGTGTTTACCAACTGACACCAATTAGCAGTTGCGTTCTAACTTGTAACTCTACAAGGCCCTTCATCTCAGCTCCCATTTTCTGTAGCTCGGTTATTACTTAAGATTGAATTTCAATATTTTTTGAACTTGTATTATATCACATGGCGCATTTTAAAAAAAATTAATTGTGTTTATACAGGGTGTCCCAAAATGTGTAACGTCATGAGATATTTTCTTTTAAATTGGATGATATATTTTTAGTGTCCATTTGGTTGTTTACATTTTGCCATACTTTTGTTCAAATGTGTTTATAAATAACAGTGAAAAAAATCGATTTTGCACCTCTTGTTTAAAATTTAATAACAAAATGAATAATGCCTGTTTAGTAAAATTAGTATTGGGGACGTATTGTATAAAGTCTAACAGCTTTGTTAATTAATTATGATTAATCCTACTTATTATAGGGTATCCACAATTTATTGTCATACTTTTCAAATTTAAAAGTTTTTCTTGTTTCAAATTACAACCTCCATTTATTTCATTGAATACGGAATAAAAAGACGAACATTTTTTTATAATACAACCCTAGGTCAAATCCTAACACATTCGGAGATATTTACCAAATACTCGTTGTGTCAAGAATTGCAATGGCAATTTTAATGAATAAAAATTGAAGGTGGCTTTGAAAATCATTTATTGACTTAAGAGGGTTTCGTAATATTTAAATTTTAATTGAAACATTTATACAAATAATTCACTCTAATAAATGTTCGATATGTCTTCCGTTTTCTTGAAGACACAAAGAAGACGATGACGAAATGATGTTGCTACTCTTCTTGGCACATCTGGTGTAATGGTTTAAAATGCATGCATAATTCGCTGCTGCATGTTTCCTACAGTGGTTTGTGGTACTTGGTAAACAATTCCTCTCTGGAAAACTTATGAACATCTGCTGCGGTTTTCACTGGATCTTCTTTCACGACCCTGACCATTCTACGATCCTCACTAGCAGTAGACTTACGCGGACGGGCACTTCCCGCTTTGCGTGCCACAGAATCAGACTTCCGAAACTTCTTAAGCAAACGGCTAACCACAGAATAGCTGACATTAAAATGAGCAGCAACAACACGATGAGAATTTTCCGCTAGCTTAGCATTAATGATTGCTTTGCGTTCTTTATCACTTACATGCCTCATTATGTCTGATAATCAAACAAAAAGAAAAGAAAAGTCAGTGAATCACTGAAAAACAGCGTTGCATTTTTTTGAACGGTTGGGATCGAAATGAATAAAATAAATAAAGTAAAATCTTAAGTAACTCAACCGAAGAAATGATATATGCTGATTGTTAACAAAAATTAGGCGAACTACAACAAACAAATGTAAATTTGCACGGGTGTTGCATTTTTTGACCGCTTCAGTAGTTCGTAAGATTTAGGGTTTAGTACATTAATACTACTGGACTAACATTTCCCATTTGAAGTAAAAAAAATTCTCGTGCATCAGTATATGTCMATCTTCTACTCGACAATTTTGTTGGGATACGTGCAAGCCGTGCAGAATTTTTTGGCTTAAAAAATATTATGCTTCTTCCGTGCCTAATTTCAAGTAAATTCATATGGTTTATTATTTGCCCATAAAAGAATTTTTAATCCACAGAAAGACATTTGCGTGCCCTTTTTCCACTTCGCACTTCTTCAGTCTTTCGGCACCTCGACTATTTACACCTTCCTCCCACTGGAATTCCGAATAAATCTATTAGCGCCCGAATTATATTAACGTCCTCGCCGTGAAATATACGATCCGCCAGTGCATCGAGTGCGATGTTTTAATCCGCATACTAATTTATACGTTACATCCGTGCATTCTTGCGGGGTATAATGTGTCAAGGGAGTTTTGGGGATTAAAATAAATACAGGAGCGGTTGGTTATACTCTGCTAGTTAAACAGTGTGTTGGTGATATTTGTTTCGGGAACAATGGCGCTTTCACATTTCGGAGGTGGATGTGACGTAATAATGCCATTGTTACCTAAAAAAGATAAGGGATTTTGTTGGAGGGAGACAATGGTTCCTTGTTGTTCCTTGGCAGCTATGCATTATACAAGTTAAAAAAAGCTTACGTGTTCTAGTACCATTTCATCTTAAACTACCAATAATTAAATTTACAGTGCTAATGACCTTACTTCATTCCTATTGTATGCGTACGTTTTCGGTGTTACAAAGGTAAAAATGTTTACAAAAATAAGGGAGGCCTGTGGAATGCATACAGTAGACTTGGGAAAACTGTGGGATAAACCTTAATCTGTATGTAGTAAATCCTGAATCTAAACACAACTAATTCAGAACACTACTAATTCAATAAACCACTATTCAGCGCACTATATTGCACTTACTAGCACTTAAAACACCTTAGGACACCTGGTTCGCTTGTTTCACTACTTTTTAAATCAGATTTCAGGTTTGTTTCCATTCACCAGCCTGCGTTATATATAGGGTAGCTCCTCGCCGACGCAATCATACTAAATGGATCTGTTCCATGGTCGGAATTCCTACACCGTTACACCATCTATCTATTGCTAGGATCACTACTTAATATATTGCCGTGTCCAAATAAGCGATATCATTTTAACATATACCTATTAACTGAATATACGGCTCACATCCACTTCTTTCAATGTGCAAGCTTGGAAGCCCACATCTCAAGAAAGAGGAAGATATATCTTTTGTCCTTATTGATATTCGCCTGCATTAAAGCGCATGAATCCTCCTCTCTCATCGAAAACTACAAACGAAGAAGCGAGAACCACCTATATTTTCGTCTGTACATGCGCATTGACGCCGCGAATATACACGAAAAGAGCTTATGCTGGCTTCACTTTCGGTACGATCTGAGCGGTATATTTAGCTAATAAGTATACGATTTTTAACCATGGAAAAATGAACATGACTAGCGGATCAGGCTAGACCTGAATCAACACTACGTCAAATTTAAATGGTACAGTAACCCTAAAAAAAGTCAGACATGCATGAGATGAGCATCGTGTGTCCCAAGGACATAATGAGTAGATGATAAAAGAACAGCATAAGTAAATTCAAGCAATGACTAACGTAACAAAATGCAAGATGAGAGGCAATACATGTAAAAGAGCGCAAATCAATAAAAGAGAACAGGCGATATACAGAGGCCAGTCCGAGCAAACTGCTTATTAGGTTTTCTTTTACTAATAATAGTGTATAGGTATTAGAGGTCAAGGTCGACGTCAAATAAAAGAATTAGCTATTTTGGACTGTTAACGTGAATACCCTATATATATTATACAAATTCAAACGCAGACAAAATTAAATAAAAAAGGTATAATTCAATCTACACGATTAGATGTAGAATTAAACTTTTCGATGCAATTAATCGAATGCGCTATAAAAATTGGGTCATTCTATTTAAAATAAGCCAATATCTGGACTAGTTAAATGTTCAATTATTTTCTTTTTCTCAAAAATTTACGAAACTTGCCCATTTAAACCACTAGTCTACGAGGTCAAATAAAAAAGTTAGCTATTGTAGACTATTACTGTAAACACCCTGTAAATATATTATAATAATGGAAAGGATATAGCTATTTACTTCTTAAAACCGTAGATACATTTATTGAACAAAATAATACTTTTTTTCCAGTATTTTCAAGCTGTTGACTTTTAGGATTTCATAAGGAGTTAAACAATTTAAGATACCAAGTATTTTAAATTACTGAAAAAATGTCGAATGCAGGTTTGGAAAAGTTAATATCTGCTTTATATTGGCAATTAAATGGCTAATTCCATACCAATTGAAACATTGTTCTTGTTTTTTTTAATCTGAAATTTTCAAATTGTAATCCAAGTCGTAATTTTAATTTTTATTATCAGAATTAATCATTTCCTTTACATTCTCTTCCTTCAACTGCTTCTAGTTAGGCATCTATGGCTTTAAATAAATACGTAAAAGAAATTGAAAATACCCAAGTTGTGTAACATTTGTGATATCAATAACATGTACTCGTATAGAAGTACATATATTTTTAGCGGTTGTATCGGATCTTTTCTTTACAGGATTTTTTGTGGCAAAAAGTCATTGGATATTTGTATGGTAACTTAATTCACATCATTTTCTGCTAAATATTTGACAAACAGTTACGCAGATATATGTTTATGCAAACAGCAACCTGATTTTATTAAGGCTTTTTACTTGCAAAGTATATTTTTTAATTAGTAATGCCAAAATTAAACATCAGCGAGCTTGTTTTATTTCTTAACAAAAAAACTAAATATCTTTATTTCTATGTTTCTTTCTAGATTAGGTACAGTCGCTTTTGAGTAGTTAAAATTAAAAAAGGTCTTAAAGAGATCTATTATTATTTTATTGGGGTCATTGTGATTTAAACAAGGATTGCTTTCATGGTTTATTTAGCAATTGGCTGGCTTATAAAAATAATTATTAGAGGTCGTTAATTTAGTGCCCCATGAAGTTTTGCTTTCTCGCCTCTAATCTAATGATCATGCCTCAGGGCTGTAACGGCACAACAGTCCTACCTGGTTCTGTACTATAATTACCAAGCTTCACAAATTACTAGTAAATCACTCATTTTTTCTGGACCAGTAGGCGTTGTTATGTTTTCGTTTTGTATGTTGGAAAGGTGCTAGCTAATATGCTTTTAACGGGTCATCTTAGCGTTAAACAGATCACTAAAGGTTTGTTTTCGTTATGCGAAGCATTTACAGGAAACTTTGGAACAATGGAATTTACATGTTCTCTGGTAATTCAAAAAAAAGATCAGAATGATACATTTTATATTTATATTATTTATAGCTATCAAGGCAGTCGCTATTTGCAGTTTATTACAATGGTTACTCTTGTTTATGAGTCAAATCGCTTTTCTAATAGTTTTTAACCATCAGATGTGTTGTGGCACTCTCAATAGGCGTTTTGCAACTAAATCTAGCTTAAATATCATGGCCTACCAGCATAGTTATTTTGTATATAGGCTTATATTGCGGTTACATTACGTAGTTTACTCTTATTAATGAGAAGGGCTTTAAAGCAGGTACACGCTATTAAATTAAATTTTGAAATTACAACTTCGACATCAGTTGTTTTGTAAATTTTCGAACATAGCTTGCTCATTACCCTTCAGGACATCAGATATTTGCGACATGGACCCTGAATTTTAGATACCTTCGAATAAATTAATAAAATCATATGTTATTAAATGAGGCTAATCTACTGAGCTTCTAATAAGTAATTCAGATGATAATTATGTAAAGTAATGTATGTCAGTAAGTAAAGTAAATTAGCACTAGAGTAGTAACACCACGTATTATAACAGAATAGGTTTCTTGGCTGCAGAAGGGGACGTTTCGTTGGGAAGTTCGTATAGAAACAAGCTTTGGTTATTTAGTTCAAAGATGCATTGCTGAACTGAGTACAAAATTGTTAACCATTTAACACTGAACAAAAAGAAGTAGTAGGAGTACTTAACAGAATCTATCAACATGTGTCAGTGCAAACACTACAAACTAAATTATTACAACTGATTTCTTGGTGTTTTTGGGTGACCTCGTGGGATTTAGAAATACGGTAGACGTTTCGCCCGCTTTGATAATAGGCATCTTAAGGATAGGAATTTATCGTTTAAACAACTTCAGATACGAGTCAAATTGAAAAGAGAGAGAGAGACGGCTGCTTTTATAAAAGCGAACGGGATGCTAATCCGTAGGATGTAAAGGTGGTAACAATGGGGGAACGGTATTCGTATTCAAGATTCTGCAAAGCTGATAGTCATTAATCACGGTTCAGGTATAGCAGGATCTTTACAAATTTCAGTCTCTTTTGGGAATTTGCGGGTGTATTAGAAAGTAATTTTCACTAGAACCTATATATATTGCGACCAGTTTCATGTTGATTCGTGTTCATACGGATGCATAGAATAGAAAGTAAGGCATTGCCAATATAAATCAACGCTTGAAATCTCTACATATATCGAATTTGTTAATACTTACGCTTTGTAATGGTCAGTACTATTATGAAGCTTTTTTCGATCACATTCGATCAACGTCAACAACCTATTCTATTGTAGTCAATTGCACCATGCCTGATATAATACACAAGTAGGGTTACTAAAAAATGACTGAAGTACCGATATTTTGTATTGTCGATACTTTTGCTTGCGAACAGTATCGTATGAAAAAATATCGATACACGGAATATCGAGATTTCAATAATGGATCGTATATAATCTTGGTGGCACTAGACGACGCGCAAAAAAAAACGTGTTGCTGTTCGCCTGTTTTAATAGAAGATTTAATGATCCAAGTGATACATATTCTTTGCTCTCTAACGAGTCCTTTTTCTCTTTATTAATAGATTTACATCTTTTAATCTTTGCTGTGACCATGCAACGATTACTACCTATTTCTGCTCCTCGCCTAACTCTGACGTCATTGCTATTGTTATTGTTGCTCTATAATCACGTTCTATTAATATGTAAACTATTAATCTCCTTTCGGCTTATACCCACTTCTCTGTTTATGCCCTTGTGTTCATTCTGTATGCAAAATTGATCACTTTTTACCATTGTAATTCCGACTCTTGCATTTATATATCTAATAATAATAACTGCACTTCTACCTGTTTCTACTGCTAAGATTTACTCCTTCCAGAAACTATCTTTACTTGTTTCATTATCGTCTTCGTTTGGTCCATAATACGCTGCATTAACTGTTGTTGTGTCCCATCCCACGTTTTTACTTTCTACTACTAATATTCTTTCAGAAATTGCTTTCCACGTCTGCAGATTCTCATCGTATGTTTTACTTTATATTCTACCCCACCTCCCGCTCTACGTTCTTATCCTACTTCGCTGTATATAAAGATGTTACCATCTCCAAACTTCAAAATACCTTTTCCCTTCCTTTTCGTCTCTTCTCGGTCTCCTCCACTAGTTCGGTTTCCTTTACACTTATCCCTCTTACATTTCATGTCCCAAGCCTTATTATGTTTCTCATTTGTCATACTTTCATAACTTTGACTAAGCCTAATCGCCTTTGTTTTAGTCTCTAGTACTGTTCAGTGTTAATTTTTTGCAGTTATCTGGGTCCGTTTCATTTTTGTCTGGATTGCAAATCCATGTAACACCATTTATAAACAATCTCTAAAATTTAATTTTAGTTCGGTATCGGTTATCGTTCTTTGTACTTCTCTTTCCTTTTCTGTAATGTCGTGTTCTATAAATATATTGTCACTTTGATCTCTTTTAATTTCTTTTTGTTTATCATTACTTGTAGTTTTTCTACCAACAATCCCAGTTGTATGAAATCATCTGATTCTGTTAACAGTTTTCACTTGAATATCCACTTACATGCTGTTCTTTACAAATGTCTATCTCAGATTTCCTTGTTCCTTCTTCGGTCTTTTTCCATTTTCTTCCAATTTCTATTCTATATTTTCCAAATGTTATACCCTTGTCTGAAGCCCGTCTAGTTCCTGCTTCACCTGTCTGATCTGTTTCTGGATTACGAATATTTGCACTTTTGTAAATTTTTATGAATTAAAACTTATTTACGTTTGATTTGCATTCAGTTCACTTTGAATTCAAAACCAACCTTTTTTTAGCTTCTTCAATGCAGCGTCAATTAAGTGCACCTTCCGACATTATGCTTGCTATTAGACTATTTTTTTCTTACATTCACTAATTATTGTGAAATCTATTGTAATCGCTATGTAATTGTTTGAATCCCAAAATCAGTTATGTACTCTAAAATCAATGGGACAAATCTTTTCTTAGTGGTTACCTTCGCGGTTTTCTAAATGTAATATATATGTATTACTCCGTAAACCGTGGTTGTTTCTTAAGCGGTCTCTAGCGTGTTTCTACAAAATCCTCTAAACTCGAGCAGCCCCCGGTCGCCCTCAGATTTATGTTTTTATATCCAGCTATTCGTGTTCTCTTAGCTCAAAAGGTCCTCGTCAGATCATTTATTGCGCTGCCCCCGTCCTGCAAAACACTATAACGCCGAGGCCGCAAAGGACCGTCGAGTCACCGCCGAAAGGAGAACGTGAAAAGGTACACAGAAAAACGGATTTGCATGAGCGAGTGCGGACGTGTACGTATTTTACGTCGACGAGGAAAAAAAACGGTAAGGGAGTGAGAACTGGATGACCGGTCGTTCGAGGAAACACTGTAAATAAAATGAAAGCGTTTCTTTTACGACTGCTGTGAAAGATCACCAGGGGCGCTTTGGCTAAAGTAGTTTATTCGCCCTTGTTTAAAATAAAAACGGAAACCAAGTGTTTTGGCAAAGAGGTATGAGCAAAAGGGTCTACCCTTTTTGTAAGATATTTTCAACCGTAAGCCGAATACTTAAATATAAAGGGTGTCCTGAAAAGAGTGGGACACTTGGGTGAAATTAGATCCATTTACGTGAATTTATCTTAATACTTTTAAAGATAGATTTCTATTTATTTTTTTCACTCAAATTTCACATAGAAGGGTTTATACAAAACGATGAAATCAGAATCCGTACTTATTTTTAATATTGGAAGTGGTGGGCGCTGTCTATGATCACCWCACGAACTTATTATTTCTATTTGTTTCTGGTGGATCGATATAATGTATTAATTTTAAAACTACATGCAGTTTGTAGAAAACTGTGTTATCAGGCCTTCTGGCCGTCGCCGGTTGGGTGTTATTAACCGGTTCGAGTGATCGGCATTTTCAGAGGTCCGTAAGTGCTTTTGTCTTGGTTTGACTTCTGCGGCAAACTGTCAAACTGACGTAGTGTTACTTACTCGGATCTTTCGCGCAAACCGTATTGATGCCGTGGTGGTCCTTTATCAGTGCCTGTTCGTTTCATGGCAATTTTGGTATTAGCAAGTGCTGGTAGCCAGGCTTTACTTAGTTTAAGAGTTTCCTCTTGCCTACTACCTATGTTATTTTGTTTACTTAATTACACAATAATACTGTTTCCTTATTTCTTTTCCCCAAACGCCACTTCGCGTGCAAACCAAAAAAAAATTATTTGCGCCGCCCCTGATATACGATGGTCGGCACGATCTGAGGCTGGCGCCAACGCATCTCATCCCCACCGCTCGCCATCATTCATCTGTTTTGCAGTACTTACTTCGACCGCCGGGTATCATTGTCGACTAGTCCGGGAAGCCATAGAGATTGAAAAACATCAGGGCAACTTTAACCGGCAAGAGAAAACTCTTAAACTAAGCAAAGCCTGGCTTGCTAATACCAAAATTGCCAAGAAACGAACAGGCACTGATAAGGAACCATCACCATCCGAGTAAGCAACACGATGTCAGTTTGACAGTTTCCCGCAGAAGTCGAACCAGGACAGAAGCACTTACAGACCTCTAAAGATGCCGGTCACTCGAACCGGTGAAACGTCAGGGATAACACCCAATCGATGACGGCCAGAAAGCCCGATAACACAGTTTTCTACAAACATGGCTGCGAAAGCCTAAATCAATATTTATTTACATGCAGTTTACTATAAACAAAAAGTTATACCTTTTAAATATAGATAATATCTATCATTTTTTAATCAAATGCGTTTTAAGCATTGGCTGCAAACAAAACGACTAATCACTCTTTGATAAGTACTAAAGTGCAATAATTCGTAATAATACCTTGGTAAAGTTTTAGCGAATTTATTCGGTATTTGTTGTTTGTAAATAATATAATATTTAAAATAAAGCAACATTTATAACATTGGGAATTTTTAATTTAATGTTAAGAACAACAGAAATGAAAAAAGGAAAGCAAATAAAGCATTTGGAACATATTGTTACAAGTACGAATTCGAAAACTGCTGACCTCTGACTTAACTTCCTTTATTTAAACACATGTATCGAAATACACTAAATCTAAACACAACCAGTTCAAAACACTACTACTTTAACATTACAATTCAGTAAACTACTATTAAGAACACTATACTGCACTCACTAGCACTTAAAGCGAAAAACACCGGGTTCGCTTCTGTTCGCTCTGCACTCGTCATTCCTCGAACCAGAACTTCCTCACCCTCTTTTCATTGGGCTATTTTATACTCCTCGTCTAAAACTTCAGTTGTTTTCCAGAAGAAATCTCGCTGTCGCAGTCGAGCTTCGCGAACATTCCACACATCGTATAAGCTGGACAATGGCGCTAATGGCGTCACATTATCTACCTACCCGTAGCAATACAAAAATGCATATGTGTGTATTACAATAACAGAACGGTACAAGAAATACGTAATTAATTGGTTTGTAAGCTTTGTGAGTATATATTATCTTACAGCCGTGGTTGAGGCGAATTCTTGGTCGATCTTGTTGTCACCGTGCAAACACTAACTGACTAGCAGTTTGTGATATTCACGAGACCAAAGTGGAAATGTTAGCAAAGAAGAAATCACCTCGATCACGGCCAGCTTAGCCGCAATAACACACTACTGCCTGATGAGAAGTATTTAACCTATTACTATTTTGGCTTACTATTTCTGTTTCTTGATGTGTCAGTTTTCCTTTGTACGGTGTCCTTTAAGCACTAAAAAGTTGTAGCAAAATGATACCGTCGGCGTCGCGCTTTACTGAATCTGTAACAGAGGGCATCCAAATCGTTTTCATTCTATATAGGCAGCAAATTTATTCAAAGTCCTTATAGGTAGGCACTAGACCAAGGGTTACGGTCCCCAAGTGTTCGAAAGCCGAGAAGATAGACCCTTGCCGTTTTGTTAATTCGAGGAAGAAAAACCTGTTGAGGTTTTTGATTCGTTGGCGTGTGAGTGTGTAGGCATCTTTGGATATCACCATTTAGTTATAACTGGTTGATTCAATTGCTCAATTTCCTCGAATTAATTAGTTAGGTAAACTAGAAACAGACTAGAGCTCAGACAGTTTTCTTGTTCTCTTAGTTTCCAAGTGAAGAAATGTGGTTCTGACCTGTATTCTTAATCCCATATTTACGACATACACGAGTTAACTAGGAGGGACTGAGCTTTGACTACATTGATTTTTTTGTTATTTGATAATGGAAACAAACGGGGAAATGACAAGCTTCGCGCCATAGATGATGAGTGGAGGTTCACTATTCAGCATTCAAAATATCCTCCGTCTATTTCTTGTACACAAAACTCAGGTGCTTTGGTTCAGCTCGCAATGTATAGTAACTAATGTACGATTTAATCCTTAAGCGGGTGCTTTAACGAATATAAATGAAATTGTGTTGATGATATATCACGTAGTCGTTTTAAGGTAGTTTACATATATTTTGGGTTAGCCATGCTTCCATATACTTCCGGATACCTATGTATAGTAAACTAGGTTTTAATAAATTCTTAATTGTAAGTAAATGCTGTAATGGGGTTGTTGCCCTTGACAATAAATCGTTATTATAACACATGTGCGACTTTGCTTGGACCTAATGAAGTTAGAAGCTGGCAATAGAAAAAATATTTTTTATGCTTTTGTATCTTATTTTTACCTTTACAGGTTTACCGCCAAATTCAAATATTTCGTGATACGTCACCGTTCTTGAGACGCACTCCGCTATTGCGCCAATGCGCTGGATGCCCTGTTGCATGCTTGACACCTTTGTCGCTGTTGAACACGCGTATGTTCTGTGGTTCTGTGCTTTTGTACCTTTGATTACGTTTTGGTTTGAGAACGGAGGACGCGTTAAAGTTTTGTTTTTATTTACTTAGTATATTGTTGTTCAAACACAGACTGTGCAAAATTATGTGAAGGGATCTTCGGACAATTTACCAAAAATTGACTTACACATGATTGACGAATTTTACATGAATGGAATGGCCAGATCGTTCGATTTTACGCAAATTAGGGGATTTTGCTATTTAAAGGTTGTGACTTGAATAAAATGATGTAATGGCAGCTATAAATGCTGCAACTCAGGTTTAAACGAGTTTACCTACTTAATAAATAGTTGTTCCAGTTTTAATATCACTTGAAATATGAACTTATCCTTCGACTGCCATAAAATGAATCCTGTTTACGATATATCCGCTGCAAGTTATCATTTAATTTAATATATTTTACGTTTTAATATTTACAGTGAAAACGACTAACAACGAATCGCGTTTAACACATCCATTCGCGTGTAGGTTTTTATAATTCATAATTACGATTGCGAGTTTGGAATAAAATGGCAACGGTGCTGCGACTTCGATTTCAGAAACTTCATCTCGGCCGACGGGAATGCCAGGATCAGAAAATGGCGTGGCAACATCACACAGTTACACCCCACTAAGCGCGCCAGGGAACGCTGACGTCAGAGATTCAAACTTTAAACATAAACAATCTTTTTTTAAGCATTAACTAAGCGCTTTGCAAAAAAATAAAATAACAGGGGTCTATATTTTTTCATGTAAAATCATATTCTGCAATAAAAAAAAATGAGGGCAACAGGCCCATTCCGGTAGAGTTCATTCAGAAGTAGTTTCTGCCAAATTAAATAGGCATGATTTTATGTATGTAGGTCTAAATTTTGAATTACCAGTTCTAGCTAATAATCTTCTCGTCAGTGGCAATTATCATATTTTGTAAAGGATGGTATGAATGTTTGTTTCATCAATTTTATTTGACTACGTCTAGTTTGCTGTACACTTTATTTGGTGATAGTTGTCAAATATATTTGTTGTTAAAAACATCGTTATTTTACTTTTGCGCCTAAGAGTCTACAGTGTCTTACACCTAAGTTTTATAAAGTGAGTCAGGCAGTTTTATTAAATTTTGTCTTTTAATTTACTAAGATTAGTTTCCATGCGATTACTAGAACCCGGCATCTTGTTTATTTAGTAAGCATTCCCTGGGAAGTAGGTGATAGCCAACTATTATGATATTAAAGAGGAATCTTGCAAGTGCCCATCATAACTTACAGATCATAGTTGCAAATCCACTCAACTTTGACCTGTAACAATGCACAATAAAACAGTCACCAATCATAAGCGATTCCAATATCCCAAGTTTTAATTTATAAGTTGACAGACTTATTAGTATCGGTCTTCTGTACTTTTGTTGATAATTAGATAACCACAATGTGGTAAATCTTGTGTTTGTAATTCTAGTTCCATTGTAACGGCAGTGAATTTTCATAGCAAGCCAAGTGCCTATGCCTTTTCATGCTTATCTTGATATCTTAAAAAAATGGTAAGATCACACGCAGTAATATAATCACAGCTTTAAAACATATACCTAACATTTTGCAAATTAATATTTGCAAATGATATGACACAATATGAACCGGATTTTGTCTTTCGATGAATATTTTTTGGTGTTTTTAGCCATTCTTATGCATGTTCTCGGGTGCTTTACTTATACTCTCTGTAACCGATCCTAAAACATATCGCTAATGTCAGAGGATCATAATTATGCACTTCTGCCGTCTAAAAGTAAGATGATCATCTTCACCTGTGCCAAGTATCCAGCTGTTTTTAACCATACCTACCTTGGATGGACTAATGCGACCAAGCACACATTCATGATCGAGGGATAAATTTTGATCGGCAATTCTCTTTTTTTATTTACATAGAAATAATTGTCATTTAACCAAATCTGTATCAAAAGGACAATACCTGAACATTTACCAAAGTCATGTGTTTCTTCACGCCAAACTGGAATTGAAAACTTTTTACATAACTATAATCCATAGTTAAGCAACGAATATGAATATTATTATTATTATTAGTCAAACAATTTATTTTTCAATGCAGCTTCGAATAAATTTCCGGTCTTCTTTCACATACAGGGTGATTCAGGAGGAAGTGACAATATTTTGGGAAATGGTAGTATTCACAATTACAACCCTTATAATTTATTAATTAAATTAATGAAATTAATTAAATAATTAATTTAACAACCACTTTTTCTGAAATATCTACGTGATTTAGAAATATTTAAATTTGACATTCGGGAAATCATCTTAGCTATAAAGCGCCTGATTTCAGACACATTTTCATTTCCTTACATTCAGTGAGGGGTAGAAAACTTAAAGGTAGTTACCATTTTCTTCTCAATAAATTTTCATCCCTTAGCGGTTTCACAGTTCTAACCTARTTTTTGAAATCTATCATCCTTTTTACGCTTAAAAGTTACTTTTTTTGTATACCGATAAGATTAACCGTTTTCGAGATAAACGACGTTTTATTCGAACATGCTTAAATAGAAATTGGATATTCAAATCACATCAGCAAGGCTATGACAAATGAAACAAACAATATTACTGTCATAATTAAGTAAAATTTACTCCGATTCCGGTTTACAATCAATCATGCCTAGTGTGTTTACACACCCTGAATATGCCGATATGGTATTTGTGTATGGTACGGCCCAAAAAAAGACGCTTTCCATATTATTTAGAAGCACAATAACAAGCAAAAACCATACACAAATACCATATTGGCATATTCGGCGTATGTAAGCGCATTAGGCATGATTGAATGTAAACTGGAATCTTAATAAATTATACTTAATTGTGACAGTAATATTGTTTGTTTCATTTGTCATAGCCTTGCTGATATGATTCGTATATTCCATTTCTATTCAAGCATGTTCAAATAAAATGTCGTTTATCTCGAAAACAGTTAATCTTATCGACATATAAAAGGAATAACTTGTGCAAGAAGAATCATAGATTTCAAAAATTAGGTCAGAACCGTGAAACCACTAAGGAATGAAAAGTTATTGAGAAGAAAAGACTAACTACCCTTCAGTTTTCTATCCCTCAATAAATGTAAGAAAATGAAAATGTGTCTAAAATTAGGCCCTTTTATAGCTTTGAAATTTAAAATTTCTATACTACTTAGATAGTTCAGAAAAAGTGATTGTTGAATTAAAACTTCTAAGTGTTGTATCTCTGAAACGGAGCGCTTTAGGATATAAGTCGATACCAGTATTTTTGTTCAGAATAATTGTGAATACTACCATTTCCCAAAATATTGTCACTTTCTCCTGAATCACCCTGTATAATTCCGATATATTAGTTTAATGCAATAAAAAAATAAAGGAACTAACATAAACAAATAAGTATTCTACAAAATAAAGTAATTTAAATAAAAATTACCATCTACAGGTACGCGTTATCCACATCACTACATCAAAATCAAAGAATTGATTTATCATCATATTGTGTGCGCTTTGATTTTCGTTTTCTAGACTCCAGGGCACACAGCCGACAAATACGTTCATAAATAAATGTGATTTATATCCATCCATTAATTCCCCATATCATTGGGATTCATATTCGTACCGAGTAAAAAAAGGCACTTCAATCTATATGGAAAGTGGCAGTTTCAAGTTTTAACTACCCAATAAAGCGGTCAAAACTGGCTTCATCCATTTATAGTACGATATTCGTTCGTGTATACATACGGCTCATCCATTGCAGGTAGTGTAGAAAACGTAATATTCCAGTTGATAATAACGGGCATTCATAAAGAAACGGGCTAAACTGACCATGGGTTTGTTATTCTAACGTGAACGTAGTGACTGCTGTATAAATTAGTTCTTATAATTTGATACACATTTGCCGTTTGGATCATTTGACATTGTCATTTATTGGCCTGATGAAAATAAGACGTTATTACTGCTGATCTTGCGAAAACGTGTATAAATCGGTGAATACCCTATGGTTAACTCCAACGTCAATGTTTAAGATAGGCAAACATGCACAACATAACATCATTAGGGGAATTTTAAAATCGACATAAGTGACAGTGAAGTTTGTTACACCACCACTGCGACGTAGATCCAGTTTATTTAGACAAGGCACAAAACACTCTCTGAACGTTGGAGAACTTTTGTAAACATTGTGGCAGAGTACATAACTGATTAATTTTTAATTTAAATTTTAATTAAAGGAAGAAGCCTGTATATTATCAACCAACATTAGTTAGGTACACTTTTTTGTGAAATTTTACTGCCAATCGCCAGTAGAGGACTAACATCCTCGGAGGCCTGGGGCAGCATGTACTACTGGGCCCCTACTCGTGCCCTGTGTACGATATAAATAATTTCTCCATTTTGAAAATCATAAAAAATCAGATGATATGCATTATCAAGGTCCTCATGGTATCTCAGTGTGAGAACGATGCTCATGGACATACCCACTTTGAGGTAGTCCTCACATATGTGAACAATTACCCGAGAAGCTGCTGCTATTTGTCGCAAATTCACAGGTGTTACATAACCTACCCAGGTCATAATTTAAATTTAGAAAGCTCATAATAGTATGAGTAAGTTACTTTATAAATGTGATCGTCTAGTTCTTTAGTAGGACCCAAAAATTACGTTGTGTTTAAATTAGTTCGATATGAAGCTCTGTAACGGAAAGGTAAACAAAAACACATAATTCGGTGTAACATATATATAGTATATTTTGCACCGAAAAACTGCGGAGTGCTTACAATAGACTGGAGAAAAACCGCAGGGAAAGCTCCAGTCTTTACATAGTAAATATATGTTATATTTAACTATGAAAAATATGTTTGTAGGGTAGCAAATCAGGCTAGACCCGAATTTACTTAAATATCGCATATTGCGTTATAAATCGTTGGAGGAGGCTCCTCGCAAAGGCCAGGTATGTAGCAGGGACCTGTATGTGCCTGAGAAACAAACAGAATTGTTTAATTGGTGGTCAGTGGTAGAACCACATTGATCAGTAATAATTGTTGTTGCTGTGAAGAAATTGTATAATTTAGCTGTAAGGAAATTATCAGAAACAAGTGACGAGACCGGGATTTACGTAAACAATACATCACAGGGCAAATAAGGGAAAATATCAAAACAATATAAAAGCACAAACAAAACATGACATGTATATACACATACACATAATACATGGGGGAAACATATACAATAAAGACAGCCTTGTATGACTTATTCAGCGTGGTTCTCGAAGGCAATAGCCTAGAGCTAAAATCCCATATCCCGCAGTAAATGGTGCCTCGGCATTTTGGTACGTGGAGACGCTATGCTCACAACGCCCAGCCTAGAGTTCGAAGGAGGACACCACCACTGTCTCTCAGGTTAAGCCTTTCGGGCTTCGAGAGCACCCACGTTGTAGGATATCCTTGGTAGCCTAACAGCCTTTGATCTCTGCTAAAGGCATTCCCAACGAGAAGTCACACCAAATAAAGCCTGCAGTGGCCCAATGCAACGAGTCAATGTCGTGGTGTTGATATATTGCGACGCCGTTTTTCTACCAAACGATGTTACTAACCTACTAAGCCYACGCGCCAGGCGTGAGCGACTGACAAAATATGAATGTTACAATATGTAGAAATAAAGGGTTAAGAAATGCACAAAATCACAACAATGGTAACGTAAATGCAGTTTCGTAGGAGGTTTCAGAACATAATGCGTAAATTCGTTATAATAAGAAAAAAGGGAAGCGGAAAAGAACGTACGTATAGTTAAGTTATGATCCTATGGCCTAATGTAACAAGAGATATCAATGCAGCACAGAATTTTACCTAGAGGATCGTCTCCCAGCTGCGCTCTAGCAGGCGCCGTGCAGAAGAGTCGACCTCGCCGGCCTGTATTTCGTGTAGTGGCCTCCAGGTCTGCTCTGGCCGGGTTATCGCAGCGGGTGGTCTCCGAGAGCAGATTTCGCCCCGTCGGTGCGATGGCGGTCCGAGTGGTGTCTCCCCCGGGCGTACAGCTCGTTGTCGCAGAGCTGGTGCCGGTGGTTCTTAGCCGTGCGCGGTTACGCACGTTTGCTCCCCCTGCCATTCAGCTAACTCTCGGAGATGGGGTCTAGGTGTCGAAGGAATGCAAAAGGTTGGGCTTGGCGTCACGATTAGCACTTCCTCAGGGGTCACCTCTTCCACAAGGGAATTAGCGACACGATGAGGGTTACTAAGGGGTCACTTCGCCCAGGAGATGRGCTTGGMGTCACGATKAGCACTTCCTCAGGGGTCACCTCTTCCACAAGGGAATTAGCGTCACGATGAGGGTTACTAAGGGGTCACTTCGCCCAGGAGATGAGCTTGGCGTCACGATTAGCACTTCCTCAGGGGTCACCTCTTCCACAAGGGAATTAGCGTCACGATGAGGGTTACTAAGGGGTCACTTCGCTCAGAAGGGAGGCTCGGCGTCACGATTATCACTTCCTCAGGGGTCACTTCTTCCACAAGGGAATTAGCGTCACGATGAGGGTTACTAAGGGGTCACTTTGCCTTTAGGAGGAGAGAACTGAATGGCACCTGAAAGAGATCTCAAGTCCTCTCGCGGTCCCAGCGCCACCGTTTTTATACGTTTTTGGAGGCCCCGATCAGACAGGGGTCGTATCACGATCTAGATTAGAGAGGGGCTATAGAACTAGTAGGTCGGCGCTCACATATGTGCGCGATCGGGACCTTTCTCCCGAGCTGCAGGTGGTGGGAGCCTTCAGGCACGAGCGTAATTCTATGCAAAATAATAATTCAAAATAGCACCTAGGGGTGATATGTTTCACAGGATTATTGAACATTATGGAAAGACGTTTCAAATTATCAAAATTGTGAGCTATTAAGCTATTATTTACCTCATGTAAGCTTTAAAATTTACCGACTTTAAGTGGCATCATTCAGAAATATTATTAACGTCTTTAGTTTGACTTTTATTAGTTTATTAATTAAAGAAAGGTGTGACAAGAATATTACTCATAATCACTACGGTTATTTAATTCATAGAAWCATTGCATTGCGAAYTGTAAGGATTGAAGCCTCCAATCGCGGGATACAACTACATTATTGCTCATCAGTGCTAATTTTTCTCTCTTTCGGAACTACACTGTGACTGGTTTGCTAATCTAATATCAGTAAATATAATGTATGTATTGGGTACTTACCTTTTTCTTTACGTCCAGGGTTATCACCTTTTTAAATTTCTAAGTAAGGACATGAACGACGATGAAATATGCGGTGAAAAGCAAATTTTGCACATGTCAAGGTCAAACGCCTTATATGAAAAGTAGAAAATTACCTATGTTGAAACAAATTGGTTAAAATGGGGGTTTCGTTAGGTGTCTAAAGCAATATGAAAAAATCTGAGATGTAATATTTTTATTTTTATTGGTATTCTACATTCACGTTTTAAATTAGAATGAATATTATTTGTTATTTTTGCTGCAGTCACAAGGTCTTTTTCATTTTTAGCATATTCATAAAATTCCGCACTGCTCATTAAAATTAAAATTGAGTTATTTAATTCTAAATAAAAATGGTTTGACCTTTGACACTGGTATTTTATTATCGAATTCCCGCGCCATAGCTAGCAACGTTAGCAGTTAGCATAACAGTGTTAGCACATGTATTTTTTAATTTCACACACGATGACCTGAGAACGAACCTGAAAAACTAATTCGTTGACAGAAATAGTGTAGTCCAAGGTATCTGCTTAAATAATAGGGTCATTTGTAGATTTTCCTATAAATATTACACTTTAATGGTAGATTTTTACCACATTTTAATTGAGTTATTAAATTTCTTAAGTTAAAAATTGGGCCCCCCTGCAAGTGGGGCCCGGGGCGGACCGCCCCCCACCTTAGTCTGCCAGTGCCAATCGCTGACATTTTCAATATTTTCAGTTTCTGCAATCCGGTGACCAACAAATAATATTTGCCGTAGACTATACGCTATACTAGTGTGACGTAGACGGCCATTCTGCTGCTTTATGTCATGGTCCTGGATCCAAATAAACCAAGTTGTCATATCGTGCGTAGTAAAGCCCAGTATACGGTACAAAGTACTTTATGTAAGCATGTAGTTTTCGTCAACTTACTGTATGCTATACAATAATTTAATGTCAGTTGACCGATAATCGCATTTAATTTGGTAATGAAAAAATCTAAGGGTTTCCTTAGATTTTATCCAAGCTGTCATCATTACCACTAAAACTGTCGCATATTTCCACTTACAGAAATAATTTCACCACGAAAGTTGAATGGGGTTGACGAGAACTTTCTATTTGTTCCGAAGTTTGCTTTATGACTGCCGGCTTTATTAGTTAGTCTAAACATCGCGAGTTCTCCGGCCGTGTAAAACAAATTTCTGAGCATTAAGCCGTTTTTAGGGGTATACATAAATCATCCTGGCGGTACAGCACGAGCTTTGTAAAAGAATAAAATAGTTTTTTTGTCAGGTTTTCGTGCAACAGCGAGTCTTGTTATAAAAAAGCTTCCCCATAAATCAAGGCGTTTTTTCCGCAATTTTCCATCCGGAAATATGTATGACGCACGGAAGCTTTTTTTCTCCGTAAAGTGAATCCGCCTAAGCGAGCTGTTTCCCACCGAAATTAAATGCAGCACATTTGCATAGTGTAAATAGACCACTGTCCTAAGCTTCGCAATGGAAATGAACGGTGGCGCTCTAAAACGCGAGGATAGTTAAAATATGTGTTTGGTGTTTTTAGCGAGATAATAACCGAAACGCGGTATCCGCTTTTTATATCAATTATAAAGACATTATTGGACTACGTTGCAATTGCCGCAAAAGCCGCAATGCAGTTGGATTCCGGAAATAATTAAAATTAGAAGAAATCTCAGAAACAGCAATAACATGATTTTGAAAAAAGAAAACGACCCGGCAGACTTTTTACCATCTGCAACTTGGACATTGTTGGTTATTTGGTCTAAACCACCAGTTACTTCAAGTCGTAGCTTGCGCAGACTTTGAGCTAATGACATTATGCAGGGCGTTACAAATTCGAAGCATACGATTATGATCTCGAAAACGGTAAGATACGAGGGTACTTGGATATGGACAAAGTTAGAAACTTTGATGGCAGTGATGGGCGCGTAGAATACTCCATGTAGATTACGCCATTATCTACGCGTAAACTTTGTAATATTCTACTTTAAAAGTCTACTGTAGAAAATAACATTATATAGATAAACAGCAAACTAGTAATATTTAGTACTTTTAACAGCTCCAAATGCCTCAAATGACAGTATTATTTTGTATATTATTATTTTTGTTGCTTCCTAACTAAACAAAATACTACTCCGTTGTAATTAAAATAACTAGACACGCGTTCAACAACAATAACTTGTTTCGGCATACAGTTGTTAGGGCCAGAAGACACAAGCGTGCTTTGGAGCCCTCAATCGGTCAATGGGTTCTTAAATGACTGTAAACTATGATTTTATTATCTTTCTTGTCTATAAACGGAAGAAGACGGGCAATTTCATATGCTACCTATTATACCTAATATACTCGTAGAAGAAGACTTCGAAACGCATGTTTTGTTCCAAAGAAGTAAGAAAACCGTTTGGGTATTCTGATGACTTACTAAAATAAGCTCGAAAATAAGTAACTTGTAATATAAATACTAAAAAACTGCAGTGTTTTAAAAAAATTTAAGAATTGACCCATAAAACAGGGAAATTGGAACAAAATAATTTGCACAATACACTTAATATACAATAGCCATAATATACTCGTCTCATATTTTCTACTCAAAATCTACGACAAATGCTTTATCTACATTTTCTACGCGGGTAATGTAGAAAATTATAATTTACGCGTCAACGCCCATCACTGTTTGATGGGCTACAAAAATCTGAAAAGAAATTTGTTTTCTCATTATTCGTTTCGGAGATAAAATAAAAAGATGCACTTATTTGTGCATTCTGCATAATATAGGTATAATAAGATAATGGTCTTTTCCTACGCCATCCAGAATATTTGTACATATAAGCCCCACCACTTCATCCCTTACTAGAAGTTTGCAAACATAGTTAAGAACATTTACTATTCTTAAAACAAGGGTGAAAAGTATCTTATATGGCATTATACTTGTTCTCCGTTACGTACTTTATGCAACAATTGCCGGCAGTACTACATCGAACATACATATGTTTCTTGATACAAAAACTGAAAGACGGAGCAGTACACATTTGGCTACCAACTAGAAGCAGCTATAAAAAAGTTAGAAGAGGACGAGAACATATTAAAATTCTTAAGGAATATGACTCATCTACAAAAATTTGCATAATCGTTTTCGTTTGTCTTATAAGATTTGTAAGGTGATATATTAAATTTCTTAAACATTAATAGCTTTGAAGTATTTTTTATCCTAACTTTTTTTAAGGTAAGAAAAACACCATTATTTATAGATTTAGCCCTTTTTTTTCTAGGACTAGTTTAAGTATCCATTTTTAAATATATTTTTCCCCAATTTTCAAAGCAAATTTTCGCAAAATTTCTAGAACCACTGAAGCATTAATTTTAAAATTCATCATTTTGTTGGTTATCGAAGTATGTCCCACAGTCATCATAAATATAGTAATAAATAACACAAAGCAAACTTTCGAAATATGTGTAGGTACGTATAAATGTTTTTAGTATTTAAATTTGGTTTACGAAGTCACTTTTTGCACGAATACTTGATCATAAATTGGTAAAAATATCAATGTGCTTTTTATTATATTATTTGATTAATAATATACATCGCATTTAGCATGCTATTCAGAATTCATATCTTTTTAATTATTTGGTTCGCTCAGAGCACGTTCGCTAAACGCACGTAGTCGGTACGATCTGATATTTCTTGGCATCGGTAGATTATCCACCGATACTCTATATTTTGTACCGGTGTTTTAACAAACAGTACAATACGGCGAATAACACAAACTTCTTGTTACTAAGGACGATTTTTACAATAATCTGTAATATTGTAATACAATAAAACCAATTATTTAGATCAGGAAATTTGGTAAATTCCTGGAAAATCTATTCTGCCGAAGTTATAAAACGCGGCGCAGCAATAATTTCATCACTTTTCCAGCTCTATTGGTCTGCTTGTTAACTGTAAATTCTAAAAATAAACTCAATACACTAAAATAAAACAAAGCTATCAGTAAAGTTGTAGGCATCACTACTTTTGATTTTCTTTGAAGTATTACATTATTTATTTGCATAAATATTTCTGATGAAATTTTATTGTATTATTAAATTTTCTTCTTTTTAATGCTAATAAGCAATCTGCTCTTTTCCTTCTTCTAGTAAGTCGCCATCATGCTTAAAGCTTTTCTGCACATGCACTTGAATGGAGTACTAGTATGACAGTAATTAATAATTTTCATGATGTATTCAGAGGATGGATGGTTAAAAGAAGTGGCATCCTTCAGGTAAATTAATTCCTACAAAAAATCAACATTAACTTGATGAATCTTGTACGAGTAGATGCAGGATAATGCTGACGATAATGTATTACTATAATACTGTAAATGTGAATAATACAATAACAGTCTGATATATTAAATAATAACAATAAAATCTAATACACTTAGTAATGTATCAAAAATCTAGTTTCACAAGTCGCCACTGTGTCTCATGCATCCAACGTTTAAAAAAACGAGCCTTTCGGTTTCGATAAGCTCTTACATGTTAAACCGTTGACAAATTATGTCCATCATGGAGGTTTTTCGTGGACAAAAGGCGGCTTCGAAATATCTATTGATGAATCTAGGCGTTAAAATAAGTCGTACGCCATCTAAAGTGGAGAAATTCACGAAAAAATTCTTGAACGAGTTTATTCTCCAATCTGCCCCGTATTCACTCATTTTGACAATTTCTAACCAACAGCGCCAGCGCCGATTCTGACCTTACAGAAATGTCTTTTGAAAAATAGTAAATATATCAAAATCATAAGCAACTTGATAACGTATTAAACAGAAGCCATTCTAATAATATTGCATTTTTTAAACCCACGCCTAGCCTACCGGACTGCAGGCACCAACAGGGTTTGTAAATAAATGATAGATACATCAAGGGTGCTCATGAAAATTATCGATTAAATCAGTTTGCCGCCTCTCAGGGAAGTGAACACAACTATTGCTTTGACGTGTACTTGTCATTTGTCGATGTTGAATTAATTGATATATTTTAATATGAGAAAACGCGTGGGAGTGTGTATTTTCAACATATTCTGTAGTTTTATGGGATAACCAACTTCAAGGCTGCAGAAGCTCATATTTGGGAGCTGTAGGGTGACACGGTTTCATATAACTGTTAGGTTATGTATCGTATTTGTGAAGTTGTGGCTGCATTAAGCCTGTTAAGTAATTGTACTATGATGGACTGAAAGATGTTTTTAGACTGCCGCAATGGTAAAATTCACAAACTAAATGGCAGTAACGTTAGCTCCACTACACAAATCTTCCACAGTGCAAGGGTGTAGACTGTAGAGATTACCACAAGCGTACTATACCAGTTTTTCTTACCTTTTAAAGAAAAATAGAACCGTAAATTGTTGAAAAATCCTTATAAAGCCATCAATTTCGTGACTAACTACATCTACAACCTTCAATACTATCGTGCTTATATTCAGTGACGGCGTGCTTATTGTAGCTTGGCAGCAGTTATAAAAAGGCGGCACAAAAAATTCAGAAATCAATGCCGCCCGGGCTGCTTGAATCATTTATAGAAACCCTGTAGTAGAAGAATCAAAAAAGGAGAAAAAAGGTTGGTAGCAAAGGATTAAATCAGTTTCTTTGAAGCTGTATAAATCAACGCAACACTTTTTATTGATTTAATACTTTCTTAGTGTAGAACCAAACTTTATTATTGTACCTACTATATGCATACCTATCTATATGAACTTTAATACATTATACTGTAACGAGACCCCTCCTTTAAGGGTAGTGGTGTTCTAAAGGATCGGTCGGATAGAAGCACAATCCAAGCAAGGAAAGTAGCAAACGTTCCAAGTATTTTTTTATTGTTCTACACGCTGTAATACAAAAATACAAACAGCTCGCCGCACAGCAATAGTAATGCCAAGTAATTACATACCTGACACCAGGTAGGGTTTTATATTCAAAAGCATAAATACAAATCCTGTACCATGAGGCTGTCAGCGAGTAGAACGAATGTTTGACAGGAACCGTCAAACAAAAAATCCATGTGCATGGCACACTTCAGGCATTGTCGGAGGTAAACGCAACAAATTTACATCACATCTGCCCCCGACTTTTTTTAGCGTAGAAGAAAACAACTAAATAAGGCGAAGGAAACTACTTCAGACAAGAAAAAAAATGTTTTCGAAAACGCTAACAAAAGTAAACTATTAAGAATATAAAGGCAATTAATTACTGGTAATAATAGGGCTTCAAATGTGAAGCGTGAAACTGACCTCTTTCTGATCGGCCATCGTTATATTCCAAGATGTAGGTATGTAACCCTACTATTCCTTTTATCCTGTAAGGACCCTCATAGAGGAGCAATAACTTTTTTGTTTCCGAAGATAACACAGAGGAGACAGGATTGGATTTCAGGAGAACCAAATCGCCCACAGCAAAATTAAAATTGAAACGTGATTTACAACGACTAACTCGTTTGGATGCGCGAGAGAGCAAGGACTCGCGAGCCAGAAAAATTTTTACGTGTGCATCCTGTTGAGACTCACAATCAGGAAGCTGCAAGATCTCAGGTATCAAGCGAGGAGGACACCTACCAGTCTGTAGCTCCCAAGGAGAATATCCCGTGGATTCATGTACTACAGAGTTTAGCACTTCACGAATCTTAGGTAACTCCCAAGCCCAGCGCTTTTGTTTACTAGAACAAAATGCCCTGAAAAGACGGCCCAGCTCACGCATAGAGCGTTCAACAGGGTTAGCCTGAGGATGGCGAACTGAACAATAAATAATTTGCATATTAAGCGACTGACAAAATGTTTTCCACTCAAGCGAAGTAAACTGGGTGCCGTGATCGGACAAGATTCGACGCGGAGGAGCGAATTCTTTAAAAACTCCCTCCCTTAAACATGAAATAACTGACCTGGTATTTGCCTTTTTAAGAGGGAAAAGCCAAGTGTACTTGGAGAAAATATCAAGGATAACTAGTAGATAGACTACGCCCGCTCGAGAACGAGGCAGTGGGCCATAAAAATCAATGGACCAGAGATCACCGGTTCCCTCAGGTAGAATAGGCTGCAACATGGGCTTTGGATGAACTGTCGCCTTAGTTTTTTGGCATAAATCACACGACTTAAGAACCCTTTTAACGTCCCGGTGCATATTCTGCCACCAAACTTCGCGTCTCAACGCCGACCAAGTCTTATAGACACCAAAATGTCCAATCATTTCATGGCGCCAGCTAAACTCTGTAGTACATGAATCCACGGGATATTCTCCTTGGGAGCTACAGACTGGTAGGTGTCCTCCTCGCTTGATACCTGAGATCTTGCAGCTTCCTGATTGTGAGTCTCAACAGGATGCACACGTAAAAATTTTTCTGGCTCGCGAGTCCTTGCTCTCTCGCGCATCCAAACGAGTTAGTCGTTGTAAATCACGTTTCAATTTTAATTTTGCTGTGGGCGATTTGGTTCTCCTGAAATCCAATCCTGTCTCCTCTGTGTTATCTTCGGAAACAAAAAAGTTATTGCTCCTCTATGAGGGTCCTTACAGGATAAAAGGAATAGTAGGGTTACATACCTACATCTTGGAATATAACGATGGCCGATCAGAAAGAGGTCAGTTTCACGCTTCACATTTGAAGCCCTATTATTACCAGTAATTAATTGCCTTTATATTCTTAATAGTTTACTTTTGTTAGCGTTTTCGAAAACATTTTTTTTCTTGTCTGAAGTAGTTTCCTTCGCCTTATTTAGTTGTTTTCTTCTACGCTAAAAAAAGTCGGGGGCAGATGTGATGTAAATTTGTTGCGTTTACCTCCGACAATGCCTGAAGTGTGCCATGCACATGGATTTTTTGTTTGACGGTTCCTGTCAAACATTCGTTCTACTCGCTGACAGCCTCATGGTACAGGATTTGTATTTATGCTTTTGAATATAAAACCCTACCTGGTGTCAGGTATGTAATTACTTGGCATTACTATTGCTGTGCGGCGAGCTGTTTGTATTTTTGTATTACAGCGTGTAGAACAATAAAAAAATACTTGGAACGTTTGCTACTTTCCTTGCTTGGATTGTGCTTCTATCCGACCGATCCTTTAGAACACCACTACCCTTAAAGGAGGGGTCTCGTTACATCTTTGGCGCTCAACCAGTGGCATAGGTTGGATATTGAAGTACAACGTCATAATGCCATCGCAACACTACAGAAGTGTTCAGGGGCAGCCACGGCCGTCCGGAGTTGTTACGAGGAGTGCGCTACGTAACAGCAAATTAAGAACAGAACAGTCTGAAGGGGATGAAGATCATAAACACCTACGACCAACTTCCCCAATGTCCGCACAAGCTGAGGCCGCGGCGTTTCCATTGCCGGCGATAAATGACAGTAACCCGGATGTGAAAGACTTACATCAAGAAAGGTGGTACAGCTCTTCAGGAGAAGAGGAAGATCCTGCACTATTAGCGCAGAAGAAACAAAGCCAGCTTTCTTCCCAGCTTCAGGAGAAGTGTTCGTCTGCTACACTGTTAGGAAAATCTGAACTACCAGGTGGGCAATCTTCTCAAGGTGGGTTATTTGAAGCAAAACAGTATGGACTACCGCCACCGTGTAGTCAGGGTCCAGTGGGCTATAAAATTTCGGATTTAAATATATATAATAATGCAAATATACAAGAGATAGTCAATCAAGCCGTAAAGCTTACTTTAGAGTCTTTGCATTTAGATCGTGTAAATGTAAAAAGTAATATACCATTAAATAATGGAAATGTTAATGAAACCGAGATACCAAGCTCAAATGTAACAAATATTGATCATGTTGAGGTTGTACGTAGTAGTAGCACTAATATGTTAAACTCGCCGCAAGCAATGGCAAAAAAATGTTTGCCAGTTTTTAATGACTCCGGTGACCTGCACCCGGTGGATTTCATTACCAAATTAGAAAAAGTAATTATTGCGCATAATATGCCGTTTGAGTTTCTAGCTGTTTGGTGCCATGAGCTGTTTGAGGGTAGGGCAAGGTATTGGGCAGACGCTCTGCTGTATTCGTTTCCTAATTTCGCAGCTTTAAAGTCTTCATTTTTATCTCACTTTTGGAGTCCCACTAAACAAGCAAAAGTTAAGCTTCAGCTCGAAATAGGCAAATACGATAGACGGGATGGAATGGGTTACGTGGATTATTTTCTAAAGCAAGTTGCTTCGTCTAGATATCTAGAACCCGGTTATTCCGACTCAGAGTTAATAGCGACTGTAAGCAGACACTTTCCGCCAACAATTTCCTGTGCTCTTTTAGGCACGCAGACGGTCAAGGACGCCTTAGATAGGCTTCGTTTGGCAGAGCATTATGAAGCAAACTTTTTGGATTCAACAGAGCTTCATAATCGTGCCGGGAATAGACCACCTAATGTAACACGTTTTCCAAATAATACTGGTAATAGTTATCAAGCTAACAATCGGACAGCCCCCAAGGTTAAGCCAGTCAATTTTATGGCTCAGCCTGAACTTTTCGAAGCCGAGTCAGATTTTCCCAGTTCGGAAAACTAACTTGCCCGGCTTGTAAAGGCTCACCGAGTCGGACGAGTTCCACAAATAGGGCCACTTTTAATGTTTCTCAAATTTTTAATAATCCTAGAGAAGATTTGTTAGCGGAGTGCGAGTTTACCCATTCTTCTGAATCCTACCATTCCCCAACAGTTTTGTTAAAAATCAACAGTTGTGATTTTCCTGCACTTTTGGATACTGGTAGTCAAATTTGTGCTTTTTCGGATTTAGTTTGGAATAGTTGCCTGGTGGGATCTGATTTTCCCATTTTTCCTATTACAGGAGTACGTGTCTCGGGGGCATTTAAAAATAAATGCCGTAAGATTACGCATCAGGTACTTTTGACGTTTAGTATGCTCAATTATACTTTTCAGTTTGAATTTTTCTATATACCTGACTTGGTTTATCCCGTTATCCTCGGAGCTGATTTTCTTCGTACCTATCGAGCTAACCTCGATTTAAATGCAGCCGAGTTGTCCTTACAAGTGGGTAACAGAGAAATTCGAATGCCAGAAACTGTTTTTAATCATGCTTTTTCTCCTCCTACACCACCTGCTATGCGGGCTATTAATGTCGGGGGTATCACACCTTTCCACTTACCTACAGTGGAGGGCTATATTGTTTCGCCGAAAATAACAAATATGGTGAACAATCTTAATCTTACCGAATCTCAGAGGGATGCCTTAACCAAATTGCTTCGTAATCATATTCGCCTGTTTTCGGATAGACCGGGATTAACCACTGAATATTTTCATGAAATACATCTAACTGAAGATAAACCTTTTCTTCAGAAACCTTATTCAGTTCCGATCGCTCATCGTCAAGCGGTTGAAGAACAGATAAAAAGAATGTTGGACTGGGGTGTCATTGAACGGTGTGCCTCTTCTTCATACTGTAGTCCTCTGGTGACCGCGGTTAAAAAAGATGGTTCGGTTAGAGTGTGTTTAGACGCCCGCCGTCTGAACAGTATAATGGTCCCGGATTCCGAGCTTCCTCGGCCAATTGAAGACATACTTAATACTTTACCTCCCAAAATCAAATATATGACTTCTCTCGACTTAACTCATTCGTATTGGCAAATACCTTTGCGCGAACAAGATAAACAGTATACTTGTTTTATATATCATACTAAGACTTACCGGTTTAAGGTCTTGCCGTTTGGTTTAAAAACCGCTATATCCTCTTTTACTCGTGCCATGGATATCATTCTGGGGTCTGAGTTCAGGGATTTTGTTGTATGTTATGTGGACGATTTACTCATCGTTTCAGAATCATTCGAGGACCACATTGAACATTTAAATAAAGTTTTGACTAGGCTCAGTAGTGCAGGTTTTACCTTACGTCTAGATAAGTGTCATTTCCTGCAATCAGAAATGAAATTCTTGGGTTATATCTTGAACTCTGAGGGATTTAAGCCCGATCCGGGTCGTGTTCGGGCTGTGCTCGATTTCCCAGTTCCACAAAACAGAAAACAATTGCATGCTTTTTTGGGTTTATGTAATTACGACAGGGGTTTTCATGAGCACTTCGCTACCTTATCAGAACCGTTGTTTTATCTTCTCCGAAAAAAGGTCAAGTGGTTTTGGGGTAGTAAGCAGGAGGAATCTTTCAACAGCCTAAAGCAACTCATTAGTCGTGAGATTCTTTTACAGCGCCCTATTTATGGGGTACCGTTCTGTGTCCAGACTGATGCGTCTGATGTTGGTTTGGGTGCTCAGCTTTATCAAATGGTGGATGGTTGTAGAAAGACCATTGCTTTTGCCAGTCGTCTTCTTCTAGATCGTGAGCGTTCTTATAGTGTATCGGAGAAGGAAACGCTTGCTGTGGTATGGGCGTTAAACAAATGGAGAGTCTATCTTTTAGGGTCGCGTTTTTATGTGTACACAGATCATCGTGCTTGCTCTTATCTTAATACTTGTCGTTTACTTTCGCCTCGCATCACTCGTTGGGTGCTTGCTCTCCAGGAATATGATTATGAAATTAGATACATTAGTGGAAAAGAAAATATAGTCCCTGATATTCTTTCTCGTGCCCCAGTACGGCTAGAATATCCGAGCGATAAGTGTTTTCGGATCTTGACTTTTTCTCTTACGTTGCCGGATTCCCTAAAGTACTTGTTGCGTAACATTGCTACCGATCAACGGGACGACCCTAAACTGAATAGAATCATTCAAGACATTGCCGACCCAAACAATATGGCTCTTGAAACTAAATTCGTCCTTTATAAGGGTGTTCTTTTTCGCAGACAGAATGGGGATGAACCCTGCCTTTTGTGTGTGCCGTTGTCCAGAGTTAAGGAGTTTATTTCAGGCTTCCATGAAATGATTGGACATTTTGGTGTCTATAAGACTTGGTCGGCGTTGAGAGGCGAAGTTTGGTGGCAGAATATGCACCGGGACGTTAAAAGGGTTCTTAAGTCGTGTGATTTATGCCAAAAAACTAAGGCGACAGTTCATCCAAAGCCCATGTTGCAGCCTATTCTACCTGAGGGAACCGGTGATCTCTGGTCCATTGATTTTTATGGCCCACTGCCTCGTTCTCGAGCGGGCGTAGTCTATCTACTAGTTATCCTTGATATTTTCTCCAAGTACACTTGGCTTTTCCCTCTTAAAAAGGCAAATACCAGGTCAGTTATTACATGTTTAAGGGAGGGAGTTTTTAAAGAATTCGCTCCTCCGCGTCGAATCTTGTCCGATCACGGCACCCAGTTTACTTCGCTTGAGTGGAAAACATTTTGTCAGTCGCTTAATATGCAAATTATTTATTGTTCAGTTCGCCATCCTCAGGCTAACCCTGTTGAACGCTCTATGCGTGAGCTGGGCCGTCTTTTCAGGGCATTTTGTTCTAGTAAACAAAAGCGCTGGGCTTGGGAGTTACCTAAGATTCGTGAAGTGCTAAACTCTGTAGTACATGAATCCACGGGATATTCTCCTTGGGAGCTACAGACTGGTAGGTGTCCTCCTCGCTTGATACCTGAGATCTTGCAGCTTCCTGATTGTGAGTCTCAACAGGATGCACACGTAAAAATTTTTCTGGCTCGCGAGTCCTTGCTCTCTCGCGCATCCAAACGAGTTAGTCGTTGTAAATCACGTTTCAATTTTAATTTTGCTGTGGGCGATTTGGTTCTCCTGAAATCCAATCCTGTCTCCTCTGTGTTATCTTCGGAAACAAAAAAGTTATTGCTCCTCTATGAGGGTCCTTACAGGATAAAAGGAATAGTAGGGTTACATACCTACATCTTGGAATATAACGATGGCCGATCAGAAAGAGGTCAGTTTCACGCTTCACATTTGAAGCCCTATTATTACCAGTAATTAATTGCCTTTATATTCTTAATAGTTTACTTTTGTTAGCGTTTTCGAAAACATTTTTTTTCTTGTCTGAAGTAGTTTCCTTCGCCTTATTTAGTTGTTTTCTTCTACGCTAAAAAAAGTCGGGGGCAGATGTGATGTAAATTTGTTGCGTTTACCTCCGACAATGCCTGAAGTGTGCCATGCACATGGATTTTTTGTTTGACGGTTCCGGTCAAACATTCGTTCTACTCGCTGACAGCCTCATGGTACAGGATTTGTATTTATGCTTTTGAATATAAAACCCTACCTGGTGTCAGCGTGTAGAACAATAAAAACATACTTGGAACGTTTGCTACTTTCCTTGCTTGGATTGTGCTTCTATCCGACCGATCCTTTAGAACACCACTACCTTTAAAGGAGGGGTCTCGTTACAATACGTAATTTCCACTAGAACTACTAAACAGTATTTACTTTAAAACGCCTGGCATGCTGTCTCTAATGCAGACAGGTGCAGGCGGAACCGTAAATATATATTAACAGACTTGAACAAGCTAAAGTCTTATACACCTTTGTAGCACTCATTAATGAATGAACGTTTCAATCAAACCATTTACGCAACGTCTCTCGTCTGCTGAAAATAAATCTGGACTGACTGTTAATAAATTCAAAAGAGCTCTGCAATATTATTTATTCATCGAATTTTTAAGAACGCCATGAAGTGTCGGATATTTCCACCCAACTTAGTAATTTAGTTAATCTTCCGCTTTCATTTTTTCGCCCACACTTACGTAATTGACCATAGACTCTCCCAAACCGGAACTTGGGAACTATGTAGGTATTCTACAAAGGGTAATTAGGTTCGAAGCTGTGGCAAACTTGATAACTCGGTTATGCTAGACACGTGCAGCGCAAATTGATGCTCTTTGATGCTGCTTGTACCAGGAATGTATAAGTATTTAACAGTCGATGTGATTTTTTCAGCCTTGGTATAAAGTAAAGGATAATATTCCATCGATCTAGCTATTGAACTGGGTTAAAACCACTTTTTAAGAACAGTCCATTAGTTTGCTGTAGTGAGATTCATACTGCTCCTTGAATTGTTTAAAGCTTCAAATTTAATTAAATATTTGATGAACATAGGGTAACATCTCATATATTGAACAAAGTAGGTGTTTTATAAAAACTTATATGCAACCGTTTGTGAAATTCTGCCACTTGTTTGCAGCTGAAAAGCTCTAAATTGCGAGCTTTGAACTAAAAAATAAATATATACGCATGTTTTTTTTATTAGAGCCAGAATGCAAAGAAAAATGGAGAAACATCAGGGCTACTTTTGGCAGTAGAAMCAGAAGAAAAAAAATATTACCTAACAGAAATCATGCAATTTATCATTCCCTATACCAAGGTAGCCGGTACCCTAGCGGAAATTTGCCTGAAATTCCCGAAGACAAGCGCTGGACATTCAACATCCGATGTAGTAACAGGGGATATTGAAACGGAAACGGAAACCGACTAAATTCAGGAGTTCAAGAGTTCTACACCACTTGCACCTATGGCAAGAGTGAGCAGTCCATGGTCATCCTATTCGGCGGAAAATACAAAAGGAGAGTGACGCTGAGAAAGCAAAGAAGGCGAAAATCACGCCTACGGATCACTGCACTTACAAGAATAACAATCTTTGACATTTGTCATGCTACAAAAATGGTGCTGTTTGATAGAGGTTCCAAGTCCCATCAGTAGATGGCGGAAACTTACAAGTGTAAAATTTTTACATTTTTTCCTTTTGCCTAGCTTCTTAATTGTTATATTACGATAAACATTGTTATTATACGGTAATTTTATATTCATCAGGATAAACTGAATGGTTGATATTTGTAGTTTTATAACTTGAAATGAAAATAAAACCTAACGTTTACCAAGTAAAAGGAAATTGTGTCACAATGTGCTTAACTTATTAAACAATTATACACTTGTCATGGGGCGCCACTTATCGGCAATCCGTAAAAGCTTGATTGTGCCGGCAAAAACAGGGACGCTAGGGAATCGTTTGTTCCTTAGTGGAGTTATTCGTAGTCATGCCTGTGCGCCTCTCCAATATAACAAAAAAGAGGAGGCCATCAGACATTTTTTAATGAACCAGATGCCTGACTTAATGTGATGAGTGGCTGGCAACTGAGAACTTCTAAAAAGGTCTATAATGCTGGTAGATGAGATCTTGAGTATAACCGTGCAAGATCATTCCTTGCCATACCAAGAACACCATCCTCAAGCAGAAAGTGGGCCAATTTTATTACGAATTTATTGAGGATTCTCCACCGCTTTGGCTGCAAATTTTATTTCGTATTTCACTGTTTTTCATGTGCTTTTCTAAATAATTTAAACTCGTCAAAGCTCAGCTTACGTACCCCCGAATTACGAACGGCACAGTACATGTAATTCACATATATAATTAATATCACATTCACATATTTTGAGCACAGTAACATGCAATATTTGGCTAGTTTAATAAGCAGGAAATTTATGGCATTCTGTAATTGGTGCGACGCAACTAACTTCTGCGGGTGAAATGCCAATGAAATTTTACAGCTAATTTCATGATATTCGTATTAGGCGGATTGCTGTAATTCTAAAGTACCTGTAATCCTTTTTGTTAAGAGCAAGCAATGCATCCGGCTTTATTACCTTTACTAATGGTGCCCAATCAAGGTAGCGAAATAATAACGGTAAAAAGTCCTTTTTTGTACCACTAACTAAATTGTTTAATCGTTTATCCAAGGAATGATTTGCATGATTTTGTAGCTTCAAATACTCGGATATTTTTGACGACCAGTTTTCAATTGTTCCTTTCTACCTAGTTGTAGCACCTTCCATCAGAATATTTCAAAAATACATTCGAAGATTGTGCCTTTGTTAGCGAAAAGTTGACATGTTTTCTAAATAATGGATATTTTCATCCTTCCTGTCTGCAACAATTTTTTTGTTTTTAAGAACTTCATGATAACAACAATAATTGTTTTTTGATCGCCAATATCCTGAATGGTTATATTATTGTAAAGCTTTCAGGTTGCAAGATATATTAACAGTACTCACGATCAGTCACCACTTACTTCTATTCTTACAGTTTTTGTAACGAACTGCACCTCTAACAAAATTATTACAAATAGACTCAGAATTATAGAAACTTATAAAGTTACTAATGAATATCATCATCATCAACACATCACATATCAAATTAGATATGAGTAAATTCTTCATGTGTTGCGATCGTGCAACAGATATTTTAAGTGCCATAAACGTTAAGGGTTGTACCGTTCTCAGAAAAAAATTGGAGGATTCGCTTCAAATATTGTCTTCGTACGGTAAATTACCCCTACCGTTTTTAATAATTAATATACTCTTGTTAATTTGACTGTTTGTAATTAACTGGCGTGTATTTTAAGATGTTTTAAAACTGCCATTCGCCGTTTACTGAAAGTATTAGCGAGTTTTGATACACTGTTGCAACACCCAACTAACGGCGCAGTACACCAGCTAATTGCATACACAATATTGTTAACAATAATAATAATAAAATCAAGCACAGGCTCACCGAATATAACAAAGTAGATACATCAAAAATTAAGGCAAATTCTATCTGTAGCTGTTCCACTTAACCTTTAGAGTAAACTCAATTATATTATATTAGTTAGCACATCAAAAAATAGAATCAATAATAAACAAAATAGAGAACATGTTCAAAAGCGATATCGAACAACCCTATTTTCTGAAAAGCAGTTAACGTCCCTCATTGAGTCCGAACGAGTTAAGAGATTCATGGCAATCATGAAATCTGACGGTCAAAAAAACTGTCTTAATTTAAATTTAAATTTGTTATTATTTAGTTTTTTTAAACTCACTCGAAAGAAAATTATACAGCCTTACAACGTTGTATGTGAAGCAGCGAACGAAGATAGCAGTTCTATGGCGAGGCAACAAAAATTTAGCTTTATTTCGTGTATCACGTGAATGCGTAGATGAATGAGGGGCAAACTTAGACGTCAAACTTTCACATGCATGAGGAGAATTTAGTAAAGCATGAACGAAACAACCCAAGTGATAATTCCAGCGGGAATATATGCGTTACCAGTTTAGAGAATTAATCCTGTGAAATACAAGGTCCCCGCGTTGCAAGCCAAAAACCAAGCGACAGCATGCATTCTTAACCTTTTGAACCCTGTTTCTATCAACAGAATCCAAACAGGGGTCATATAAAAATTGCAATAATTAAAGTGTGAAAGAACAAGCGCATCACATAATTGCTTTTTCTAATTAACGGTTAAAAAATGTCTACAAGCATACAAAAGCTTAAGGTTAGAAAATCATCTCTGTAATAAATTAGTTACATGCAGCTTAAGTCGGAACTGCGTGTCCATAATGAGACCCAAATTTCTACTATGATCAACAAAATTTAACATTGAACTATTTATATAAACATTTAAAGACTGTTTAAGAAATGTTGTATTACTTTTATTACCAAAGACCATCAGCTGCGACTTGGACGAATTTAATTCAAGGTCGTGTTCAGCAGGCAATTTTCTTAAGGTTTCAAGTTCTTCATTCACAATTTTGGCAGCCGTTGCGAAATCATGCTTATCAAAACTAAAATACAACTGTGTATCGTCGGCGTAAGCTATTACTCTGAAATTAAGAACTGTGTTCACTATATCAGACGTATAGATTATGAAAAGCAGAGGTCCTAATATGGAGCCTTGGGGAACACCAGATCTAATCGACAATTCAGAGGAGACACTATCGTTATATTTTACCACCTGAGTTCTATCGCTCAAATAAGATCTAATAAACTGTACCGACAAACTGCTGAAACCGTAAGACTTTAGTTTGGCGCATAACAGACCATGATTAATGGTATCCGACGCTTCCGAAAATGCAGTAGAAGTGCTCCGACCACGTCTGAATCCGCACTGAGCATCGGGAATGATTTTTCTAGAAAAGACAAAGTCAGATATATGTTCGTACAAACAGTTTTGAAGCTGCAGGTAAGATGCTAATCAAACGTAAATCCGAAAAGGTTTCGGGGTTAGACTTTCTAGGTAAAGGTATTGCGATGGCTTTCTTCCACATTGTGGGGAAATAAGCTTTTTCGATACAAGCATTGAAGATGTGTAATAGGTATAAATCGATAATAGGACTACATAAGCGCAACATTTTCAACGAGATGTTGTCTGTGGCACAATTATCTCTTTTTGCGTTAAAAAGTGCGGAGTGTACCTCTTCTAAAGTCTAGATAGATATATAACCAAATGGAAGAACATTGATAATACCTGCTGTAATCTATAAAACTTCCTCCTTAATACATTTTAGCAATACAGGCACCAAAAATTCATTTAGGCTCCAGTGCAGCCATCTCTTTTTCCTGTTCCGTCTTGGTGGAGTGCGGTAGACGTAGCCGTGGCCCATTGTCCTGCGGAAAATTGCGGTAAACTCCGCCGAGGCGTCTATTAACATATATTTTAGAGCTCCCGCGGTGATATATACATTGTCGTAAGCGGAGTGATATCGAGTTCCGAGACGCGAGAGATATGTAAAAGGAGGATTATTGCTATGCGCCTTTGACGCTTCTGGTGGGAATTCCGTTGTGTTATTTACTGACAAAGCCATTGCTACTACGGACAAAACCTGCAGGAGTGCATAGAAGGTTGAAGCTAGTTATGAAACTTCAAGTGGGATGGTTATTAATTCGTAAGGGTTGTAAATTTTTAATGCAGCCCTTGCATAAATATTCAAGTGATGTTCCTTAGTATTCTCAAAGCGTAGACCTTGCTATAATAATATGCCATTAAGGTAAAGTTAAATATTAATTAGGGTTTAGCACTAAACTGACAAGGTCAGATTAAAGTTTTCTTTTTATTATAGATACAAATAATAGCAGCCAAAACTGGCCCCGCCATAAGCTAACAAACTGGTTCAATACACGTTCAGAAACCCAAGAATCGTTTTTAAATCGGCGTTAAGTTATCAATCAGCAAAATTTTATGATGCATGTAGCTCAAGATACTTTTCCCAGAACACGAACCGTATGCCGTACTTCCAGTGCCACCACGTGATATTTACAAGAAGTTTCCGTAGCAACTGTTTGATGGCACCACTAGCCATGCAAGTTTATTAGATGCAACTCCTTCGTTTTGCCATCATTTAACAAAATCCGAATCAGAAAAAATCATTCTTTTTTTTCGGCTGTTTGAAAAGGGCGAAGTAAGGTTTTGCTCGCGACAAATGTCAATACTTGCGAGAATTAGAGTTTGACCCGGGAAAGATAGCTAACGCCTTTCCGAAATATCGTTCGACGACTGAGGAGCTACAAACACAAGGTGTGTAGCATCCGGGCAAACCGGAAGGCACATCAGCACGAGAATCAAGGAGCACATGAGGGACACCAGAGACGGCAGGGCGATAGGTCGGCTGTAGCGGAACATCGAATGGAGACTGGCCACATCATCAAATTCGAGGAAGCAAGGAACCCATCGAAATCCAGAAGAATCCGCACAATTATAACCGAGACCGAGGCATCTAACTATCTGGAATCCGAAAACCGGTCATGCGTAACAACGCCCACGCATCAGTGAACCGGATGAGTATAAATACCCGAGCGGACTAGGACACTTCAGTTTCAGAGCTACTTCTGAGGAAGACACCGACATGAGTGTCGAAACGTCAAGGTCAAATAACCAACGTGGGAACCAGCCCGGAAAACAACATGTCATAAGAACCTTTTACGTCATCTCCGTGGCGGAATATCGAGGCATTTGAAACGGATATTGAAAAATCCATATTTTCACTTTTTTACTCGGTAAAGAAGAACCAGAAAAAATCGCAAAAAAATGTATTTGTGCTTCAGTTTTTATGTAAAATTATGGGACGACCCTATTAAGGCAGTCTTAGGATAGCCTTCGAAGGAAGTCATCTCTCTGGCCAAGAACTACCCTCCAGGTTTTAATGTACAGCCTAATTTTATGTTACTTAGCTCTAATAAATATGTGTTAGATTCGACCTCTGTCGCATCACTGCTGTTTCAGGGATCTAGAGTGATGTAGTGTTTTGTTCAGGTTAACCAGTTGACCGGGTCGTATCTTACTTCCAGGGTGCGACAATATGGTGTCAATACTTCTTTCTGTTTGCTAGTAACAAAATGTAGAAAGTTACTAACTTGTTAACTTTCATTTGTGTATTGTACAAATAATTGGCAAAGGACGATTTGGTTTAGGTATTCCTTATACCGGTTACGTTTTGATGTGGGAATACTGTAATCTCTAATTACAGTGACTGAGGGAAACCTCCATATGCGTCATACAATTTAACGGACTGAGAACTGTACCCTCGCTTTCAAATATATTTCAACCTATATATGACTCAAAGGTACTATCGATGGCAATACATAATATATTAATTTTCTCGTAAGTATGAAAATTATTTATTCTTAAGTAAAAATGAATGTTTAAACAAGTCTGTACGTGCACGTGTATAATTTTTTCCATCCCGCGGTTCTGGTTTTAATAACCACGGCCATCTAACCCGCAACAAAGCCTTAATCACTGCAAAACAAAACAAAATCATTGTTATCGAATATGTTGGTTATTCGCATACAGTAGAGCTAATATTCGTTCAAAGTTGCCCAGAATAATATTCGATACGAATAAGCGAATATCCGTGTTCGTTTTATTCGGAAACGAATAAACGAATATCCGTATTCCTTTTCGAATGTATTAGGTTTGTTTCATATTCAAATAACGAATACGAGGATTCCAAACTCTGACTGCATTATTAGGTACTTTTAAACCGCGGCAAATTAAACAAAGCCAATGTCAATGCCAATGTATTCTGTTGCTTTCCTTACTAAACACAGCCAACTAACAGCTGCAACCCTGAAGATACATAATCTCTTAAATCTATTTCTTTCCGGAATAATTTCTTGTTTTTGAAAATAATATCAACATATTATACAGGGTGTCCTCTACAAACACCGACAGCGTTTGACAGATGATAAAAAACGCGAATTTAAAAACATTTTTCAAATAAAACAATTTTCAAAAACTTTTTTTACATACAGGATGTTAAAGTTAAATTTAAAAAAAACTATTTTTTAGAGTTGTACCTGAATTATAAAATATATCAACTGAAAATTTGATGGGAATAATTACGACATAAATTATAATAAAAACGAGTTAGCTGGATTTTTTAAGCACCAGTGGCGTGCGCTAGGGTTATACGTGACCTCGTTTTTAATAGAACTTTTAGGTACGCGGATTTTTAGACAAAACTAAAACAGTTTTACAATTTTCAATCAATTCTAAGGAAAAGATGTCTCTTTGATGTTTGCCGTAAACCGACTGCCTAGTCCTTAAAAAATATGTTTTTATTAAAAAACGCGGGAATCCATTATTTCGTGAAATCATACAAGTGTCATTGCCACCGACAACCCTTGGTAGGTGCTAAAAATGAGATTTTAGAAACTTTTTTGAATAAAAAAAATTCAAGAAACGTTCGTTTTTTGATATACAGAGTATTATTAAATTAAAAAAAATATATATATATTTCTATTCTATTTTCTAAATACAACTGGCATATCAAAAACAAAAGCATATTTGCAAATTTTTCCATTTGAATTTTTTAAATCGTATTTTCTATCACCTTTCTGCGTTGTAATTTCACAACATATAGAGTCCCGTGTTTTTCAACAAAAACGTCGATTTTTAAGGACTAGGAAGTCGATTTACCGCAAACATCAAAGACACATTTTTTATTAGAATTGATTGGAGATTGTTTTAGTTTTGTCTCATCCACATGCCTAAAACTTCCATTAAAAATGGGGGTCTGCATTACCCTAGCGCACACCGCTGGCACCTTAAAAAATCTTTTTATCTTATGCCATTATGATTTCCACCAAATTTGAAGGCGATATCTTTTATAGTTCAGGAATAATTTATTTTTTATTTAACACCCTGTACAGGTACCTATAAAAACAAAACATCTTTGGATTTTCTTATTTGAAAATATTTATAAAATCGCATTTTCTTTCACCTGTCAAACGTTGTTGGTATATTTCGAGGACACCCTGTATATTTTTGGAGTCAGAAAACATCAACCGATTTTAACAGAAAAATATATTCGTTCCATTAACTGCTTGAATTACACGTAAAATCTGGTACCTATATCGAACTAAACATTATTTGAAAATATCTATCGTAATCGAAACATGGACGTTTTCTGAGATTGCCATAATGTGAGAAATCAAAGATAGCATGAAAACTAATGAAGGTAGTACCAATATGTTTTCACCACATAAATTGTCTCAAGATATACCTGAAATCCCGAAAGGCCATCAAAATCGGACCACCCACAACCCGTTAAAAAATAAAATAATCTAAATATTTTGTTGTAATAAATACTGCGTCTTCCAGTATTCACTTTAAGCCTCCGAACTTCGCAACTATATTTCGATATCCCACTTCTCAACTATCCCATTAATATTCAATGTCTCTTGTTAATTGGCGGCGAGGGTGTTCCTCACCAACTCCCCAAAGTTGTAACAAGGGGATCACGCGAACAGTACGGCATGATGAACTTTCTTTTTGCGCTCGTAGAGGCCACGAACTTTATTGTAATTTCATCAGAGAACGCCGGTCGGGACCAGCGATAAATACTGACCCCAGGTTTGCCAAGTGGGAAAAAGGAAACGTCGTGGGGAACAACTTACTTGATTTGCGGAAGGTGTGGTTAATAGATTTGTCGAAGGCGCAGACGTTGTGAGCAAAGTTTAGGTGATGGGTTACATAAGATAAAAGCTTATGGAAATCCTTATGGTCCATGAGGGAAATTAATCAGTGTATAATTTTTGAAGTAATACAGTTATAGATTAAAAAAATGCGGATATCTGACTTAAATTTTTCTATCCACAACTTAGTACTGAACTACACCAAACTATAGCACTGATAATTCAGTTCACCACTATTTTAAACTACAACCACTTAACATCAGTTAGATCTTCACTTAACCGCTTTTTAAATTGCATATAGAAGTACTTTTATTAGTTTCTGGTAGTTCCATGTCTATTATTAATGAATTCGTCCCACCATGAAACATAACACAAACTAACAACTCTAAGATACCGGAAGCAATAGCCTCTACAAATTACCGACTAGGCGAGATTGAAATCCAGCAATCCTGCCTACCCATGCTCTCTTGCACCACAGGGGAGAGTATAACTTTATCTTTAAATTGACGGATAAAGCTTGAGACTAAAGTTGACGGTACCTTCTAATGCAGTTACATTATCATAATCTAAAGTCCCTGGATATGTAGAGTACCGCAATTGTTTCGGTTTTGGAATAAAAATTGCGATTATTGATTGACACAGGACAACATTAAACTATGAAAGAAGATTGGGTAATATATTTACTTCTATAAGCGACTTCATGTACCTAGTTTTGTTTTGTGATTAGCAAATAATTTTAAATGTCAGGCCCTTATATTTATTATATTACAAATAATCGCAGCTCTTAATGTGATTCAGAAGAATTATTTTATGCTTGGCTGACTGACCTTGCCTTTTAGTGAACTACTGATGGTGTTAGCTTTGAAAGCATTTAATTTGCGAATTACGAGGTTACGACTACGTCCAGTCTTTCACGTGTGCACACACTTTTCTCGTCAGCCAGGGAGTTATGGGATGGCAGGTAGGGGTGAACAAAGGGCGGGAGGTAGAATTAGAATCGAACATACCGCCCACCAAAATAACGATAGAAGAAAGTAGTAATCCGGAACAAAAGTTAAAAATTAAACACAGAAAACATAAAACATATTTACGAAGAAACGTGTCCAGCGTGGGCAAAGGGCACACCTGCCGAACTTGTTTCATTCAGGAAAGTTGATGTCTATTTTACTTTTGTCATTGGCAAAACTAAATTCCTTTCATCTTTTTATCATTCATGACGAATCAAGCTAAGCGACACGCAGTCTAACGGCAGAATACTAAGCTATTCAAAAGCAGTCGCTCTCGCTCTCGAATATTTGTTAATATCCTTTATGTTAGATGTGCTAAGTAAAACTGTAGGTTTCATGACATATTGATCAACAAAAAAAGGTCGAATTTAGATTAAGCAAGAATTTAGACGGAAATGCCATCTGTTAGCATTACACTCACATGATGGCAAAGCCACCTAGCTGTCTTAACGGGTACTACTTCCTAAAGAAAGTGACCTGTAGTCTGACAAATTGGCATGCTCCTGCATACTTCAATTTGACAACAGCCCCGCACGGCACTTTTTGCGATCGGGCAAGAACCGACATACATCAAAATGCATGTCTATGCTGTGATATCTGCACTGCAACCAACTGCAGATAGATCTATCTCGCTATCATTATACCTGGTCAGTGCAGTTTAGGTCTAGTGCAGACAGCACGGCGTAGAACTGGTTTTGCCTATATAACAGGCTTGGTATGATGTAAGTAAGAATTTAGACGGAAATGTCATCTGTTAGCATTACACTGACATGATGGCAAAGCCACCTAGCTGTCTTAACGGGTACTACTTCCTAAAGGAAGTAACATACATAAAAATACAGCTAGGTGGCTTTGTTATCATGAGTGTATTTTTTGGTATATATACAAAACCAGTTCTATGCCGTGCTGTCTGCACTAGACCTAAACTGCGCCGATGAGCTATAATGATATCGAAATAGATCTATCTGCAGTTGGTTGCGCTTCAGACAGCACAGCATAGATATGCATTTTAATGTATGTCTGTTCTTGCCCGATCGCAAAAAGTGCCGTGCGGGCCTGTTGTCAAATTGAAGTATGCAGGAGCATGCCAATTTGTCAGACTACAGGTCACTTCCTTTAGGAAGTGGTACCCGTACGGCAGCTAGGTGACTTTGTCATCATATCAGTGTAATGCTGACAGATGTCATTGCCATCCAAACTCTTACTTACATAATACCAAACTTTTGATTTAGGTATAGGCAAAACCAGTTATATGCCGTGCTGTCTGCACTAGACCTAAACTGCACTGATTAACTATAATGATAGCGAAATAAATCTATCTGGAGTTGGTTGCGGTGCAGACGGCAGTGCATAGACATACATCTTAATCGAATTTACATCATGCACCTTATGTGAATTTCGAATTTTGAATTTACCCTGTACTTTATCCCGCCTATTGGCCTATTTGTCTCCTTACATCTATGGAGACAAATACTAAAAACTGAAAATATCAGTACTAGTCTAGTAGAATATAATGTGTTGCTGTATACAGTGATATACAGGCATTTATTAAACTGTCTTATTAAACATTAAGTCTTCTTTAAAAAATATACTCAGTTAAACTTTGTTAATTATGTCGTTAAGCGCTCTTGGGTGCCTAATAGCTGTCGTCAGTACCAGAACCACTAAATATAAAAGGGAACTTTTACAAGACCTCAAGCCAAGAAGCAACCTACATACCAACAACATTAACGTAATATTAATATACGTATGTCAAAGAAATAATTTAGTATTGGACAATTGATATTACAAAAATTAATTAGGATGGTAAAATTTTGTTCATCAATAACTTTATAAATTTCTGACTTAAATTTTTCTATCCACAACTTAGTACTGAACTACACCAAACTATAGCACTGATAATTCAGTTCACCACTATTTTAAACTACAACCACTTAACATCAGTTAGATCTTCACTTAACCGCTTTTTAAATTGCAAATAGAAGTACTTTTATTAGTTTCTGGTAGTTCCATTGATATTACAAAAATTAATTAGGATGGTAAAATTTTGTTCACCAATAACTTTATAAATTTTCGAATAATTAAAGTTTGATGATTTATTGCATAAATGTAATCAATTTAAATTGTTCAATGTGGTAGTATACAATTAATGGTTTGCTAACGATGGATTTGTTGTTGTTGGCCAGCATTAAGAACAGCTTCACCTTTCTGTATTAATCTGTATTAAACTGAGTTGCATTTTGTAGGTAGCTGAAGATCATTCGTGAATTTGGGTACAGTTTGTTATGTATAGGAATAGTTTAGTGAAAAAGGTACCCATGAACTTCCTATTTATTGTAGGTTCAAAATAAATCGAAACCTTTTGCAAAACACTTAATACGAATATTATAAAGAAGATAAAAAACAAAAGCAAAACACAAGGTTGTACTTAAAAAGCGTTTTTTGTATAACAACAGTATTTCTAGTTAAACAAGTTATACTACAACCATTTAACGATTTGAGCTATTGTTATCGTCAATTTGATTATTTCTTCTTAACATTACTATCGTATACGGCGGAAGTCCCCAAACTTTGTCTCGTAGACCCCTTGACATATTTTTTACTCATGGGTAGGCCCCCTGCTTAGCTAATATTACATTTTTGCAAATTCATCAATTTCAGATACATTGATTACATTGATAGATTTAAATCTATAACTATAGTAAAGTGCACCTAATGTGAAATGTTAAGTTTTATACATACATTAAATTAAGTTTAAAACAAATCATATTAAATGTATCTGTCAACATAACATAATTAAATAAAAACCTGGCTAGATGCTTTAATAATAAATTTGCAACATTTGGCATTAATTTAGTTAGGTTTAATCTCAAATCTCATCGGTTAGTGATGTCTAGTGTGTTCGTTTTTTGTCAGAAGTATGGCAACCATGCTGAAACCTCTTCCATTAGGTAAAAGGGTGGAAAAAACAAAAAGTTTAGCGAGTATCAGGTACCTAAGTATGTCTTTTTGAAGCCAGAATGGCTGATATCCGTTTCTAAACTGTGCCTTAAATTCTTTATTAGTACTTATTCCGATTAGTTCTTTTTGTAATATGGCATCCGCATCTTCAGTGTCACAATTTGGCTTTATTATCCACTGCGATATAACCATAGTTAAAAAATCAAAACCTGGCTAAGATAAGATCAACTTTTGTGGATCCCCATTATAGAATTTTTTTTCGCTAACATGGCCTTCGTAGACACCTGGGGGTCGATATAGACAACTTTGGAAATCATTGGTATAGGGTTGAGTTTACAGTCGTTATTAATAATACGTGCAGAAAAGTTTGCACTGAAACATACTTTTAATTTCATATTCCTGCAATAGCAATCTTAGGATTTAAGAAACATACAACACCTTCTAGCGCTTTGGGCGGCTATTAATTGCCATTAGCTCAAACTGTGAATCAGTTCTGGCAAATAGATTACATAGAAAATTAACAAACATTTCACAGGAGGCAACCGCCTTGATGAAATTGGAGCCGCGCCTACTGGTTTCTAATTACGGCGCCAAGTTTTGCCATTATCCCCCTCTCGCGGTTAGGCTCCCACTTTTCTACAGTTATTAATAAAATCCTGCGGATAAACGTCCCTGGAAATTGGACCTTTGCAGCTCCATCTTCTGTATAAAGGGCCGGTTCTAAATTTAAACTGCCGCTGGTTTTCTTTCGCGCCCTTCTGGACTTGAATAATGCAGTGAACGATTCGTCGTTAATTTCTTTTTTGAATTTTTTTTCTGGAATAGCTAACGAATAATACAGTATTTTAATAATGCGAAGTGTGTGAAATTTAAAAAAAAATTCTACATTGAATCAAAGAGACTTCAAGAGAACGATCCCCCTTTCTTCCTTTAAAACAGTTCACGCCCTCCCAATGCCGCGCTCGAATACTCTCCCACTCATTATAATATAAAATACTTTATGCATGATGACAGTATAAAATTACAGTTATAACCAAATTTCATTGGCGTAAACGTCTTTTTATAGCCCGTGGGCGTTAATCCGTTATCATTAACGGTTTTTTTATAAAACGTCAAAAATTAAAAATAATAAACAAAAAGCTATGAGTGTATTCATAGTTTTACATAAATTTTAATGTTCACAGTATAATTATTCGTCACATTGTTAGAGGTATAGGTGATATTTTTTAATTTAATGGCAGCATCGCCAGAACTCTTGCTTTTCCCAAACATTTTTTTTCACTTAGTCTAATATTATTTAATACTGAATCCTCCACATATTATTCGGCAACTGCCGTTGATGTCCAACCTCCCAATTTTATGATCTCAATAATTCATTCTTCAAAATAAATGCCCAGTATTTAATTCAAGATTAGGCAATTTAAGGTGAATAGCTATCTTTTTTGGAATATTTTGGAAACGTTTTTTTTTTCAACAACTTATCTTATGCAATATCAGTTTATGTAAGCCAAAGGAAACGGCAACTTTCGACATTTGATGGGCGCAAAGAAACATTTTTTTTATAAATATTCAAATAACCTGGTTGCTTATCATTGTTAATAACACTAAACATTCGATTTTTCTTCATCTTGGTATCACGCAGAGTAACTAGTAACGATGGTCCTAAGTCTTGAATATCATCAACTTCCAACTGAACGAGTTCTTGCTTTCGGCATGGTCCAACCAAATCAAAAATTAGTGCAACCTATTTCAATAAATCCAAATTAAAAGTAAAACACTATTTTACCTTTTCATTAAATATATTTCTTCGAGTGCTGCATGCAGAAAAGATTCGATCTCTTCCATGGTAAAAACTTTCGATTTTTTGGGCTTGCATCTGTCCGATTTTTATCTCAAGAAACCAACTAAGGTTGAGTAAATACTTATGTCTACGTCACGGTTAGTCATTAAGGTGGCCTTGAGCATAAAATAGTAGGACTATAACGATGAAAGCTACCCTTCCTTTGATAAATACCAGAAGTAAACCACTCCCCTTAAGAAGCCGTCCAATGTGTAAATTTGTACAAAAACAAGGTTGGAATATTTTATTTCCATATTAGTTTAGTAAAGCTTATACTGGAGCGCCCGGAGGTTTTGACCTCGGATCTCTCGGGGACTGAATGAATTTACATGTAACCAACGGGATTTTCTACCAATATTATATTGTGCAATTAATTTTTTCATTTTTTAAACAAAAAAAAATAAAAAATCTTACTTAAATAGATAAACACGAACATCTTTCTTTTTCTAGTTTATTTGAAGGGTCCTAGGGACCTTCAGCAGGTAGTCAAACGTGGCGGGGAGAACGGCAGCTGCAGTGTATTAAGTATTTTTTTCTGGCTAGTTCAGTTATAAGTAACACGTGTATAGTGCTTGTTGTGTAATAATGAAAATTCTGTAATTTCGTTTAATACTCCGAAAAAATTTGCAAAGCAATTCATTAATCGGAGCAACTAGAAAACCTTGCATATTTCTGACGCAATTTTCATTAACAATGGCTTTTTACGAAGTTGTTTTTATAACATCGTTCAGGAAGTTATATAATTAAAAATTTCAGTTCATTGTCATATGATTGATTAAAGAAAATAAAAATTAATGATGGCTTGAACGCAATAAATCCATCATAGGAGTATTTAATTGTTTTCTATTCCAGCTTTCGGATAGTGGATCAACCAGCATTATTGATGAACATAGCTGAAAAATATGCGAAAAATTGGGTTCATCTTCCGGAACAAATGTAGCAGATCTTGGAGATATAGTAAAAAAAGTAGAGGAATAACAACTTTGAGAGCTGCTTTAAGTGAGCGACAGGATGGTCTGTTGTTGCCTCATAAGCTGAGTTTGCATACACTTATTCAGGTTGTCGTGAAAAATATATACACCAAAAATACATTGTTGCCTATAAAAAGGAGAAGACAATTGCATCTTCTCCTTCAACAAAAAAAAACTCCGAAGTTCTATTCATTTCTCTCACTTCGATTGGGAAAATAACTGTTTTATTTGTGGACAAGAAGCGAATCCAATAAAAGAAGCAAAAAGCAAAAGGAGGCGAATAATTTCATATGTAAATACTACAACTTTGATCAATGACGTCCGAATATTTATCGCCGTACAGAAAGCTGATTATTATAGAGATATGCATAAAGGAATTTCTGATGTATTAGATTTACAAACTTTTGCTTCTTAATTCCGTGGAGCAGATAGATGTTGAGAAGAAAGTTAGCCCATTAATTTTGAAACGGCGACAGCTGTTTAAATACAGTGCCTATGATTCAAATAAGTGAAATAGAAGATGATATTTAAAAAAGCAAATATTTAAATAAACATTTTCTGAATAATTATTTTTTTTCTTTAAATAGTCTTAATTTTCTTATTTTTGATAATTACTTATATGTTACTTATTTGTTATAGTAATAGAAAACATTATTTTATTTTTTAGTGCAAACTATTTAAATATATTTATTTAATATTTTATATATTGTATAATTTTTATTTAAATATTCATAATTTATTTATTTTTTGCAATAGCTTTCACTTTAACAAAAAAATTATTCTACAGCGTAATCTGTATAGCACATAAGTTATTGCAATCATCAATTTTTACTAGGTATTTTAAAATCAAATGCACAACTTCTAAATAGGTAGAGATTTTTATTTATGTTATTGACAACACATTACCGCAAAAATCATTTAATTTCATCCAGTCCCTGAGAGATCCGAGGTTTTAACGCTTTTAACGCTCCGGGCGCTCCGCTATTAGTTAAATAGTAACTTTTTCGTTTCTTTGAAACACCTAATCCCTTTCAATTTTCGTTTTAGTCCACCGCTCTGGAATGTTTATTATCCGCTGCAATATGTTATGCCGCCATTAAACAATTGTTTAAAAAAACTATGGTCATTTGTTACTCACATGTATCTTTCGTTTCTTTCTTGGCGCATTTCTGTTATCAATTTGCGTTGTACTAATAAGAAAGTTAAACCAATCTAAATGAAATCGCCAGTAGATAGTGTAAGTTGATGCTTACTGGAGACAAAACGACGAGGTGGAAGCGTCCCCATCCCGAAATGCACAATCGATAGTTTTTACTGTGTGATTGGTTTACCAAAAGGCTTTTTAATATGTACAATAAACAAGTAATCCATTAGGCTATAATATGAATGAGTAATAAATGCATCAGTATTACTGTTATTATTATTAAAACATGGGGAAAATCCAACAGCGGTGTGATTCGCTAGCCCTTTTGCAAGAGCCCCGCATTAATCTGTTTTACGTTAAACTCTAATGTTCCCAACCAGCATTCCCAGAAATACACAGTACACACCTACAACTTTACTCGCCCCTATGGATGTAGGAAGGGCTTTGCGGTTTGCAGTTGCGGCAGAATGGACGTCCAGGGAACCCCGGGAAGGTTGTTGTATTAATTAGCCCTGCTAGAAGGTAATCGTGGACTGTATACGGTCGAGATATTTACAGCTCGACGTAGAAAGGGTGTAGATGAAGTGTTGGAGATCGAGGTCGTTGTAGCATTCATCACGCGGTGTGCTTTTAGGGTTAATGCAGCGCAGCGTCTTAGTTCTTTTATAAATTAATTTCTGCGTGTTTAGTTAATTCAGAGCTTTGCACGTAATAAATCTTGAAGCCTTAGGTGTTGAGACGTCCCTAAATGTTATATTGAAGCTAATTAGGGATAATAATTACTGTAAGGTATTTTTAGTTACGTCAGATATTATATTAGATGCACAAAAAATTTATTTTATCTAAGCAGTTATGGGAGCAATCAGAATATAATGGAACTGATTGTTCAGTGCCTTTCTATACTTGCGCCACCTGTTTCATGACAAAAACTGAAACGTTGCAAATGAAATGAGAACACCTAGTAATAGTTGCACCACCTCGAAGACTCCACCTGTTATTAATTCTTAGGTTTTTTTTACAGTATAATTTCTGTTTCACCCTTAACGGTTTACTTATTTTATCCTAATAAACATGTATCAAATTTATTGAAATAGAACAATTATTACTGGATATACGACGGTCAATGTTTTCAATGCCCACATATGAGATAATTTTGTTTTGGGATGAAAACTGTAATCAATTAAACAACAACAAAAAATTATCGATCTGACGTCTCAATTACATCTGTAATCTTCGCCTATAATCGGAACCTCCAAAAAATGTGTAACATTCAAAGAGAATTTTGTTTGTGAATAACTAAATCACCTATAGACCGACACGTCATGAAACAACGTGCTAAATTCCCTAGATGCATAAAGTATAGCATTTGACCGCCATGTTGGGTCTCAACCTGGCGGCAAGTTTGAATCCATCCTACAGAACAACTTTTTGTATTTTGCCTCAGTCTGGGATTAAATGAAGAAAAATGAAGTTCTGAAGTACGACATCTTATAATTATGAAGCCTTACATGCTGTATATATATTAATGATTATAAAATATTTTCTTGGGAAAACGGCAAGGGTGTTAGGGCTAAATTAAGAAACGGATTTTTTAACTTTGTCTATATTTCGAACCAAAATCGGCTCTTCGTCAGGACACTAAAATTAAATACATAACATGCACTTTTTATAATTAAACTTCTTAACACTTACTGTTAACTCCAAATATTAAAGGAAACAAAACGACGAAAACATGTAACTTTGTAAAAGAATAAACTATTACAGAATGCCGTATGGCAAAACTGAATAAATAATTAAAAGGTGTCCAACCGTGAAATTGACAAAACTGACAAAATTTTTCGACATAATCAAGGATAGAGTTGTTGAACAAGCTTAAAATTCATGAGCGATTTATCAAATATAAATATTATTTAAAAATTCTATATATAAATTTTATGTTGTATTATTTCTTCTTAGTTTAACACTGTCAATTTGAAGAAGTTGGCGATAAATAGAACTAAGATTTTGTATATCTGACCTTTTGTTAATAGAATTGGAATTTTGTTGTATATAACACATTTCTAAAAATAAACGTTTTGATTTATTAGCTTCTATGTCTAAAATTGCAGTATTTAGGAAACCAAAAGAATGACCGGTACTAGATGCATGCTGAGCTAAAGCACAACGATCTGGACGTAGACGAACATCACTACGATGTAGGTTCAGTCTGTGTTGTAAAGACTGCATGGTTTGTCCAATATAAACAGAGGGGCAGTCCAGACATTCAACACAATAAATCACATTCATTTTTTTATTTTTGTCAATTTTATCTTTAAGTTTTGAGAACAACTTTTTATTAGTTTTTATATAGTATTTTGCAATTTTTAAATTTGGAACTACGTTAAAAATTTTTGTAAGTTTATGTGTTAAATTTGGTATAAATGGAAGAGATGCAAATACTATATTTTGGGGATTAACTAAGTTATCTTGACCTATCTGGTGTTATTAACAGAAGTCCTTGAATTGKTACTACCAAATAATAATTTAATAATTAAATGACGTGGGTAGCTATTATGTAGAAGTATTTTATATAATCTGTGTAAAGCTTGATGTGTAAGGGACGGATGTGTAATTTTTTCAATTCTATTTTTTAAAGCTTTAATAAGATTTAGTTTTATATGGAAATTATGTTCAGAATAGTAATTTATATATCTTCCAGATGAGGTGGGTTTTTGATACCAATCTAAAATTAAACTGTTATTTTGAGTACGAATTATTTTAGTATCAAGAAAAGGAATGAAATTATTTTCTTCAAGTTCAATTGTGAATTCTAAGTATTGATCGAAAGAATTGAACGTTTGTAGAACAAGGTTGGTTTCTGTATATGGAATCGCTAAGATTAGGTCATCAACATATTGGTATAGTAATGGTACTTGGAATGGAAGTTTTTCTAGACAAGTGTGAAGTAAGTTTGACATTACTAATGCAGCAAGAGTTGGACTTAATGTAGAACCCATTGGACAACCAAGGATCTGTTGATTATAAATACTATTTTAGTTAGCTTTAAATTTTATTGTTATTTACTATGTTTCATTTATTACTTATAAAGAATAAAATTTACGGAATATTACTTCTGTTAACTATCATTACTTATCATTATTTTTAGAAGAAATTAAAGGAATTAGTACATGGCGGGAATTCAGAAGTCTAATTTTAAGTACGGTGAAACAAGCGAATAAAAATGCAGCAAGTGCTTTAAGCGCCAGTAAGTGAAATGTAGTGCACTGAGCTTGTGTTTAGATTTACTGTATTGCAGTACACGTGTTTAAATAAAGGAAGTAATGTTAGACATCAGCAATATCTATATGAACCCGTACACGTAACAATACATTTAGAACGTGAATGTGGTTACAAAACTGGTTACAAATGTTACATATGTCACACCAAAATAAGCTATAGACCCGTTTAAAAGAACGCATACGTATACTGCTAAGCTGAAACAAATATGCAAATGTTCCGTATCTGAACCAGAGTCTCCAGAACGGATCTCTGGTAAGGTGAATGAATTCAACCTGCAAAACAGATGAATGATGGCAAGCGGTGGGGTTGCGCACAAACGCATTTGCAACTCAGAATCAGTGCTGGCGTAACGGTAGTTAGCTGTAATGGCTCGTGGTCGTGTCGTGACTGAAAATTGTGCACGATGTCGGACGGCGAAAAAAAACTTTGCGAAGTTAAACGAGGGAAGTAGTGTACCGTTTGTTTTATTATTTTAAAAATCAAATCGATGCCTCAGATACTCTTGAAAGTGTGGAATGTAAGACATCCATTGCTACGGGAATCTCTGTCAGAACTATCGAGATGATTGTTCGTGAAGGTGATTGCAGTACATCGGAAAATAATGGAAAAACCACAGTTCAGTACTCCTGGAAAAAAGAGACCGGCTTCACTGCCGATTTTCCGGAACACAAGAAGACTGATTTGCGTCATATTGTGCACGAATTTCACAAAAACGACGGAAATGGTGTGACAGTAGCACAGTTAAACCAAAAGATACGAACTGACTTGGATTGGCATGGATCGAACGAGACTTTGAGGGTTTTATTGCATAACATGGGATTCAGGTGGAAGAGAACTCAAAATAATCTGAAAGTGCTAATCGAAGGGCACGACATCAGTTGTATATCTGGACGAAACTTACCTGCATAGTGGACACACTTCGTCGAAAAACTGGACGGATGATTCGACAAAAGGGTTATTTGCAAAAATGTCCAAAGGTCAGAGGCTTATAATCATACACGCAGGATGGGAAAAGGGGTTCTTACCTGGATGCCTAATAATGTTCAAGTCGGGAACAAAAAGTGGTAATTACCATTCAGAAATGAATTCTAGTAATTACTGAAAGTGGCTGGAAAACATTTAAATCCCGAATTTGCAGAGGAATTCGGTCATTGTTATTGATAATGCGCCGTAATATAATGTGCAAACCAATCCAGCACCGTCGTCGAATTCCAAGAAAGCAGATATGGTGCGATGGCTTACGGATTGTAACATTAATTTCGATCCAAACAGTTAAATGCTAAAACTGTACGAAATTATTAAAAATAACAAAAAGCGAAATGTAACTTACAAGTTTGATAACTTGTTACGAAGTCATGGACAACGCATACCACCCTACCACCCGGATTTGAATCCCATCGAGTTAATTTGGGCCACAGTAATACCCAACATTGGTGCAAGAAATGTCTAGTTCAAATTGGATTGGATTGGAAGAAGAATTCAGCAAGATAACACCCGAAGATTGGAAGAAACGCTGTGACTATGTGATTAAAGTAGAGGACAAATATATGGAGCATGAAGTGTTTGTTGATAATATCATTGAAGTGGAACCTCTAATTATTAACTTACAAGATAGTAGTGACAGTGACTGTGATAATGATTAGATAGTGCATATGTACCTATGTATTAATTCTCTTCATTATATATAATGTTGTTTCGCTTGTGTTCTTTTTCATTTGCCTTCAATTTCTGGTAGTAACTTGTGTGATTTGTTATTTTTGTTTCTCTTGTTTGTACTTAGTAATTTGTTCTCTTTATTGTACAGTCTTATTGTTTCTTCTGAGTATGTTTTCTTTTTCATTCATTTTTTGGTTCCGATAGTAATTTGACAACTCACATGTATGCTTATATATTATTGATATTATATTTAGGTTTCCATTTTTGTGCTACCTACGGTATTCTGTTCACTTAATTACACAATAATACTGTTTCCTGTATTTCTTTTTCCCAAACAGCACTTTGCGTGCAAACCAAAAAATTTTTATTTGCGCCGCCACTGGTATACGATGGTCGGCGCGATCTGAAGCTGGCGCCAACACGTCTCATCCCCACCTCTCGCCATCATTCATCTGTTTTGCAGTACATACATTCAACCAATCGACCATTATCTAGCCATCTTACTCTGTATTAGAAGGATCGTTATAAATATACATCATTTTAAGATTTTGAATAATTCTGTTTTTCATATGTGTCCTTGCCAGGTGAGCTTCTTATGCTGATTAGTGCTTGCCAGGAAAGAAGTCGCACCTTAGGAATGTAACGTCGTCCACACGAAGCGCTCGGGTGCGCCGAGTTAATATATTTATTTGCCGCCATAGCCTGATATTGCCACAACTAATAATGGCGGGCACGCCAATGATTTAAATGTCTCGAGACAATAATTGTTCCCACCACGTTTGCCTTCTTTCCTGGCGCGCACTTTATTTAGAGTGACATCCTGACTAGAAGCAAACACTATTGACAAATGCAACCTACCTCAATGGCACCTCATTTTCAAATTTTTTACAGATACTACTATACATCTGGCTGTATTTGCGTATTTCATTTAAATTAGTATTCTTCTGTATCTATCAAAGCCGCGTCATTATATTTTTTCACTTTAGAACTAGTATCTTTAATCCTTGTTTCGTATTATCTGTTAACTAAAAGTATTCAATTTGTCAAATTGCTGGTGCTGGAAGTTTGTGTCTATAAAACAAACTTTACTTAAGCAAGCTTGATCGCCGAGTTACCAGAAAAGAATTGCAAGACAGAGCATAATCAGTACAAGATGCAAGTTTGCAGTTTAATCCCAGGCTTCAGTGCAGTCAGAATTGAATTGAATTAATCCGTGTTTTACGTTTTCCATTTATAATCCGGGTATAATTATTGTCAAAACATTCATTCGTTATCAAAGCATCGAAATCGTCAAACTACATAAATCAATCTTTGTTTAAGGCAGACTTGTCCGCTAGCGGTTTCATTGGGATTTCCTAATTGTGGCAGACGAAAAACGAGAAGCCCGTGGAAAAATTTGCTATTAATCATTTCCCTTGTGGACGAGCACGTCGGTTAGTTTTTCTGCACGCGGATTTTTCCTTTATGTGCAGCTTGAGGGTTGTTTGGACCACGGGATGACAAATGACATTAGTTGGAGACTAACTGTTTAGTTCATGAGGCTGGAACGCTGTCTGGAATAACGTAGTTGTTCAACTTCGTTACATTAAAAGCCAGGTGCATTAGCTGTATTTGCACACTGCACTTTGGATTAAATGGAAACCATGGGTTTTTAATGTTTAAGTTGATAGTTGAGAGTAGTTAATGGGTCACGTTTTATACAGATTTAGCTAACTTATTATTAACATTAAACATCATCAAGACGCTGTGTAATTAAACCCATATACATATACAGGGTGTTCACGCTAACAGTCTACAATAGCTAACTTTTTTATTTGAAATGGTAGCATAGTGGTTTAAATGGGAAAGTTTATTGATTTTTTTGTGAAGAATTTTATGGTGTTTACAAAAAAAACAATTGAACATCTGTCAAGATATTGATTACAAAGATCAAGAAACTTTCCCATTTAAATCACTATGCTACGATTTCAAATGAAAAAGTTAGCTATTGTAGACTGTTTCGTGAACACAAATCATATTACCTGAGATATCTCAAAAACAACTGACTATAGGGTGTTGGAACCTTAATACTTTTTTATTTAATTCGACGCCCTTAATCGAATGCGCTATAAAAAGTGGGGTCGTTCTATTTAAAATAACAAACTTGTAGTCAATACCTTTGACAGATGATGTTCAATTATTTTTTTTGTAAACACCATCAAATTCTTCACAAAAATCAAGAAACTTTCCCATTTAAACCACTATGCTACGATTTCAAATAAAAAGGTTAGCTATTGTAGACTGTTAGGGTGAACACCCTGTATGTCCCAGGGTTGGCAAAAAACATTTTTTAATTAAACAAAACAAATAGTTTTTTTTAACCATGTTTAAATCGTTTTAAACATGTTTTTTTTAATTTAGTTGAAAACATGTTTAAAACGTTTTAGACACTGTTTTAAACATAAACTCTCATGCAAATTTACTATATATATTAGTAAAAATAAATACGAGCAGATGGCGTGGAGCGTAGCAATTGTCTAAAAATCCCTAGATGACTACGATTATCAGTTGTCATTTGTCTTTTTTGTTTACGCAACAATTTTAGTTATTATGCGTCTGTTTCTCTTTTCTATTTTAAGCTAGAATCAACACTATTCTTAAAATCTAGGTCAATTACATACCCCAATTTAAGGTTACTGGGTTGATTTTAGCTGAACAAAGAGAATAGAAACCGACATTGTCTGTTTAAAAGTTTAAAGTTCAACAATTACAATGGCGTAGTAGGAACGATGCAGTGTGGAATAATTTTGACAAAATTAAGGTGCAAAATGGTAGAATGCGAGTTCAATGCAAGAAGTGCAAAAAAGATATGGTTACACTAGTAAAAAAAGTAAAAATGCTGTAATTTTTTTATTTTTTTTATTGTTTTTTATACCCAGGTTCTGATAACTATTTGGTTTTTTTGTACTAAAATAATTATCTAGTAAGTGTTGAATGAACGTCTTACTTATTGTTTTGTAGTATTGGACCAGAAATACAAATTTTTCTGTTATGTTAAGATTAAGACTTTTATTTGTTGTCTTAAAATGTTTGTAAATTACATCTATAAAAAGATGTTAAAGTAAAATTATTCATTTCTATAACTGTTGTATCAATAAAAAGTTTGAAAAAACATTTACGTATTTTCTAACTGGGCCTGGTTTTGTATTCAATTTATTTTTAAGGTATGTCCTATTAATGACGCTATTACAAACTAATATTTAAGATATTATAAGGTAAGTCAAAAGTGTTAAATAACCTGCTTATTTCTGTAAATATAAACGGTATACCTAGCAAAAAGTCTTGCTAATTATTTTTCATTTCGCAACTTACCTATTCTTCTTGTAAGTATGTCAACACATTTCAGTGTTTTTATTTAATGACAACCAAACGATTTTTATTGATATGTATTACTCTTCAGTAAAATGTATTTAATGATAATAGTAATGATAGGAATACTTTATTAACTTAAACAAATATTTTCATCAAATTAAATATTCAAATGCAGACCTTGTGCAGCTTTGCAATAACATAGTCTATCATTTAAATTATAAGTTTACAGCCAGTTACATGATTACATTGTACCTATTTCTTGAATTTCGCATCATTCTGGTTTCCCTCTTTTGCAAATTTCGTAATCTTTCTTGGGATACCGCATGCATGTCCATATTCTTTGAATATTTTATATAACTCCAGCACCGKGGAATGAACAATAKGATTTCTTTACAGGTTGTTAAGTAAATCATAAGCATCTTTATACATTACACTGTACCAAACGCAACAATATCTGATTATCTGATTGATTTAAATGTCTCACAAATGTTAGTGATATGCATCAGAGACTGCTTTTATCCAGTATTTACAAGTGTTTTGATTCCGTGGCAGCTGATAAACAATGTAAGTCGTTCCCTTAGTGCGATTATTCGGCATGATTATTATTTATCGTGTCCCAAAATGTAAATATCTACGCATTACAATGATGGATATGCGTTCTCTGCACCGAGGTAGGTACCTACTTTCCTGGTTACGGCCCTATGTATAGTGCGCGCCAGGAAAGAAGTCGCACCTGAGGAATCTAACATCGTCCACAATTTTAATGGAGCGAATGCATGTTTGGGCCGAGTTAATAACCTTATTCATTACGCTAGCCTGAAATTGCGACCATGAATAATGGCGGGCACGCCMATGATTTAAGTGTCTCGCGACAATTTTCGTTCCCACCACGTCCGTCCTCGCCGTGCGCACATTATATAGAGTTCTAATATGCTAAATCTTATTAGATGTAATACCTATTGACACTGCTAGATGGCACCGCCCAAAGATAGTACGGCACAAAATGCACCCCAAAATGAGAGGAAAGACGTGTCCAAGTGAAAAACAGAAAAAAATGCGCTGCCATGGGAATGTGTTGACATAAATAAACAAAAAGTAGGTTAAAAAAGAAAAGTAACTGGCATTCGTAAAAAAACGTGTCAAGTGAGCGAGTGATGGTTTTTGTCATCATGGACCAGCAGTGCTGGTGTAACAAACTGGACTGTCACCTGTCATTTTTATCGATTTACAAACAAGTTTGGTTTGGAATTTACACTCATATTGTGGTTATCCATCGTGTATTATTTGTAAACGTTTTTTAAAGAATCAACGGTGCTGACACTACCTAATGGTGTCTAACACAGTTTTTTTAATAAATTTTGTGAAGCTAAAGGTATGGTAATGTTAGTTATGTCCACGTAAACATATGATTCTATAAATAATTTGGCGAGGATATACAATGATGCCAAGCGTACAAAAGAACGTGATTGGTTGAAAAGAAGCGCGAATTCAGCAAACCATTGAAACCGGAACGAACAGATACTTCAAACTTTTAATTGTTATGGTTATGAACTGATGGTTGTATTAGGCTAAAAACATTGTGATTATCTTGTACAGCTTAAATAGTTGTCTTATACTCCACTAAAGACGATTGCGAAAATCGCACAAAACGTTAAATTAATGTTCATCAAATTATAATATGAACTAATTTACACGAAAGGCGCTACGTTTGCGTTAGAAAGACAAAACCGTTGCTTGCTTGACCCGTTTTTTGTGAACACCCGTTACATTGTTTGTTTGCTGTAAATTCATATTTACAGAACTAAGCCTACATTTAATACTGCTGACTAACCCTGTATATCTACTTAAATTGTTAAACAAATTTTTAATTGTTTCAGGTTAGTTTCTTCATATCCATCTTCCGTAAGTATACGTAATATTAGTTACCGCATAAAAATATATGATAACTATATTTGCAATAATCTTTTTAACTAAAAATTAACAAAAACTTAAGTTTATATAAATTCGAATCTTTTTTGCTTGATTTTTGTTTCTGGTTTAGTCTATTTGTAACAGCATTAACTAAAATATATAGCCCCTTTTAGAATACATTTCTATCATAACAAACTTGTGCAGAAAATACTGGCTCTCAGGTTTCGAAAGAGACAAATAGGCGATTAATCCATTCGGAAGAGCCAACAAACCGAAGAACAAAACAGTCGTCAGTCTGACAGATCGAGATAACTCGAAACCATTACACGTCCTGTACAATTCCGGGTCCAGATTTGTCTGCTACCTAACCGAACATGACACTCACACGTGTTTTGTCACTTGCCATAGATATCGCTACAGCTGGAACACTGGAAAAACGTTGACGGGTCACTTATCATTTTGTCGTCACAGGATATTTTTACCCTGAACGCCTGCCATCCGTAAATTTCTGTTAATGTATAGTAATATATAGKATAGAATGGTTACTTGAAAAGTGCCATCAAAACGTAACCTGCTTGGCGTGATGTAATACATTAACATGCCACATTAAAACTTTTTGGTCATAACAAATGAAATCGACTTAATGGTTCATTTTGTCATCTTTGTTCTTACAGTTTGCTTATGTCAGTCTGTAAAAACAGCAGTTTAACACAATATCCTAGTAAATAAGGTATGTTGCTAAGTGGGGATGGGGGACGCCCCTTTTTTGAAGGGTTCCCTAACCACAAGCAAATCTCTTCAAAATCGTTAATTAAAACTCAAGAATTGATTGTTTTTAAAAGGAATGTGTAATGCAAGATTTTGGCCTAAAATAATATTATTATTTATTATAATTATTACAGCAAGCGCTGTAAAAACAGGCCCGTCAGTTTTTCTTTAGTACTTAAATGTGCGTATGACATCTTTGCGTATGTCACAGGGGTAAAATGAACATTATGTCGTTGTTTCTTTCGTTTGCAAAAAATGCTAGTATATCTTTGTTCCATTTTCTCTTTAGACGAAAGATATCGCATTTAAACAACACAGGCTATATACGTCTTTATCGTAACTTGGCACTTGTTGCAAAGTAACTTTTCCCAGTTAGCGGTACTGTATTCATTTCAGTACTTGGGCGTTTACCTGCTGAAGTTTTTGCCCATTCCAATCTACTTTTAGTAAACACCAATTAACATTTTTTGTGCCAAACCACATTTAGTCAGTGTTTCAACCATTGTAGCATACCAATCTACTTAATCATTTGTTGTGTTCTCGCATAGAAAGGTAAGGCTTTCATTGTCTTCCTTTAGCACAAAATGTGTAGATTCCAATCTCCAATCGAGAGGCAATTGAAATTGGGTATTATCACTTTTGTTGGAAATTACGTAAAATGAATCTTGAAGTAGATATAAATCGTACGCCATGTTAAAAAAAACATAAAAATATTTCTAGGTAGAGAATTTTAGGTCTGAAATTCGAATCTTAGGAGTCACCGCCAAAACGCTTCTATCCAAGGTTATTCAACTCGTGACGTCAAGTGTCATGTAAACATTACCGAGGAGCGTGCTCTTTAATGGTGTAGTATCAGTCTTGTATTGAAAAAGCGTTTGTGTGGTGTTTATTGAAAGGAAGGTGTAAGAGGTCGCACCAAAAAGTGATTCGTGTAGTTTTACAAGCACAGTGCAAAAAAATCGGACACTGAGTGAAATTTTTTTGAACGTCGGATAACTCGTGAATGAAGTTACCAATTGACACGGGGTTTTTTGCTCTTTGATTCTCATTTTCTTGTTAACATTTCCAATAAATATCGTTGACATTATTTCACTGTATGAAAAGCTATGGTATCACGTTTCAATGCATATCAAAATCTAACCGTGCAAAAAAAACCGGACACTTCAACAAATTTAGTAAAACACAAAATTTATTTAAAGACCCACAAAATTAACATTTATCTGACAGAACTATGGATCAATATTTAGTCGCATAACTCTTTACAGCAATCACAGCAGCACAGCGGAGTCGACCAAACTGATAATTTTCTTGAGAGGAATTTTCTTCTATTCCGCCTCCAGCGCTGCCATCAAGTCGTCCGCTTTCTTAAATTTTCGGGCGCGGACGCGCCTTCCTAGCTCTTCCCACAAGAGCTCGATCGGATTGAGGTCCGGCGACTGTGCTGGGCACTGCACATTTYCTCGGTGGCGTGCGGAAGCATAACCTCTTCCAATATCAAAGGATATTGGTTGGCGTTCATCTTGCCGTCAACACGTCTCAGCAGACCGACCAAGTCACAGCTGAAGCGGCTTGAAAAATACACTATAGCATAGTTCACATTTTCAGAAATTTCTAGAGATGATTACCCCCAAATCATTACGTTTCTACCACCGTGCTTGATAGTGGGGACTTGATAAGGGTGATCGAAGCATTTTCCGTCCGGCCGGCGCACGAACCGAATGCCGCCCGAAAATACCAAATTTACTCTCATGCGACCACAAGAAGTCGACCATTCGAACCGCTTCGAAAATCTTGTGCTCGGATGTGAGTAAATTTAAATTAGTATATTCGGACGGCATTCGGTACATGCGCCGGCCGGTCGGAAAACGCTTCGAACACCGCCTCCACTATCGTGCACGGTGATGGAAACGTAATGATTCGATGGTAATCTTTCCTAAAAATTTCTGAGAGTGTGAATTATGCTATAGTGTATCTTTCAGGCTGCTTCAGCCTTGGTCGGTCCGCTGTGACGTGTGGACGGCAAGATGAACGCCAACCAATTTCGGAATATATTGGAGGAGTTTATGCTTCCGCACGCCACCAAAAAAATGTGCGGTGCCCAGCACAGTCGCCTGCTAATGGGTGCTCAACCTGTAGAAAAATAAATATTAATATTATTATTATTATTATTATTAATATTATTATTATTATTATTATTATTATTATTATTATTATTAAAAATCAGTATCTTATACATCCCAATCTTGTTTTTCTATAGCTCATGCTATTTTTTATAGAAATTGATTAGAATTGAAATAATATTGCATATACATTTATTTTTCGAACCAATATTTTGCGAAATTTATCGTTCAATGGACCATGTAGTGCCCATCCTGAGATGACAATTGCATATTTCGAATCTGAGGGGTTTGATTGCTACAGGAATAACCCGTGGCCACTTCCCTTTGGGGTGTCCTACGTGACTGACATCTTAACCTGACGTCCGCGAACACAATTTACTGAAGTACTGGAGTTCACACAAAAAAATGCCACCCAAGTCAGATGCAGAGGGGTGAACGATCAGAAAAGAAACAGCGTGGGTAGAGACGTCCAATGCGATGTAAAATTGCGTCGGTGGGATTTCCAGACGGCAACTGTTGCGTGGGGTACAGATATTTGAATCGAACTAATAATGTGTGCCGATTGTTTGATTATCATATCAACAATCATTAAAAATTGAAAACTGATCCGTACTCTCAAAGTGGAATAGTATTTAACGAATTCTTCTTTAATATAATAATTCTTGAAGTGTAATCCACTGAATTCTTTAATTGTAAAGCGTTTTCGGCTAACAGCAACTTTTATAATACGATTGACAAAGTCAAAAAATTTAGAATTAAACACACATGACTACAAACCAAAAGTAACCTACATGCCAGCAACACAAACGTAATATTAATTTAGATCAAATAAATAGTTTAAAACAGGACAACTGAAATTACAGGAATCATTTAAAATAGTAAAATTTTGTTCGCTTACAATTTAAATTCATTACATTTTTGCAGTAAATCCTCAAGATTAAATTTTTTGGAAATTTTAGAAATCTCTAAAATTGTTAGCGATCAAAATTTTACTATTTTAAATGATTCTTGTAATTTCATTTGTCCTGTTTTAAACTATTTATTTGATCTAAATTAATATTATTTGTGTTGCTGGCATGTAGGTTACTTTTGGTTTGTAGTCAAGTTTGCTTGTTTCTAACTTTTTTGACTTTGTCAATCGTATTATGAAAGTTTATTTTTTCTATGTTTTGACCTATATTGTACTGACGACGACTACCTGTTAGTCGAAAGCGCTTTACGATTAAAGAATTCAGTGGATTACACTTCAAGGATTATAATATTAAAGAAGAATTCAACAATGATTGACACTGTAATTATTTTCAAGGTACATGTCTAACAAAAATTTACTTTACTTGAACAAATGACGTAAGTGACGTAACTTACGTACGTCGCTCTTGCGTATCAGCTTTTGATGTGTCACAGAAATGTAGACCTTTCAGTTTAAATTAATTTAAACATGCATATTTTTATTTAGGCCCTTCGGATGAATAAAATTGTATAAAAATATCTAGGTTTGCTTATTTAAAAAAATTTTGTTGGTCAACGTAACTTTCAATTACTTGCACATCCAACGGATGGGAAGTACTGTATCATGAAAAAAAAACTTCAAAAATTTTTATTTGCTCAATCGCTTTAAAATAGTCGAAATCGTAAAAAACAAAATTTGAGCAAAAAAAATTCTTGTCTGTTTGTCTGTGTGTGTGTTGATGTGTCTGTGTCTGTGTGTCTGTGGTTTTGTTTGTGGACACGATAACTTTCGAAAGACTTAGCATATGAACCGGAAATTTGGCACACATATGAATCCCAACTACTCAAAGCGACCTATTGTTTTTGGGGTAAGTAGGGTATCGGAAATGGGGTGAAATTGAGGGGTAACTACCCTTTTGCAAATTTTTATTTTTTTATCTTTTTGATTAGTAGTATATCTGCGAGTATTATTCGTTCCTATAAATTTTCGGTGCAGCAAACTATTTAGAAGATATTAGGAAAAAAGCGTCACTTAAAAAAAAGGTGTTTCATAAATATCTCTAAAAATACATAATGAATGAAAATACCATCGGATAGGAAATAAAATTTCTCACCAAACAAAAGTGTTTTAATAAATTTTATCAAAATTTTGGCATTTTCGAAATATTTCCAAAAAACGTATTTTGCACCCTGCCCATATGATTTTCTTAAAATTTTAGTATTATATACTAATTTCTGATCGATTTCTGATCGATTTTTTTTGTTAAGTTAATAATTTTCGAGTTATTTGGAAAAAAAAAGATTTTAAAAATTTATGTATTTTTGCTAATATCACGAGAACCGTTTGTCTTAGAAAAAATGCGTAGAGAGAAAAATTGCTCAAAACCTGATTACTAATCGGATAGTATAAGAAATAAAAACGTAAATGTCATTTTGACAATTGGATGTGAAAGTATTGGTTCAATTTGCAGCGGTTATTTACATCAGTTCTTCTGAAATAGTTTTAAAATATGTAAGTGTTATTACTTTTATATTTACTTATATATTAGTTTTTGTAACACTTTGTAGTTCACTCAGGAAGACTCGATATTAAATCAATCGAAAGCTATTAAATATTCAAGAATACTTATTGATTACTTAGTTACATATAGAAAGGTGATATTTTGTGAATATATTATTTTGCATTTAAATTCGCACTTAAATTATCTTTTAAACTGATACAAAGTTTGAAAATATGTATACCTATATAAGTAGTGTCTGATACTTTCTAGAGTAGGTAATTCTGTAGTAAATTTTGCATTGTTTGGTAAAGCATGAATCCCGATACCCGGCTTTCAAGCTGCAGCTCTTTAAATGTTGTAAAACATAGTTTCACTGTACACTTTTTTGCACAATATGCATATCTCTCGAACTGATAACTTGAGAATAATAAGTAACTAACATTTTATAACTAGCATTAAGTGTTAAGGCTACTGCTGCAAACTGTTTTCCTAGTTCACAGTATAAACGCCAAGAGAGATTTGAAGGAGCTGCCCTTTATTAGTTTTAGCTGAGAGTTACATTTAAATTTTATATTTTTGGCTACTATTTAAAGTATTACTAGCTGCGTTTGGTTGCTGTGTTATCGGTGCCATATTGTTCGTGTAAAATGTGATAGCAGAATAGTGACTGATGAGTAGACTACGGATTTATGCGCTATAAAAAGGCGGTTAAAAGAAAAAGCATGTGCTCAAAAAACAATTTTATTTTGTAAAATCTACATAAACAAAACCACTATATACATAGTACATAAAACGATAATGCACTAATAAAGATAAATACATGAGAAACAAGTAAGTAAGTAGGTAGTTTATCCCTGAACCTATTCTTTAATCGCCTTAATGCAGTATAGAATTAAAATTTGTTTTATGTGCTCCATAGTGACATTTTGATGTTTGTCGGTGACAATATTTCTATAATTTGAAAATGAACGTTCTACGTAACATGACGTAATTAGGGCATTGTTCATAATAGCATATCTGCGGGACTCATATCATTAGTTTCTACATATTATGCAATATTAATAACCTCTGTAAAGTTTGACACCTCACTATATAGCTGATGTCCTACCTTTAAAGCAGTGATCCAGGAATGAGAGAAAAGATCTATTCGAGTTAACGATAGAAAGAGAACCGTCTATTTCTGCAACACAGCTCCACACAAAAACTATTGCTGAGTGTTGACAGCCGAGCGTCAAAGACACAAAAAATCGATTAGATGAAATACAAGCTGTAATATGACTTAAATTCTTCCATTAGGATGGTACAGTAAATAATAATTATACAAAAATCGAAACATCTAGAACTCGGCAAAAACAATTTGTTATAAACAAATGTACGATCATAGAGTACAATCATAGAAACGGTCATGATAGAAACATAAAAAAAGAGTTGTAACAAAAAGTTGTTTTAAATATATCACGTTAAAAAACACACGAAATATTCAATTACTTCTATTCACGTATCATAAGCAAGACTAGACTCGACTTCAGTTAATAGTATTTACGCATCATAAGCAAGACTAGACTCGACTACTCAAGAAGATAAACCCGTTAACATTTTGGTCCAAACGAGTCGGATAGATACTCCCATAGCCAGGAAACCTTCCAAGTGAGTTGGATATACAGCCCGAAGGAAGAAAATATCTACATAGTCCAAGCAGCCCGAAGCCCGACAATTTAAACAAGAATAGCGCCCAAGCAAAAAACTTACCCCACCCAGAAACGTTGGATAATCCTTTAAGAACATCGAACCACGGACATATAGGCCTCAGCAGAGGACAGGGTGTTAGTGAAGGGTGAGTCACGTCTTTCCTTTCCTAGTTCTCCTTTCAACTCCCTTTTTAATAAAATTATCGAAGCCTCAAGTTGTAGTAGTACATATTAATCAAAACTGACATCACTACTGACATCGAAATTAATTTCAAATATTGTCAAATATAAAAATATTTTTGTATCTGAAAACATGCTGTAAAGGTAATGCAAATACAATCATAGATTCCCTTAAGGTAAGTAGTGAAAACTACATGACTGCTATCGAATTGCTGAAAAAACGCTTTGAAAACAAACGTGCCATCATAAATCACCACATTAACACGTTACTGTTTAATTTACCTGTAGTTACGAAAGACTCTTCAGTATCGCTCAGAAAACTAGTAGACACGATTAATCAACACATCAAATCATTAACGAAACTCGAATTACCAACTCAACATTGGGATTTATTGCTAATTCCACTCATTATTAAAAAACTTGATTTTAATACAAGACACGAATGGGAAAACAAACAGAATAATATTGGAATTTTTAACGAAAAAATGTTGCACGTTGGAAGTATTATATAGTGAACCCAGTTCATTTAAAACATTTAATAGCTTGAAAGATTCAAACACGCTCCCAAAGTTCCGCCGAGAATTTAATTCATCGAAACCAATAAGACAATCATATTTTTCAATAAACAATGCTGCTTGCCAGTATTGTAAAGGAAAACATTTCATTTACCAATGCGTCGAATTCGGAAAACTGTCAATTTCCGATAAGTACAAAGAAATCGTGAAATTAAATCTATGCAATAACTGTTTAAGACCAGGTCATAAAATTCGTGATTGTAGGTCACAACATTGTAAAAAATGCTCGGAAAAACATAATACATTACTGCATGACGAATCAAAAACTTACGAACAAGATAAACCACAAACTCTTCAAGTTTCTAACACAGAACAAATGTTAATTCACAATCAGGTATATCTGGAAATATTATACAACCGATTCCTTCCACAAGTAAACAAGCCACAGATAACAAAAATGATGAACATACTACATTATCATTTGCATCAGTTAACGTAAATCAGGTATTATTATCTACCGCTCTTATACTAGTGCAAGACAATTTTGGGCGCTTGCACGAATGCATTGCACTTTTAGATAGCGGAAGCCAATCAAATTTTATTTCCCAAAAACTGGCTGAAAAACTGCAACTGCCACTTCAGCAGTATTCATTACCTATTTCAGGAATAAACCAAAACGTAACACAAGTAAACAGTAAGTTATTTACAAAAATTCGTTCTCATTGTACTTCGTATGAAGCAGACTTAACATTTTTAGTTCTCCCATCTATTACATAAAGATTACCACTAGTTCGTTTTGACAAAAAAATAATACACTATCCACAACAGTTTATACTCGCCGATGAACGATTTAACGAACCCAAAAATGTAATAGGAGCAGAAATATTCTACGAACTATTAGACGGTGATAGCTTTTCGTTAGGTAAAAATCAACCAACTTTGCACAAAACAAAACTAGGTTGGATCGTGACAGGAACGTTAAGTTTATCAAATAATACTTGTAAAGTTCACTCTATTTGTAACTTTGCCAGAAATATTTCGAAAAATAAACTGGATGATTTAAATCTAACACTACAGAAATTTTGGTTGGTAGAAGATTTTTCACAGAAACGTTTGCTTACAAGCGAAGAACAATTTTGCGAAAATTTATTTCAGAACACTACTACTCGAGATGAAGCAGATAGATTTATAGTATGACTGCCTATTAAAAATGAATCGAAAGATATGCTAGGTGACTCGAAGACGAATGCTATCAGAAGATTTCAATATTTAGAGAATCGCTTAAATCGTAACGTTAGTTTAAACAACAGCTATAAAGAATTCATGCAGGAGTATGTCTCATTAAACCATATGACAGACAAAGGTACTTTAAATGAAGATATCGAAAACGATGCATACTTTCTACCACATCATGCAGTGATTAGGGAATCTAGTTCAACAACAAAATGCCGAGTAGTCTTTGACGGTTCAGCCAAGAGTACTTCAGGTTATTCATTAAACGATATTCTTTGCGTAGGTCCCACGATACAAGACGAACTATTTGTTATAATATTGCGCCTCCGGTTAAGAAAGTATGTTTTAGACGCGGACATCAAAATGATGTATCGTCAAATTGGGATACATCCCAGAGATCGGGAATATAAAAAAATAATTTGGCGATTTGATCCCGATTCAGACATACACGTTTACGAATTAAATACCTTAACTTATGGACATTCTAGTTCACCTTTTCTAGCTACTAGATGCTTAAAGCAGCTTGCTTCAGAATTTTCAGAAATGTATCCACGTACCAGTAAAATTATTGAAAATTCCTTTTATATGGACGATCTTTTAATTAGTGGTAATACCATAGAGGAAGCTATCCAAATTTACAACGAAATTACAAAAATCATGGCGTTGGCTGGATTTCAGCTAAGGAAGTGGTCTTCCAATGAGCCTATACTTTTGCAACACTTAGTAGACAACAATAATGAAAACGATCCTAAATCTTTACAACAAGAAAACAAAGTCTTTAAAACGTTAGGTATAGTTTGGGATTGTCAAAAGGAACACGATTCGTACAATTATTCTGTTAATCTTCGAACAACTTCAACTCATACTAAACGTTCTGTGTTATCAATTGTATCTCAGGTATTCGACCCACTGGGCCTTGTGGTGCCGGCAGTAGTCAAGGCTAAGATTTTTCTGCAAAAACTCTGGCAATCATCAATTGATTGGGATGACGAACTATCTCCTGAGTTATTAAATCAGTGGAATTCACTTCAAATACAGTTTGAAGATTTAAACATGATCCACATACCTCGTCATATAATCATAGACAGACCTAAATTTGTAAAGCTTGTAGGATTTTGCGATGCATCGGAGAAGGCATACGGTGCTTGCCTTTATTTGGTTTCAACAGACATATCGAACAAAACGGAATCACAACTATTATGCTCTAAATCGAGAGTAGCTCCTTTAAAAAAATTAACTTTGCCACGATTAGAATTATTAGCTGCGGTACTATTGGCAAAATTGACTAAAACAGTAAAAGAAATAATGGATATTCATATATCAAAAACAACATATTTTTCGGATTCCACGATTGTTCTTTCATGGCTTCATATCAATCTCGCAAAATTGAAAGCTTTTGTAGCTAACCGAATCGCATTAATTAGAAAACTGACAAACATAAACGATTGGAAACACGTAAGGAGTGAATTAAATGCAGCCGATATGATTTCGCGTGGTGTTCCTGCTAAAGTTTTACTCGATATGGGAATTTGGTGGCACGGACCAGAATTCTTATTATAACAGGATCCCAACAGAACACCGTGCTCCTCAGAAATAAAATTGGATTTAGAATCTCTACCTGAAATAAAGAATTGCAATATTTCTTTACCAAGCTTCAATAACCACAACTTCTTAGCGAAACTCATCAACGATTGTTCTACTCTAAACAAGTTACAACGCACAGTAGCTTATGTTTTACGTTTTAAAAGAATATTGCTTCTTAAGCAACGCAAATCGTCTGTAATTTTAAACACTGAAGAATTACGAGACGCTCTGACTTTATTATTGAAGATTGTTCAAAGAGGCAGATATTTCTTCCGAAATATCTGCGTTGACAGAGTCACGAAAATTGGACAAACACAGCAAAATAATCGATTTAAATCCATTCTTAGACACTACCGGTCTTCTTAGAGTTGATGGTAGACTGTCGAATTCAGACTTACCGTATAATCAAAAACATCCCATCATATTACCGTACAAAAACAGATTTACTGAACTCGTTGTTCAAAACGCACATCTAAAATATTTGCACGTAGGTACTCAAAATTTACTATCCATACTACGTTTAAAGTTCTGGTTGGTGAATGCTAAAAATATGGTAAAATCAGTCATTCGTTCTTGCGTTAAATTTTTTTAAAACAATCCAAAACCTATGGAATTTCTAATGGGAAATTTACCACGTGATAGAGTTGTTCCAAGTCGACCTTTTTTAAAATGTGGTGTCGATTATGCCGGTCCCATTTTGATAAAGGAGGGATCTTTAAGAAAGGCTAAGCTCGTTAAATCATATATTTGCATATTCGTTTGTTTTGCTCTTCGTGCTATACACATTGAGCTAGTTATGGACTTAACTACAGATGGTTTTCTAAACGCTCTGACACGATTTATTTCCAGACGTGGTAAACCATCAGACATTTTCAGTGATAACGGTTTGAACTTTGAACTTTGTAGGAGCTAGAAATCACTTTAGTGAGCTATACAAGTTGCTTTCAGACACCAAACACCATGAAAATGTCTCACAATTTCTTGCCAATGACGAGATTAAATGGCTTTTTATTCCACCCAAGTCTCCACATACAGGTGGCTTATGGGAAGCCGCAGTCAAATCCACAAAATACCACTTACGTAGAATTTTAGGAAATGCGATAGTATCATTTGATGAAATGTATACAGTTCTCACTCAAATTGAGGCTTGCCTAAATTCTCGTCCTCTGACAAGTTTGTCGGACGATCCAAATGATTTTCTTCCTCTAACACCATCTCATTTTTTGATCGGTGACTCACTCTCCGCAACCCCACAAGCTGATGTCCACGAGGAGCCAAGCCGTCGATTGTCCCGCTACCAAAGACTACAGCAACTTGTTCAGCAGTTTTGGAGAAGATGGTCGCGGGAGCACTTATCGCAGCTGCACAAGCGATCGAAGTGGAATCAACGAAGTGAAATCAGGCCTCGTGTTGGATCACTAGTACTTCTGATGGAAGACAATCAGCATCCTCTTCGTTGCCCAATGGCGCGAATCGTAGAATTGCATCCCGGTGCTGATGAAGTCATACGAACAGTGTCAGTCAAGACTGCGAATGGCTCTGTGATGAAGCGATCGCTACGCAAGATATGTTCTTTACCAATAGACAATAACCATTAATAGTTAAAAACGCTTTATTACTGCATTGTTATAATTATTTTATTGAAATGTACACATTTCAAGGTGGCCGGCAATATGTACGATCATAGAGTACAATCATAGAAACGGTCACGATAGAAACATAAAAAAAGAGTTGTAACAAAAAGTTGTTTTAAATATATCACGTTAAAAAACACACGAAATATCAATTTCTATTCACGTATCATAAGCAAGAATAGACTCGACTTCTCAAGAAGACAAACCCGTTAACAACAAATATTAATTTTAGCGAATGTATCAGATACTGCAACACTAACCGTAAAAATGACGGACGAGGTCAGCTTCAATCGTTATTAAATTTGGAACAAAAAAGATCTTTATAGTTTTTACTCCCTGTCCCTTGTTTAACAAGTTATAAACAAAAATGCTAACCCCTCTACCTGTGTCAGGGTAACTGCACATGTATTAGGATTTTGTGTAATTTTGAATTAATTTGCAAAAGTGTCAAATTTTGAATTATATATACTATATACAGCGTAGTGCAGTTTTTAAAACAGTGCGGACAGAGGAATTACGTTTTTCGTTTATAATTCCGGTAAATGGTGGGGGGTAAAAACTATAGAGGTCCATTTGTTTCAAATTTAATAGAATTAAAATAGCCACCCGCCATTTTTGCGATTATACTGTAGTTTGATATAATCGTGAGAAACTAAAATTTGTTTAAAACAAATTTTTTAAACAATATTAGTAAATATAAAAGCGGAACATCTGTTTGTAGTTGGTTGCGGTGCAGGCAGCATGGCATAGACTTGCATTTTAATGTTTAAGCAATATCTTGCCAAACCTCTAGATATTTTGATTTTATATATAACTATTATTTACTTTTTGAAAAAGAATTTAAGGAATAGTTCAGCTCATATTCAATTATTTCATCAATTATGTCCTGAACTGTGAATATTTAGAATTAAATAAATGATACTCGCAAAATATTCATCTAGATGGTAATGTATTTTTCAAACTAATATACATAATGAATATAAGCATAGAATCATGATAAAACAAATTCAACAGACAACAGCAGTCAAACAAAATTATTTCTTTAATTTCTACTGCAATTAAACACATTTTGATATAAAATGCAGAAATACTTTAATTTCACTTGAGACTTGTATTGGTAAAATAGGGCCTTAAAGTCATGTACAAAAAATCGAGTAGTTCAGTAGCCTTACAAATCAGAAATATATTCAGCTATTGTCAGTAGTTCCTTTATTATATTTTCTTCTTTCTCATTTTTTTAATACTAGTTTGTGCTTTCGGTTTTTTCCTGGTTAAGAAGCGATGTTTTTAAATTTTTTATTAGCAGGTGTTATTGCTGCATCTGTACAATGATGGAACGCGTTCCGATAATTAACTGTTCCTCTCTACTCTAGCCCCGCCATTTTCCTTCTCATGACAATAATTTGTAATTTTTTCGAAGGCATTAGAATCCATAATTCACATCTTAGTTTTATTCTAACAGTATCGTCATCTACTCGGATGTTATTCCATTAAAATGAACTTGAGTTATGGATACGTACAAAATTCTACGATGAAATACAGTAATTCTACAAATATTTGCGATACACTTTTAATTATAAAAAAAGATTAAAGCTTTTACAGAAACAATTTTTATTTTCTACTGACGCATCATTTTGTTGATTATTCCAAATATACACACCGGCATGCAGTACATTCATGTTTTGTTACAGAAGATGGATTTCCTTTATCGCGATAGTAATTTCCATTGCACTTGGGAGTAACAATATCACGGTCGTAGCGCGTATCAGGTGCCGCTCGTTKGCCAAATCCGGGACTCAATTAACCCAAAACTGTAGCTGCAGACCTCGAAAGGGCAGAAATCCCGATTGCTCTAGCATAATTTTAGCTACTAACGCAGCGCTCGGAGCCCTTGGTAACGCTACTTCGCATGCAAATCACTGTCCCTTGCGGTTTGTATGACTTTTTATAGCACGACAAAAAAGGAACAGTTTGTGTAGAGCATCTCGAATTAGACAAATATTGTTTCTCTTTATTAAGGTGCACTCAGTTTTAATAATCCAGACTTTTTGTCTCTATTTCAGATGCACTTATAGCTTACAATCATGTATTGCCAATCCTATCAAAAACAGTCTCGCAACACAGTCTTTCCACCGCAAAAAGTTCTGCGATGTCATGGAAAACAAAGTCAATTATTTTAGTTAGTATCCATGGAAGCACCTATTCAACAACTTTGTCATAAATATATCTACTACTCGCGCAAAAAGCACAGACTAAAAGCGACAAAAATCGCTCGGTAGAACAAAAACACCTAAATCTGCTGGAAAACACACTCGCGTAGGACGACCGGTCGTTAAGGAAGATGTCACACCACACAGCTACATAAATTCATAGTTACCCAGAAGTTTAAAATTTAAAACAATGCTAAGATTTTGTGATAAATGTACGGCCAGACGCATGAGCTGCAAGGATTATACAGGAGCGTCGTAGCAACGTCACAACTAGATATGTAAGATATCGTGTTTTTTTTTCGATCACAACGTGATTCGTGATTGTGATTTTCAAGTGTCAGTGATTTTAAACCGTTACCGTGATCACGGTTTAAAGTAGTCAGTATAGTAGTCGTAATCACGATTCACGATGCGTCTACGCCGATACAGTTATGTGATACCGATACGATGCGATGTGAATGTTTCCACAGTCTGCTTTGAGAATTCGGGGTGACTGACGCGTAAATCGGGGAAGTACACATATAAGTATGCAAGTGCATAATTGTGGTTTGTGGTATAAGTTTATCTTGACATCAATAATTTCTATCCTGTGCAGCGCAAATAGTTTAAACAGTGAAGTGTGGGCAGTGAAATATATAACTTGTTTTCTTTCTTTTTAAATCTTTCACCTTATTTTTGTTTACATCAAATTTCTGTCCCAACAAAGCAACAAGCTATTTATTAAAATAGCCTTTACAAAATGTACATTTTATATTATTTTGTTTTATTCTTATAACGTGTAGGTAACTGGAAAAATTTACATTTAAATATTTTTTAAGATTTCAAAGTAGATATGCATGTTCCCCACTTCATTTATTACTTTTCATGTGTGAAACCCGATAAACAAGAGCAACTTAGACTGTGATAAATTCAATATAAGAAGTAGTATGAATTACTGATGCATAATTTAGACAACTTTTGAAAACACGAAATTATTGACGTAGTCTAAAGATTATAATTACACAATAACAGAAAAATACGTTTTACTCAGTATGTAATACCCTTGTGTATACATATTATAGTGTGCTCACCTTATGGGATTTATCGCGGACACCTATTTTGCCAATTTATCTCTGTATGGTGGCGGTACGTAGCGGTAAACATCGGAACTGCTACATGGTATTAAATGCGGTAAATCGGAGCTTTGAATTTCGTTAAAGGGGAATATCAGACTGTACCCCTACCATCAAACGTCTGCATTACACGACCAGGACCATGGAGCGCGGGTGAGGGATCGCGGGGATCAAACAACTTCTAATAACAGCGTGATTGATATACGATATACGTGCACCTGCACGAGCCATCGAAAAATGAGCATTTTCGACTTTCGCGATTCCGCACATCATGGCATGCAAATTGCAAAGTTCCGATACGCAATGGCTATTAATAAAATCTGTATGTTAAAAAACTGTTTCATACAAAGATCGCTGGCAATTTATAGACGAAGTTTGTTAATTTGGCTAATTAGGTAGGAGCGTTTACATTTGCGACTATACCTACTTTGATATTTATTTCGCAGTTTATGAATTTTTGGTAAAGCATAGCTTTTTTATATTAAGGGATTTTTTAACTTTAATTTGTATTGAACGTATTGAAGATTACTATCTATCTGTATATTAACAATCCTATTAGGTAACAGTTTGGATAAAGAAGACGTGTTAAAAGTTAAACTAATATGGAATTTATGAAATTAAATGCTTCCTATATAAAAAAAGTACACAGGCCAAACACAATATAGGTGCCTAAGTATTAAGCCGGGTCCACATTAGTAAAAATTTGCGTTGTGCAGTGTGCGCCGTAAAAATGTATTTTAATAATGTAGTGCATACGTGTGCGGCGCATAAAAATCAACGTAAAAATATCTGTCGCGCACGATGCACGCTATCCGTCGGTTGGTGGTTTTTTGACCTACATCAAAAGGAATTTGCGCTAAAATATGAACGCTATGTAGACGCTTCAAAAATGAAAACAAGATTTGCTGCAAAACACATACTGAGCACAATGGATATTTTCTTGCTGTTGACATCAGGGCATCAGGTCTTCAATGTCAGATGTTTGAATTCTCTAAATTACTGTTAGTGTAACTGGTCCAAAGAAGATGTGCGACGTTCATTGGCCTGTATAATTTGATATCAAAACGAAATAACCAGAAAAACAAAAAAAAAAGCTTAAGACTTCTAGAACAAACCACTGTATCACAGAAAAGCAAGCAATTGGGATGACAGTATTTCCTGAATTCTAAAATCAGCTGCAAATCTCTGAAGGTGCTGCTTTTTTGACGCACGGGCCGAGCGCTTACGAACGGCACACAACACAAATTGTTAATAATGTGAACCCAGCTTTAGATTCAAAGGCCATAATATGCATCACGTAAATAATGAGGACAAAGAAAAGTCCCCACTAGAACTGCATAATATGGAATGGAAGCAGCAGATCCCGGATTTATCATAACCACAGTCAAAAATATAAAACTGTTAACACGTGTCCAACTTGATCCCCTTAGAGGATATTTATCTATATGAAATGCATTTTAAACCATCTGCTAAATATAGATCTTACATCTCGAAATAACCCACTTAACACAAGAGAATAGACGAATATGTAATAAAAACAAATTCTTCCCCATATGTTTGACTGGCTTTTATTTGTTACGCCACTGAAGAGTTCAGCGGAGAGGTTGAAATGCTGGCATTTACCTATGTATTATGGGTTTTGCGAAAATTTAATGTGGAAATAGAATTTAAAGACGTATTTGGTTATAAAACATTAACAACAGATCCATTTATTCTTATTATTTGTCTCTTTACCTAATTATCTTCAAGTTTTTCAACATAAGTTCCTACTGTTCCTAGTAAAGTTATCACAGCACATCTCTTATTATGTTACATTAGGTGTCCGAAACCGTATCTCATTTACTACATAGTCGATGAAATAACAAATATTGTAGCCTGACCTACCCTCACACGACCTATCTTCGAGAGTCTCGTTTGTCAAGGCTTGCAAGACTGTTTTATTCGATTGTTTTTCGAAGTATTATCGCACGGACCGTCTGGTTATAATAAAACATATATCTGAGATTTTAACTGCTGCGGGACAGTAAACGTAATATTGAATGATCTGATTTCTTTTGCCTGTAGACAAAGTACTTATAAATAGGTAGTCAATAAATCGTACGAGGAATAACAACCCAAGCATTTATAAAAAACCGAGTTCATCTTTTAATGGGATATCCTGCGATAGGCGTAGGCGTTACTCTTAGAAAGCTATGTTGGCAGCTTGTATTTTGCATGTAAGTGCACGAACATTTACGGAGATTACACGTTCATTATACGAACTAAAAGAATGATTTGTAAGACAGTATGGCTGCATAAGACATAAGATTTTGCTTTTAATACGTATTATAATACAAATTTATATGGATATACTATTTATGATTAGAACTCGTATTCTGCATTCGCATAACTATAGCATCACTTGGCAACATCGGCAAAGGAACGGTTTTAAAGTAGGGGACATGAGGGGTACTCAAAATGCCGGTAACGTCAATTACTTCTATTTTACAAATTCGTTACAACGCCATCAAACGTCTGCCCCCAGAAACACTCGCATTTCGCCCCCAAAATCTGTCCGTTTTTTCGCAATGTAGGTGAGCACACTATAATATGTATACACAAGGGTAATACTAAATGCTACATGTCATATGCTTACATGTATCAAGTACAAGTACCTAATATAGTGCTGTTGAAATACTGAAAACACGCGCGTTCTACCTCGTGAATGTGTTGTAATTAGTGAACGCAATCACGATTCACGACGAACCACGTTACTCCCTTCGAACGACCAAACGCGCCGTGAACTCGATCACGACAAAACGATTCACGGTTTATGCGTAAGGTCGATCACGGCCGTGACCTGTGATTTGTAGATATCAGTGATTAAATCACAGTTCGTGATATTTGTCGCATCCCTAGTCACAACAAACAGCAGTACCTGCCACAGATCTTGCCATTCACTCGGTCAATGGCGTGCCTAGAAATTTTGACTGGGCGGACTTCTACTATCTGTATACGAAGTTGAAGATATTATTTGTATCAACAAGTAGGGGGATTCTAACCCAGACAACTAGCAACATGGCGACATGTCATCACAAAATTCTCTTCCGCATGCCATAAGATGTAGTCGTCTAGGATCTAGATAAAAAATACGATATGTACGCATAGTTGTGTTCAGGAGGTTGTGTATAGTAAATAATTACCATCAGCATTCTATGCAATTGACAGCGGTATTCTGTTTTGCGTGCGAGGTACAGGTATTAGCACGATGCACATGTCAGAGTCCCACATAAATAGTATTAATCGTGAAAGTTAAAACAATACACAACATGCATTGTAAGTACCTCAATCTAATTGTTCTGCAGTATTCAAAATGTCTGACAAACGTAAAAATTAAAACTTTTAGGACATGAATGTAGAATAATTGAGCGTGAAATAATGGTAGACGTTTTAGATTTATTCTTAAACAATATCTTTCCAAACAAAGAGGAGGACATGTTGCTTAGCCTGGTCCGTAGTTTTTTTTTAATCCGCGGTCGTTTCCTAGCAACATCATGAATCCAGTGTTCTGATTGGTGTTGGTATTGTAGCGACCGCTGATTAAACACGGATCAAAGATACATGTTTGTGCAAGCGGGCTATTATATTTCGCAGTGATGTGTTACGTAATAATAATATTGAAGTTCGAGAAGATTACGTTTATTTTTTAATTACAAGGCCCACATAATCAAAAAACATTTTTGAAAAAAAAGCTTACTAGTTTTAAAGTTAAGGATTAAATTTGTGGGGTTCTCCCTTCCCGGCCAACCCAAAATTTATTAAAAAATGTGTGCATAATTTTAACGGCTTCTACTTTAAATAACCATTTGATGAAAATATACAGTTTTAAACAGTCTAGGAGATATTTTTGAAAAACTATTTCTCTTTCCCCATATTTAAGAGTAAATATCTCAGCAGGCGGGTGTTATTTCAAAAATGTTATACTGTAAAATAGATTTCAGATTCCGAGAGACTACCCACATAATGTGGGACCGAAATTTTTAAAGTAGGTCTTCAAACCCAGGCCAGAGAACTAAATTTTACAATCCCTGTAAAAATAAAGGACCTCTAGTTTTGATACTCTGAAAATGAATGTTATATGGTCGAAAAAAACACCTTGTTTCCATCCACCTTACTAATTCAACATGATAAATGCACCTTTGAAATCATCCGACTTACAAAGATTAATAGAAAGCATTATAAATTAGAAAATACAAATCTATTATAGTAAAAGGTCTATTTTTTATTTTTTTAAGCCAGCTACTTCTAATTTAACTGTTAAATATCCTGTGCAAAAATAATATTAGTCATCTGGGCCTTATGATGGCAACTATCCGAGGGTTTCCACATTATAAGGACCGCCACATATTCCACAGTTTTACATACACAAATTTTAGTATATCCTCAAAAATTATTACAATATGAAGTTTTTCAGTTCATGTAAATTATAAATCTGCGCCTTATGCATGGTATACATATACAGTAGCTCCACACAGCATATCTTCTTCAGAGACCCCTACATGACTTAATCCGGCCCTGGCAATCGCTAACTCCTACATACGTGAGTCTGTAAAAACAAAGTAGTAAATAAAGTGTTCTTGTTTGTCTGGCCAACACAATGCGTTGTACATTATATGCGCATAATAATTGAACATGGTACAGTTTGAATGCTTCTTTTTTTTTGAAGAGTCTCTTTAAATTCAAAAATTCCTGGGATATACCCTGTCGGATTATACTAAACTTCTCGTTTAGCTTTGAAGTAAATGTGTGACAGCAGGAATGTTTATCTTGGCGCAGGTTGTAGTTGATGTATCAAAATAAACTTGTCGCTACGTGTGTTAACACCGTTAAGACATTTGCTCCAGCAGTTCCAGCATTTTGTTTAGTCTGAACATGAAAAGGATTTGCTAGATTGCAATGCGTTTATTATAATATGCGGTTTGTAACATGATTAATTAATTAATATTTTATTCTGGATGCAGAGTAAACTAGTAATATTGGTTGATGGCGGCAGTCCAACGCCACCTTGTTAATATTTTTGTGTCAAAATTTTCATACCATATTTCAATTTAATAAAGTCAAATGAAAGAACTTATGTCGCAATTGACATTTTCGTAACACACATTTAAAAACTAGGTTACTAGATATCCCATGAAGATAGACAATAACATTCGCGAGGATATGTCGGGAATACAGGTGAACAGGCTGTGATCCTGGATCCTGGAGAAGAGAGGACAGATCCATCCCAGATAAGAATATAAAGAGAACCACAAATACAAATACAAAACAGATCCATTCCATAATTACTACACCAATATCTTTGAAAATGGTCTTATTCGAAAGCTCGTGATCGACATTTTCTCATAAGCTATTTTCTTGTGAAAACTAAACGGTCCAGTAACCAAAATTCGTAAAAAAGTGTAGGCTAAAAGTAATCTGAAAGGTAGACCACGCAATTACCAATTATTTTAGCAAGAAATTATAAGTGTATTGGTTTGAGCAATACCTTAGGTTCTAACTGAATCCTTTATCTTTCAGGTAAGCGTTCATTCTTTATATCGTTAGCTCGAATGTATGTTTCTCTGTCTCCAAGATCCCCATCTTGAAGCTGAATTTTTCGACTGAACGTTTGCATTACTGGTTTTCTCCATGCGAGGTTTACCTAGCAGGCGCCAATATATAAAACGGATAAGTTTTTATTTCTTTGCTAAGTATCTACTCCCCATTTTTCTAAGGTATGATCTAGTAAAGCACATTTGCTGACGCCGACCTGTTAAGCGCCAGTTATTCTGTAACATTATTATCTTACCTACATAACTAATATACAAAATTCTTTGCTTTTCATTTGCTATATTTTTGCATTTTGTACCCAAACCTAATAAATGATCTTATTATAGATTATTATAGATTCTAAATGTAAATTTTACCAGTGCAGCAGGCTAAAAACATCTTTTAGTCCATCACAGTACAATTTAACAGGTTTACAGTAGTCATGACCTCAGAGTTACGACAAATAACCTAAAAGTTATAGAGATGTATAGAATGCTGTCACTGGGTAATGGGTATTTATAAATGGCGGTTGGGAGGCAGTCATAAAGAGCTTTACGCCTTTTTGTTTATTTATGCTGCATTATTGTTGTATTGTGAATTGTGGGAACCGAAGTTCAGTTTTATAGAATACCGGCTGTTTTGAAGTACCTTCATAAACCTGATGAGTTACCCGAAGTCTCTGATTTAAGACGTAGTAAGGGGATCAGTGCCAATAAACTTGAAGATCTGACTGGAAATAAATTGAGAAATGTGCCTATTGCAGGGTAATGTCTACAGTTAAATCTTTTAGCATCATAGGAGGCCATACATTTCACTTATTACTTCTGCCCTTTGCTATCACAAAGTTGCTTACTTTTGGTATTTTACTGTACCTGTACATCAGTATAGCATACAGAACTGTATAATTGTGAATATACTCTGAACTGTATAAAATGGCTGCAATATAAATGCATGCTGATGCAGCTCCAGACAAACATGTACAGTGTGTACGTTGACTGAATATATATTCAATCAACGGTTTGTCAAAACTACACACATTTTGGTATATCGTAACTAAATTCTTATTACGCACTACTGAAATTAAATGTGCTGATTTATTCTGTTACTTAGGAACTGGAGTTTTTTTTTTTCTTCGGGGCAGTGGGATTTTCAGTTTATTTTATAATCGTTGTCGACACGTTTGACACTTTGACAAGGACAAATTAACAATTATTTCACATAAGAAATAATTCCTGAAGTGCAAATGATAGCATATATACAACGAGATTGAGATATCATCTAACCCTTTGAATGATTTTTATTTCCCTCGATCGCTTGTGAAATAAATTCACCTCAATAATGATTTACCTATATAAACAATAATACTTATAGATCCTACAACAACTAGGTATTTCGTGAATTCGGTTGCACCACAACTTTGCACAAAACCTGCTTCGAAAAATTTGTAACCGTTTAAGCTTTTGTATGCTTTCATTTTAGCTTGTATATAAAAAACTGTGATGGTAAATGTCTGTCTATCTGTCTGAATGGATCAACATTATCAATGACAGCAATCATCTTTTTATATGTATCTAAAACATCACCACCATTCTTTCTTGTATTTTATAACTACTTTTACTTCCCCTCAGTATCTAGGCATTGTTGTATCCAACAAAGAAATTATTGCAACTTTAGTTATTATTTGTTATTATATTTTATAATTTTTATTATTATTATTATAAAAAGATCGAGAACCATTGAAAATAGACTGTTAATAAATGTGAAAACGACGATCCACACTTCTCCAGCAATTCAATCGTATTGGTCTTGATATCAGAAGTCTGGTTGTTTTTAACCTGACGGGCTTTAGCGCCGGAATACCATCAGATTCACTTAAAAGCGGCGTAATTATAAAATATCGCGGCACGAACAAATGCGTTTTTTACGATGCGCGCCATCCGAATACAAATTGAATCCATTGCTCCAAATACGTACTCGGCGTTATAATGAGTTCGTTTTTATCTTACGTCGGCGCGGCATCAATCTTCCAGCGTGAGGCAATGGCGCCATCGACGCCAAACTCTACCTACAGTTTCTTGTGACGGACAGGATCGACACCATCATCCATTTGTCAGCTTTGAGATGAACTAGTTATTGTGATCCTCAGTTAGACTGCACACTTTAAGTATGAGAATGGAGAAGTTGCACAATTTTCAGAAGCATGCTAGGTCGAAAGAGAGTCAAATTTGGGGGGTAGACCTAGGTTATGCCTGAATCATTTTTAAAATAACTCCGATGTCCGAGAGAAACACAGGTTGGGCAAATAGGAGAGGTGGTCGGTCATATATCATAAACCAATAGCCCTAGAGCATTGAGGTAAAAAAATTCTAGGTCCAAGGTGACCAAGATAAATTATTGCTGGAAAATATTTTCGAGATTGTAAAGTGACCGCTAGAGGGCTCTGTGGCACATCCAAACTACAAAATTAATGTTTGTGTCATTTTTAGAGTAATAAATGTTTGCAGTATTAAACATATTAAGATTGTTTGGCCTAAAACCTACCATTTTTATTTAGAACTTTTTTTTGTTAAATATCAAATAAAGGAGTGGGGGCGGGTGAATCTTAATATAGAAAATCGCTAATATTTTAGGTTTGGCAACCAACGAGGTCTCTTATGTGCCTTTATAAAAAGCAATTTTAAGTGTCACAACATAGTTTGTGTGTTGACCGCATGAGGGCGATTTATGAAGGTACTACCTAAATATCGATTTTTCTCGAAATTTTTAAATGCAGGGATATAAGGCTGTTTACTTCATTAAAAGAACAATTGATTATAGACTAAAATGGTGAAAACCGCACCTTCATACATTGTTTCAATCTAAATATATTAAATATTGAATAGCAGAACTTAGTGATTTTATACAATATAACTTTTGAAAATKAAAGTTGCCTTGGAACAATAAATTTAACCAACGGATCAACATATTATTATTACACTAATAATAAAAACTTGAGAGTTGCTATAAATATATAAAAAATAGCGAAACAATCACGCAAGACAAAAGTCATTTCCACTAAAATTCGGTAACAATAAACTCAACTAATTCTACCTTTAATTATTAATACTCAAGTGAAGAATAGCTAAAAATAAAAAGTACCGCAACAAACATAATAAAAAAATAAACTATACTAAACTAACAAAACAAATTTTTATTATTATTAATTCCAAAGTGCAGACTAGCTAACATTCTAGTGCATTGGAGCAAACACAAAATAAAAGTAAATTATCCTAAATATGAAATAATAATTTTGACAAACATAACTACAGATTACATCAATTGGAGTGTGGAGCACACATCCCAGAAAAAAAATTGTTAAAATTGTTATTTCATATTTAGGATAATTTACTATTGTTTTAGTTTGCTCCAATGCTCTATAATGTTAGCTAGTCTGCACTTTGGTTTTAATAATAATAATAATTATAATTTACCATTATTATTGTTGATTTCCGGGCACAATGGCCGTAGTCCAAGAGAAGATAAACTTCTTAACGTTTCACCCAAAATTGTGCTGGGCATCATCAGAAGGAGAAAAAAAGCTAGGCGGTCGTTCGCAACTGGCCGATGGACAACAATAATTTGTTTAGTTAGTTTAGTATAGTTAACTTTTTTTATTATGTTTGTTGCGGTACTTTGTATTTTTAGCTACTCTTTACTTGAGTATTAATAATTAAAGGTAGTATTAGTTAGCTGAGTTTATTGTTACCGAATTTTAGTGCAAATTTCTTCTGTCTTGCGTAACTATTCCGCTATTTTTATATATTTATAGCAACTCTGATGTTTTTAGTATTAATGTAATAATAATATGTTGATCTGTTGGTTAAATTTATTGTTCCAAGCCAACTTTAATTTTCAAAAGTTATACTGTATAAAATCACTAAGTTCTGCTATTCAATCTTTAATATCTTTAGGTTAAAACAACATATGAAGGTGCGATTTTCACCATTTTAGTTTATACTCAATTGTTTAATCATTTATATCGTTGCATTTTAAGATTTCGAGAAAAATCGATATTTAGGTAGTAACTTCAGAAACTGCCTTCTTGCGGTCAACACACAAACTATGTTCTAACAATTAACATTGCTTTTTATACAGGCACATAAGCTCTTGAAAATGACACCTCGTTGGTTGAAATCGGTCAAGCCAAACCTGAAATATTAGCGATTTTCACCCGCCCCCACTCCTTTAATTGATATTTAACAAAAAAATGTTCTAAATAAAAATGGTAGGTTTTAGGCCAAACAATCTTAATATGTTTAATACCATAAACATTTATTACTATAAAAATGACACAAACATTAATTTTGTAATTTGGATGTGCCACAGCGTCCTCTAGCGGTCACTTTATAAACTCGAAAATATTCTCCAGCAATTTCTCTTGGTGACTTTGATTAATAAATTTGTTACATCAATGCTCTATGGCTACTAGTTTATGAGATATGACCAACCACCTCCCTTATTTACTCACCCTGTACATTTCGTTTCAATAAGACAGTAAATTTTAAGAACTTTAGGAACTCGAGAAAATATTTTTCCATTCGTATCGTTCTTTAGAAAGACTGCAGTCAGGACCGCATATGACTCTTTTGTGAACTTGTGTGTCAGTTTCGAAATTACAATAATTAGCTTTAAATCATACTCCTCATTAATTGATTAGTTGGAAACGTGCTGATTCGATCGCTCAGTTTCCTTATATGAATTAGATTGTGACAAGACTGTAACCAGGTGCCTTTTTATTAGGGTAAKTAATTGTTTCACCTGTGAATGATCACTTAACTCTTCAACGCCAACCCATAATCAGAAGCTAGTTAGACGAAACTTTGGTTAGCTTTCACTTAGATTTTGGATGATTTTATAATTGATAAAGGTAAAGGTGGAAACATGACCATTTATGTACCTAGATGGTAGGTGTCCTCAGACGAAAATCATCTTTATAACACATGTCAGAGTTTGCCAAGACTCAATAGTAAGAAATGTAACGTTTTAGAGTATTATTTTTACATTTGAAAGTTTCCATCGCAATTTGAATCTTGCTCGCTGTCATGGGTCCCACAAGGAATGGGAGTTATGGTAGGGGACGCGTTTTACCATTCCACGTTTGACATCTGTTAAGCACGCGCTCACCATGATACTAAGGCTGTCTTAGTATCATGCGCGCTAACGCGTTGTTTACTTATTGTGAGGAGGTTATATTTTTATTTTTCTTTGTATATTCGGATAATTTTCCTAAAAACCGATTACATATAACTTTTACATAAACAATTTGCAGTTTCAAAGTATGAAATGTTAAAACTAGACGTTAAGTAATTTTATTAGTTCAAAAATGTATTTGAAATACCAAAATGTACAGGGTGAGCAAATAAGAGAGGTGGCCGGTCATATCTCATAAACTAGTAGCCCTAGAGCTTTGAGGTAAAAAATTTCTTAAGTCAAGTGGCCAAGAGAAATTACTGGAAAATATTTTCGAGTTTGTAAAGTGACCGCTAGTGGGCGCGGTGATACCTCCAAATTACAAAATTTATGTTTGTGTCATTTTTAGCCTAATAAATGTCTGCAGAATCAAACATTTTAGGATTGTTTGGACTAAAATCTACCATTTTTGTTTCGAACATTTTTTTGTTTAATGTCAAATAAAGGAGTGGGGGGCGGGTGAATATTAATATAGAGAATCGCTAATATTTCAGGTTTAGCTTAACCCATTTCAACTGACGAGGTGTCGTTTTCAAGAGCTTATGGGCCCTTATAAAAAGCAATTTAAACTGTCAGATCATTGTTTGTGTGTTGACAGCAAAAGGGCGTTTTTTGAAGTTACTACCTAAATATCAATTTTTCTCGAAATTTTTAAGTGCAAAGTTATAAGACTGTTTACTTTATTAAATGAACAATTGAATATAGACTAAAATGGTGAAAACCGCACCATTAAAAAATTGGAGAAAAATCGATATTTAGGTAGTAATTTCAGAAAACGCCCTCTTGCGGTTAACACAAACTATGTTCTGACACTAAAAATTGCTTTTTATAAAGGGATATAAGCTGTTGAAAATGACACCTCGTTGGTTGAAATCGGTCAAGCCAAACCCAAAATATTATCGGTTATCTATATTAATATTCACCGGCCCCCACTCCTTCATTTGACATTTAAGAATAAAATGTTCTAAACAAAAATGATAGATTTTAGTCCAAACAATCTTAATTGCTGGAAAATATTTTCAAGTTGGTAAAGTGACCACTAGGAGGCGCTGTGGCACCTCCAAATTAGAAAGTTAACGTTTATATCATTTTTAACCTAATAAATGTCTGTGATATTAAACATTTTAAGATTGTTTGGACTGAAATCTACCATTTTTGTTTAGAACATTTTTTTTTAATATCAAATAACGGAGTGGGGGCGGGTGAATATTAATATAGAAAATCGCTAATATTTTAGGTTTGGCTTGACCGATTTCAACCAACGAGGTGTCATTTTCAAGAGCTTATGTGCCTTTATAAAAACCAATTTTAAATGTCAGAACATAGTTTGTGTGTTGACCGCAAGAGGGCGTTTTCTGAAATTACTACCTAAAATCGATTCGAAATTTTTAAATTGTGCGGTTTACTATTTTAATCTATATTCAATTGTTCTTTTATTGAAGTAAATAGCCTTATACCTTTGCATTTAAAAATATCGAGAAAAATTGATATTTAGGTAGTAACTTCAGAAAACGCCCTCTTGCGGTCAACACACAAACAGTGTTCTGACACTTAAAATTGCTTTTTATAAGGGCACATAAGCTCTTGAAAACGACACCTCGTTGGTTGAAATCGGTCAAGCCAAACCTGAAATATTAGCGATTTTCTATACTAATATTCACCCGCCCCCCACTCCTTTATTTGACATTTAACAAAAAAATGTTCTAAACAAAAATGGTAGATTTTAGTCCAAACAATCTTAAAATGTTTAATACTGAAGACATTTAATAGGCAAAAAATGACACAAACATTAATTTTGTAATTTGAAGGTACCACAGCGCCCTCTAGCAGTTACTTTTCCAACTCGAACATAATTTCCAACAATTTCTCTTTGCCACTTTACTTAAGAAATTTTTTACCTCAAAGCTCTAGGGCTACTGGTTTATGAGATATGACAGGCCACCTCTCTTATTTGCTCACCCTGTACATACACATATACATGTTGATATACATTAGTATATTGTGATTTAATTATGATTTGCTGTTACTGGTACTCCAACAACATCACGCCATAGTTTTAGTAGTTTAGTATCTCAGTTTTCGCTTTGATTATTCATTGGGTACCTACCTACAATTTTTCAGGTGCTATTTGCACAAGCTCTTTTCATAAGGCATTCTAAACCGAAGTATATAAATGTTAAACTAATAATAATGTTGACAATTTTTGACACAAGTAGATAACTCTGGAACGCTCTGGAACACTAACCGGCACGCATAGTCGGAACTGTTATTTTTTACGTAGATTCATATCCTTCAATAAAAAAAAAGTATGGGCAAGGACCTCATTATAACATAACGTATTTTTAGGAAATACAAATCTCATTCCGATTGGAAGTCATGTTATTGGTCCAGCTAGCTATGTAAGGTAGATAAAGTAGTAGTACTGGGCGAAGTCTCTCTTTCATGTGCTGTGCCGTAAAAATGAGATATTGTGGTGATATATTAAAATCCACACATTCGCTTTGATGTAGTTCACACAAATTTGAGTTAGTCACGCTTCCCTGTGTTTTGGAAACATTCTGGTTAATCGTGTTAGACTCACATCAATTAAAACTCAATTTTGGTTCTAGAGTAATATGTTTACACCGATCGTAACAAGATTTTAATGTGATTGCTACTACAGTCGCCGCAAATCCAGCATGGCACACAGCTAGTTTTTATTAAAGTGACTATAAGCACAGTATTACGGGGTCTTGTGGATCATTACACCAGATTAGCTATTTACTATTTCACTAAGTACTTATAAGTTGTACAGGTACATTGTAAACTGTTGAAGACTTATTATCCCAGTATATATTTTATTATTTATTATGTTTTCATATTACTAACGAATATTTTAGAAACGTCTTTGATACTATTAACGTATTGACTTCACAAAACTTACACTTCTAGTTAATTCACAGATTGTGGATACAACCTTGAAAGGAATTCCGAAAAGCAAGGACATAGAACTTTATTAAATCATTAGGAGTTAGTAATTACAGATTAGTGGAGGAAGATCGCTCGTCATAAAACAATATAAACAGTAATTTTACTGTATGTATTGTATTTAATTTACTATTTCATGTGCAATGAGGTGATTAGCCCTCCACGAATTTATGTTTGCAAATACTAATATTTGTGCTAACTTAAAAATACTTATTGTAAAATATCAATTTATACCAAACGTACTTAATCAAAATACCCACATTTAAGTAAAATGATAAATTCATATTCTTCAGTAGACAAGTCTATTTTATAAGTTTACTACCTTACCCAGACGAGTAAAACTGTGACAAAACCAAAGATTGTGGGCAAAACCGTCAGCTTTGCTTGTTGACACTCGATTTTAAATTGCTGGTGTCTGGATGTGAACGTTTGCAACTGTGCAATTTTAATTCTGTAGCGGTTGGAAGTAGAATACCTACAGTAGCGTGCAAAAAAAATCGGACACTGAGTGAAATTTTTTTGAACGTCGGATAACTCGTGAATGAAGTTACCAACTAACACGGGGTTTTTTGCTGTTTGATTCTCATTGTCTTGTTAACATTTTCAAGAAATATCGTTGAGATTGTTTCACTGTATGAAAAGTTATGGTATCACGTTACAATGCATATCAAAATCTAACCATGCAAAAAAAACGGACACTTCCACAAATTTAGTAAAACACAAAATTTATTTAAGGATCCACAAAATTAACATTTATCTGACACAACTATGGATCAATATTTAATCGCATAACCCTTTACAGCAATCACAGAAGCACAGCGAAGTCGACCAAACTGATAATTATCTTGAGAGGAATGTTCTTCTATTCCGCCTCCAGCACTGCCATCAAGTCGTCCGCTTTCTTAATTTTTCGGACGCGGACGCGCCCTCCTAGCTCTTCCCACAAGTGCTCGATCGGATTGAGGTCCGGCGACTGCGCTGGGCACTGCACATTTTTTCAGTGGCGTGCGGAAGCATAAGCTCTTCCAATATCTTCCGATATTGGTTGGCGTTCATCTTGCCGTCCACACGTCTCAGCAGACCGACCAAGTCACAGCTGAAGCGGCCTGAAAAATACACTATAGCATAGTTCACATTTTCAGAAATTTCTAGAGAAGATTACCCCAAATCATTACGTTTCTTCCACCGTGCTTGATAAGGGTAGTCGAAGCATTTTCCGTCTGGCCGGCGCACGAACCGAATGCCGCTCGAAGATACCAAATTAAATTTACTCTCATGCGACCACAAGAATTCGACCATCCGAACCGGTTCTAAAATCTTGTGGTCGGATGTAAGTAAATTTAATTTGGTACCTTCGGACGGCATTCGGTACGTGCGCCGGCCGGTCGGAAAACGCTTCGAACATCGTTATAAAGTCTCCACTATCAAGTACGATGGTGGAAGCGTAATGATTCCATGGTAATCTTTCCTAAAAATTTCTGTAGAATGTGAACTATGCTATAGTGTATCTTTCAGGCTGCTTCAGCCTTGGTCGGTCCGCTGTGACGTGTGGACGGCAAGATGAACGCCAACCAATATCGAAAGATATTGGAAAAAATTATGCTTCCGCACGCCACCACAAAATGTGCAGTGCCCAGCACAGTCGCCGGACCTCAATCCGATCGAGCTCTTGTGGGAAGAACTTGAAAAGCGCATCCGCGTCTGAAAATTTAAGAAAGCGAACGACTTGATGGCACCGCTGGAGGCGGAATAGAAGAAAATTCTCCTCAAGAAAATCATCAGTTTGGTCGACTCCGTGCCGTCCCGTTGTGCTGCAGTGATTGCCGTAAAGAGTTTTGCGACTAAATATTAATCCATAGTTGTGTCAGATAAATGTTAATTTTGTGGTTCTTTAAACAAATTTTATGTTTTACTATAAATTTGTGAGTGTCCGGTTTTTTTTGCACGGTTAGATTTTGATGTGCATTGAAACGTGATACCATAACTTTTCATATACTGAAACAATCTCAACGATATTTATTGGAAATGTCAACAAGAAAATGAGAATCAAACAGTAAAAAACCCCGTGTCAATTGGTAACTTCACTCACGAGTTATCGATGTTCAAACAAAAATTCACTCGGTGTCCGGTTTTTTTTGCACGCTACTGTATATAGGTATAGTAAACGAACACCATGTCACATTTATAAAACTGCAGAACTGACGAATTGGTTAAAGCTTTCGCGGCCAGGTGAAGAACTATTGTCTGATTCGCGTCTGTAGGCCGCCGTCAGTTGGAGTTGCTTCCTAACGTTTCGCTAGCACGAGTGGCAAGCTTCTTCAGAGGTCCTTCCATCTCCGCTGCTGGACATAGACAATCTACGATCAGCACCGGAGACGGAAAGACCTCTGAAGAAGCTTGCCACTCGTGCTAGTGAAACGTTAGGAAGCAACTCTAACCAACGACGGCTTTTACACCCTAACCAGGACAACAGTTCAGATTTCACTGAGTAATATTATAAGAACCATCAGTATTTATGTAAAATTAAATCCAGAGAATAGGATATACATACATGTTGATCATCGTTAGGCCAAATACCTATCCAATGGTTCCGATCCGTTGAGCTGTTCTCGAGCTATAAGTGTGACAGACGGACAATAGCACCTTTTGGAAAATGTGCTAAATATGCATTTGATGAATTAATAAATAAGTTAAAAGTAGTTGATAACAGCATATTTAGAGATAGTGTGAAGAAAAAATTGATTCTTTACATGACAAAATTCCAAAAGAAATTAAAAAAAAAAGGAAATGCCCATTGTGACGGTTTGTGCCTTCTTTCACATTTAACTTTTACTGCAAATTCAGACATCACTATTAGTAAATTACTACCACATTCGATTTTGTATATCACTACAAATAGAACTGCAGTCTTCAGTTTGCAATGTGTAGACGCATCACTTCTTCGTTTCTCTCTGCACAACTTTACCTGTTTAGCTAAAACCGTACAACACGAACAACGTCTATGTCCACCTTTACGTCAGTTTAAAAAAACACCAAAACTATATCTTAATCAATATATTAACACTAGTTTATTTTTACTGCGATCAGTGCATAAGTTCTACTACAAAGATTACAAAATATGGTTTTAAATTAATATATAAGGGTAATATCCTCTGGCTCTGTATGTAAACTGTCAGATCTTTCTAGGCATTTTAGTCTTTTCACCAGCGCCTTGAGCTCTGAGACGTTTGCTCAGAATATTGGACATCGGACACTTCTATAGCAGACACTACGAAGAATTAGTGCACTGCACTACAACGATATCAATCCCTTGGACTGATCAAATACTTTGCAACTATACTCTATTGTGGGTCTAAATTTAATAATGATTATGAGACTCAGCAGGTTTTTGTACTCCTGTGTATACGTGAGGACAAGTACTTTCTAACCATCAGTTACACTTTCGGAGTTGGACAACAGCAAGGCAGGACACTAAAAACAAACAAATCAACGAAATATTTTTCACCTTTTGTTCATGTGAATCACTTTGTATTGATGAATTATACCTACCTGTAATTGCAATCTGCAAGCCCATATCCCATAGTTTTAATCTGCCACCATTACCGCCCATACTGATTGTATGTACCAACATGGTATAGACTTTCATCTTAAAGGTTAAAATCTGCACATTAACATTTATGCAACACTTTTCTTATGCAAAAATCTTAATGCTAATGACAATTTCACAATTTGACCATTGCTCGCTGGTTCTGTCACGGTGCTTTGCTTTTGATATTAATCTGATATTAATCAACTTGGCCTGGGTGACAACAAACCTGGCGCCATCTGAGGTGTACTCAGATTTTGGAACCGACATTTGAACTAAAATGGCCAAAGCTGAAACACCAGAATCTACCACCTTGCTTGGATTGTAGGATGACATGAAGCGCCTAGATCCAACGCGTGTACTTCAAATTGACGTAAACATGACGGATCTGGTACTTGACCCCAGATATCGTATATTTACATAGAACGCTAAATACATAAGTACCACATTGTGCCGAAAAACTGGTGCATTCGCATTGAGAGCAAGTCAGAACCGGACTAACAATTATGAGCCTAAAACCAGGGTTGGTTCCAGAAAATTTATATCACATATTAAATGTTTTTATACTAAAGGAGCTGTTAGAAAATGCAACATCATCATTGTCGGTTAAATATTATAGATTCGTGCCGGTCGATATCTGTCAACCGCTGTCATTTATGTATTTACGTCCTTTAAAATTTACAGCACTGTCAAGATTATGTACGAGATGAAGAAAGAAACGTGGACGTGTCCAGTCAAAATTTTTATAAATATTATTGGCCCTGCCTGTTTGGCAGGCCAGGAAAGTAATCTTTCATGTTCGTTTTGACAATAATGACAAGAATTTCCAAATGAAACGTTTTTGGTCAGAAACGGTATGCATGAAAAGGGCAATTACAAAAAAGGATTTGTAAAAACTCTAGGTAATAAAATAACGAATCAAATTGTTTTGCATACATTAGCAAAAATGGGAATTGGGGTTATCAAATACCGCATACTTTTAACATAAACATAACCTGTACGACCTGAAGTAACACACTGACAGGGACAGAGAGATGAGAGACAAAGACAGACCTTTTCGACGTCTTAAAATTGTACGTTTTGGGCATGCGTCGCAAACCCGCTGCTTCTTTCGCCAACACACGTATTGGCATAGATTTTTCAGGCGCAGGTCTTATATATAAGCGTTCTATGTAATAAATAAGATTTCTGTGTATTTGACCAATAAAAACGTGGGCCATACTGTATACGCACTGTTATTGTAAAGTCGCTGTAGTTTACGCTGCTAGTTCTATGTCTTGGAAACATAAGAGCAGCACCTTTATCAAAGCGATACTATTTAGGTGCTACAGGAACAATTAGTATGCCATCTGTCAGTTTGTAATATTGTACTAGTTCGTAATCCAAGCCTGACAAACATCTCATCTCTAATGGCGCCATTCCAAGCTCGATGCGCACGGAAATGATATGCAAACAAAGACAAGTAAACAGAATTCAACAGCAAATACGAGAAATTAATTGCTGAATAAACTGCGGTACACCCAATTTGGATAATGCAACGCGCTTTACCACGATATGTTTTGTGGTCTTTATTGATTTATACGCAATAATATATTCTTATATTGTTAACTCATTTTTTGTACAGATGTCCAGAACGATATAATATGCGCTCTATAAAAAACAAGTCCTCAAAGTAACTAGTTTTTATATGTAAATAATGCTAAATTGGGAAACTTGACTAGCTATTACACATTACAACAGACGTACAGACTTACTCACTTGAACGTCGGCTGTTACAGTGGTAAATCGATTTCGTCAATTAATTCGACCTTATAATTAAATAGGGTCCTTACCGAAATAAGTCTTCAATTAAATTATTTAGACTCCCAGGACAACCTCAATTATTTATCTTAGTTTTCCCCATCTAGTTCTCGAGCGCCAATTACCGAAATGCCACACACCTAACGAACGTGACGGCATCCAAAGCCACATCTGCTCCTTATCTGTTTATTAATGGGTAGGCAATTCATTAAATAATTATGAAAGAAATGCGTATTTTTGGAGTGGGTCAGGTTTCGCTTCTGTTAGTCATATCAACGGCCGGTTAGTCGGGACCGGCTCTAAAAAAACCATTTTAGCTGATTAATAAGCATACTGCAACTATCAGGCAAATTTCTGGTTCTAAACTACAAAACATTTGCAACCATTTATAATAAGATTCATTGGTTGATATGTATACTGGGCAGTTTTTGTTACAAACACAGATTAGATTTACCAAGATATGAAATAAATTGTAGACTATACTTATTTACCGCAGTAAGACATAAATAGTCAGTAAGTGCACACACAATATCATGCGCAGTCTCTTTCATAACGAACGGAACACGAGATGCCATTTGCTTCTTATATACTTCCAGTACCTCTGCAGGTCCAGAACATGCTTTTCTATTTTAAAACTGTGTTAGACTGACTGTCGAGTTAGGAAACGAATCTGACATGGGCGTACCCAACTTTTGGTCTAAGGGGGGCAAAGCAGGAATTTCCGTTAGTCAATAATTCAACATAAATAAAGATGTCCCTTTATCGGATTATGTACATAAGTAATTAATCAAGTACTTATTCCATGAACATTCATCGCTGATTTTCTGCAAGGTGACTTAAAAAATCTTCTGTGAAGACCTAAATTTTTTATATACACTGATCATACAAAGCTCGTTTATTCCTAATTCAATTATTGATGATCTGTTAAATGATATCTAGCGCATTCAGTTGCATCTATATCACGTTTAACAAAAGATTAGTCGATACATTTTATTTGGAAGAATAAAAATCCGTGATCCACATAATGTATAATGTCAAACGAAGTACTTAAGAAAGGTAAATTTCGCCTTAAACATCTACTAATAGGGCCACGTTTTATGATTTGGAATTCGCACATATCGAACACTAATCAATCAACCGATGCGCTTTCACACTCGAAGCTTTAGAAATATAAGTTAGGAGTTAATAAGTAGCTAGTAGAGATAAAAAATTCTGAACTCAGAATCAGCAAGCAACCTGGTCGTGAAACAATACCTAAGTGTAATGATCTAAGCTGCTGGTTTAGTTAATCTTAGTTCAATTTAAAAATACAAATTATAAGCCCCAGCATTATTCATCGGTTGGACAAACACCCCCCAATTAGCGTTAAATAATTGGTCATTTTATCTCTAACAATTTTTACTTGTATTGTCAATTGATACATTTTCATTGAAATGCAAAATAAGGCTCAATATCGTTAAAAACGTATGTTTTAAATTTTACGGGTATACTTGACTTCTGAAATCTGCAGGGATTAGCAATTAAACGCACAATATAAATTATTAAAAATGTAGGAATTCCTTATGATCAATTAATCTTATTATGGCAATGTAAGTTGTACTTTGATTGATGCTTCTGCGGCAATTTCTATGTGACATGAAAGTAATATATGTTTTTAACTTTAATCAGATATGCATAGTTTAAATGCCCAAAGCGCCTATTGTCGTCATCTGAAACTGATAATGAGCACATCGATAAACTCCATTAAACTTGGACATTAGCAAATTTTGGATTAAAAACCGTGATCGCATTAATGTGATATTTTAAATTAATCAAATTTGAGTACTTACTTCTTTTTGCTCTCTGGCTAAGATAATGCCCGAGGCATAAATCGAAAATAATGCTTTTGAGTCGATTGTATCAATCTAGATAATAATAATAATATACCATCCTTTTTTAGACTTTAGAGTCTTTGGGTTAATTTGATTATTATTATTATTTATTATTACTATTAATATTTTAACCAAATTAAGCCTCATTTAAATAAACTGAAATATATTTAATCGGATTTTCAAAAGACTTTTGTATACTGGCATTTTAACAGCACACCGGGTTTTAATTCGTGCTTATAATGCTACTGGATTCCTAAAACTTATGTTAAATAGCCTTTCATAACTTAGTTCGAATGGATTTTTGCTCGAAATAACTGATCTTATTGAAAGTTTTTTGTTTCTCTGTATTAACTGTTAAAATATAACACGAATTTAGAAATTTGGAACGAAGAAGGTTGGAGTTACCGCCAAATACAAATATGTGACCGATTCTCTGTATTCCATGTAACAGAATCATGTATAGTTGAACAATCCCTATAGGAAAACATATTAGAAGAGCTGAACAAAGCTCCCTCTTCGGTACGCCTATGGAAACTATAAATTTTCAGCTAATGCCATGACAATAATTTATCAACTTGTGCTTGAATTATGATTATGTCAGCAAAAAAGTACTTTAGGTATATAGCTACATAATGTGATGGTGAAAAGAAAACTTCGAAACGTATTCTTTATATAATATGCCCAGAAAAAGTAAAAGGAAACAGTTTAGATGACATTATGACTATGAGCAGCTGAGCAAGCGGTGTAATGTATTACGTTTTTGAAGCAAAACAAATGCGAGAACGTTTCTTTATATTTTGAAAGATCGAATACAACTATGGTGCACAAGTCTTACACTTTCTCTTAAAAACCTACACCAAAACGTTTTGTCTGCATTTTCCTTTGAATATAAAACTGACAAGAAAGAATATATGATTCGATTTGTGGAACCAGAATTGAGGTTGCATATATAGCTGACTACTGTTCTCACTTTGCAGTAACATAGAGAAATATGTTTGAGAGAATAAATTATTGTATGAAATATATTTACTGTATCTTAAATTAATGTCATTGGCGCACGTTAAGGAGCATGCGACACCGCGCAGGATACGGAGGAACACACCAGTAATAAAGCAGTTCCGCATATACACACGGATTATTCAGAAACTAGACACGATCACAAGAAACGGATTTAAGATTCATTTTCAGGAGATTATTCTCTAGAATTAAAATGCATGTCTATGCTGTGCTGTCTACACCTCAACCAACTGCAGATAGATCTATTTCGCTGTCATTACAGCTCATCAGTGCAATTTAAGTCTAGTGTAGACAGCACGGCTTAGACATGTATTTTAATGTATGTCGGTTCTTGCCCGCTAGCAAAAAGTGCCGTGGGGGCCTGCTGTCAAATTGAAGTATGCAGTTGCATGCCAATTTGTCAGGCTACAGGTCACTTCCTTTAGGAAGTAGTACCCGTTAAGGCAGCTAGGTGGCTTTGTCATCATGTCAGTGTAATGCTGACAGATGGCATTGCCATCCTAAATTCTTACTTATTCTCTAGAATTGTGTAAAATTTAAATAAAATCGCTATATAACTGGTACCCTACATAATAAGCTCCATTTGATTACACCTATGAATACCAAGTAAGTTGATGTTCCATATTTCATAACGTAAAAATTTAATTCAAACAAAATATACTTTTATTTTTACGTGTTAGACAAATTTATTATTAAAAGCACTTATGTATATGTATATAGAATGTTACTCCTGAACTTTTATGTATTGGTAATCGGAGACAACATAAGCTGCACAATTAACCATTTTTTTATCTGTTATACCGGGGCTTCACCATTCACCAAATTCAATTTATTGTCTAGTCAGTAATATAGGTTGTCACTAAACCACCCAAAATAAACATTCCAGTACATTTATTAATGTTTAAAGCAAACTAAAACTGCTTAAATCTAATAAACTTCAAAGCTGAGAGCAGTAGTCGTTATAAACAACCAAAATAATGAGTCATACTTGGAAGCTCAACAAGGGCGTTTACGTTACAGTTAACATATGCATATGCGCATAAGCATGCAGTTATATATTCAGACATTTTCTACACGGTAATGTATAATTTGCGGACACATGCCCGCCACTGGAGACAATTCAACGAACTAACGAGCTAGTTATTTCTCTAGGACCATTTTTTCATTAAAAAAATTGCCAGGAATTGTTGAATTACTTGGTACAACTTCGAATTTTATAACTGAACCATTGAAGGCACCAGAACTTAAAAATACATCAACTGAACTACTGGTTAGGCAACAGATTCAGACACTGTGCCTCATTTTGTGGAAACCTTATACGCACTTGGTAATGTATTGTGTAAATTTAGTAGTCAAGCTCTTGTATGTGTATATGTATTCAGAAACCCAAGCAACTATATAAAACAAGGTTTTCAACTACTATTTCGCATTTAATGGTTGGTATGGTGACAGTCGCGATAAAATACATCAAACTTGTTGAATACACCTACAAATTATTGGAAACCCGAAATAATGCACGTAAAGTGCGTAATAAACACTAACATCGTTCCAAAGTGATGAACGAGTCAGCTGTGTAATAATCTAATGTTGGAAGATTGAATTGTTAACCAAATTAATTTGAATAGGGAATACCACTGCCTATGTGATATTTTATTGGATTTTGCAGGCATAACATGAAATGAAAAAGTATTGGCCTTGACCGAGATTTGAACTCGGGACCTTTTGAATACCAGTCAAACGCTCTATGACTGAGCTATCAGGGTCCTATTCAGAATAGAGGTCAGGGCGGTATATATACATCAAAGTTAACATGTAACGCTGGTGAACGCCATCCGACGCATTTGCAGCTGAATCGCTCGTCGCTCAGTATTGCTGAGCTTCAGAGTCTAATAAATTGGCTGTGGTGGCGAATAGCAGCTAATTACAACCCAAATATATTTATAATATTACGAAAGATAATTATCGGATGGTATTCAGCAGCGTTACATGTTAACTTTGATGTATATATGCCGCCTTGACCTGGATTCTGATAGCTCAGTGATAGAGTGTTTGACTGGTATTCAAAAGGTCCCGAGTTCAAATCTCGGTAAAGGCCAATACCTTTTCATTTCATCTTATGCCTGCAAATCCAAAGAAAATATCACATATGGTCATTTACAATGAATTGAAGCTATAATTATCTTCCGTAATATTATAAATACCGCTGCCGTTGTTACTGTCGTAGTATTAGCTAGATTCTAGACCAACAAAAGATTGAAACAACATTGACAGCAGACTTTGGGAATGATAATACCTCACACAGCCATTTATTTTAAACCTAACTTCCTTTACTCCTACGCCTTCGGTTGTCAACATTTTCCGCAACGAACGTTTCGGTTAAGCGCGTGCGAATTGTTATGTTTATTTACTAGCTGAATATCATAAACTGTTTATATTTAAATTTCCAATAAATAATCGTTTGTTGGTATCGAGTAGGGCAAAGCTTTGTTTTATGTTTATGGAGCAAATTGCAAAAGTAACATTTTATGTATTGTAGCTGCATACTCGTAAGCTCCATATCGCAAAGAAGCATATGCAATTGTGGCGTGTACCCTCGTCCTCAAATTCATTGTAGTGTTTATTATAGTTAGAATAATGGCAAAAAAATTATAGTTTTTAGACATTAGGTGCCGTGCTTCTTAAATATACTTTTTAGTGTTTTTTTTTAAACGTTGGTGATATGTCTCACTGGTTGTCACCACATAATTTGAGTTTTAGTGAAATCTAATATTTTAGCTGTAAACAAATTCTTTAAAATATAATCCAAATTCTATTTAAAAAAAAACCATAACAGATTCAATTGAAGGTTATTATTAAAAAGAGACAACGTTAATTACACGTCTATGTTAGATAGATACGTCAGGAGTAGAAAGGAACACTCGTTCGACCCCATCGATCGATTTTGTCATTAATACCGCTAGACAGTGGCGGATCCAGGATTTTGGTTGGGGGAGGATTATTGGCCGATTTTAGGTAATAAGTAAGTACCTATAACTATGACATTCACGGAGGTGAGAGGGCGTGCCTAACAATCTAGTTTAAAAAGTTCAAACCCGAATATACCGATGATTGGTTTAAATGGTAATTGAATATTAATTACCTCACGCTGTCCCTTGTAGGCCAGGCAGAGATCATAGAGTAGGAGGGTCCTGACCCAGAGTTCAATCTACAGCCGCCCACCACTCACACCCAATACAATACCGACCTAAAAATTAACGAACTCAACCGAATAAAAATAACAAAATCGACTAATTATGTTTTTACAAAGTTATTTAACTACATACAAAATAATCAGAAGGATGTACCTACAGGAATAATTTTGAGTCGACGATGATAAGTCGCTGACATTATTTATAGGTGATAATGGTTCATTTTCGCTCGACTTGTCCTCTTCTTTTTTTTCAGTAAAACAAACGAACGAAGACCTCCTTGCTTACGTTTAGATGTCATTTTGATCCAAATTTCACAAAAACAAACAAAAGCACATCGCGTTCGCAATTAATAAACAACTGTTGATAGTAGATAGTTGCACAACAACGCTACATCATGAATATGAGCTACAGAGGAGAGAACGCACGCGTTAAAGTTGAAAAATACTATACCTACTAGTTGATTATGTTTGAGATTTGTCAGAGGTGGATCCAACACTTTTGGGGGACGTGCTTGAGCCCCTTAGCCCCCCTCCGCTACTGACGCTAGAAAATGTACACAAATATTGGAAAGGCTAATGAAGCCCTTAGGCAAAAATGATTTGTGAAACCAAAATATATGACTGACACGAAAGATTTTCTTCCATCTTCTGCCTTATATCATGTACGACTGTATTAGCTTTCCTCACGCATATCAAGCTGACAGATTGGATTAATTGTACATTTTTGTTACAGGTTCGTAGCTATGAAAGTACATAAATTTCTAGTACATTTCCCGGCACTTCCACCAGCTTTGTAAGTACCATTCATTAGAATTAAGTGTTTAACATTATACATTGATCTGAACTTCAGGCAGTTGTAACTTAAATAATAATTAAACGTTATAGTATTTAATACAACAGCAGAGAGATATCAACAGCGAAGCTAAATTACATACTTGTAATTAAAAAAAAACATATGATTTTGATTTATGGTGAATGCAAGAAAAATGCTTCCGCTGCTGCCCGTTTATACAGACAACGTTTTCCAAATAGAAGAACTCCTGTCGATACAATTTTCAAGAGACTTGAATTAACTTTAAAGAAAAGCTTGCCACCACTGAAAAAGTCAAGAGAAAGAACAGCAACAGTCCCTGACAATGAAATTATTGGAAATGATTGACGAAAATCTTCACATTCGTCAAAGGGTAGTCTCAAGAGCAACCGGTATTAGACTGTCTTCAGTACACCGAATAATTAAAGGCAATCAATTTCATCCGTATCACTTGCAATTTGTTCAGGGCTTAAAGGAGACAGATTATCCTAAAAGACTGGCTTTTTGTAACTTTTTTCGGGAACACCAAAATTTGAATGTGAGATTTTATGACAAGATTTGCTTCTCAGATGAAGCAAGATTTTCTGATAATGGTGGAGTTAACAAACATAATATGCATTATTATGCGCAAGAAAATCCACGTTGGATTCGAGGACATTTTCAAACTATCTACTCGACGAATGTCTGGTGCGGAATATTGGGGAATCAAATTGTTGAGCCTTATTTTTCTCGCGATAGTTTAAACTGCAATACTTATCTAAATTTTTTAAGAAACATTTTACCGGTACTTCTCCAAAATGTAAATTTACAAGCAAGACAAGATCTATGGTTCCATCAAGATGGGGCACCTGCTGCATTATCATAAAATAGTGCGAAATCATTTTGATTTGGTTTTGCCTAACCGATGGATAGGAAGAGGTTCAATTAATTCTTGCCCACCGAGAAGCCCGGACCTTACTCCTTTGGATTTTTTTCTGTGGGGAATGGTAAAAGAGCAAGTATACCAAACACCAATTGAAAGTGTAGAACATTTAGAAAATAAAATACGTGAGGCATGTAGATCCATCGCTCCAGAAATGTTAATGCATGTTAAAAGATCGTTTTGGGCACGAATTCAAGCTTGTGAAAACAGCGGAGGGCGACATTTTTAGCATTTATTACATTAATGTTATTGAATAAACATTTTTCAAAAATAAAATTTGTTTTACAATACCGAATTTACTTAAAACAAATGATTGAAGTTTATATCAAAATTTACGAATTTATACAGCCCTCTACGTTTTATATTTTTTAAGACGATGAACAATGATCAATGTTACCTCTTCAAATGTATTTTGGGATGCATTTTTAATTTCGTCAGGGTCATTATCATTTGTGAAACATCCTTCTGGATTCCAATTTCACACAATTGATTCCCATACGGTCTACACACATTGTCTATCAAAATTTGATGCACACTGTTTCTACATGGTGCAATTAAGAAAATATTAACTTATTACTATACAGTAATACAGTAATATATTACTATATACTGCTGTGTCATGTCACCTGTATACGAATAATCTGTTGACAGCTGTTTCGGCTTATAAAGCCTCCTCAGCACGGATATAGTCCCAATGTTGGCAACACGGCATAGATCTGCTTCCCTTGTATATGTAGGCGACACTATGTCATCTACTGGCAATTAACACCCACCCGTCCCTGTGGTGAACCTGTACTCTGAACGATATGTGACTTTGTAGTGAACGTTTAACAACTGACAGGAATCGGATCTTATAAGGATGATATTTTACCCACTGCTGAATGGTGTAGGTCGTATATTCGGCTTCTAATAAAATGTGTCCAGGTTTATTTTGGAGTGATCAGGTCTTGGCAAATTTTTCACACTACCCGTTTTGCGAAATTGTGTAACAAGATTACAAACGGTAGATTGTGAAATAGAGGGTCTGTTTTGGTACATCATGTTAAACAATTAACAAACTTCATGATGACTTTGGATTCATTCACTCTCCGTTAAACGCACTATTCTTAAACATGCAGATCACAGATTTCAGTTGTTTGTTAAACATGAACTATGCCAAAACAACGGATGATAATTTCTCGTTTATTAATACTAATCGATGCTTTTGTTATTTTTTAAACTGATTTCCTTAATTACGGCAGTCGAAAGTTTAACCCACCTTACTTTTAGGGTGCCGTATTGTAAATTATTGACTTCTGTGTATAATTTTTTACAACTGTGTCCATTGATTGTTTTTTATGCCAAATGACATACGGTTGAATCCCTTAGATAATAAGACAAAATGGCACAAAAATGCACACAGTTCATTTAAAAAACATTTTATGACATCATATCTTCGTCATAGTAACAGACTGCTCTATTTAAATCCGCCTCAAAATAAAGCTCTTTTTAAATCTTAAGTTACTTGTAAGAGTTTTTTAGAGTTTTTGCCAATAATTGTTATTTTGGATGTTATGCGTTACTTCGTCGACAATCAATATATTAAATACACACCGCACCTTATGGGCTTCACGATTCTTATTTAAACCGCTTGCTGCACCAAAACGGTTTTACTGTTTGCTGACATATTATATTTATTCCGGCAGTGGGCGTAATATAGATCCCTAGGGAGCTTCCTTGTCCTCACAGGAAAATCAGAATCACACCACTACTCGATATTCAATGTAGGCAAAGTGCTGTGAAACGTTCTGAAACTTGACTGGAAAACGGAAGTAAATTTTTTTAGAAGCAAAAGAAAGAACTTTGTGTTAAGTAAAATGTGCAGAGCGACGTGTGTTCATTCAGATTTTTGTTTTTGTGAATCCAGCATTTCTTCCGTACAGTAAAAATTTTTGTGTACTCAATCTTACACCACTTTATAAGGTATTTGTTAAAACTTACAAGCCGGCTCTGTCGCAATCTCATCATAAAATAGACCGGGTTATTTAAAGCAACGCAGAACAATATCGCGTCTTTGACTTGCGGCTTAAAATGCCGCAGCTTGCCTGGTTGCTCACAGCGGGATTTCTTTTGAGAACGTCGCACAAAGGAACTTAGTTGTGGGACGCAATTCCTTAGCGTTGTGCTGATGACATTTTCCTGCTTCTCCTGGCGGGAATCGCTGCTTGCAAAAGAAGTTTTACGCATTCAAAGTTGTCAGAAGTTGAGATGTCTATTTCCGATGTCTATATATAGACGGTATCCAGAAGAAAACCTTTACGAGCGAATTTGTTATTTTACTTGTGACATTGCTTTCTAACAGAACATTCGATAAGGATACAATATTGTATACGAGACACAATATTTCTAAACTGATTTTTCTTATTGTGGAACACGTTTATAATTTAAGTTATCCCATCTTACAATTTTAATTAATTGTAACTTGTAATTGTATATTTTATTAATATTGTCCTAAAGGTTACAATACTCTCCAAAAGCTTTGCATAACATAAAACAAGTTTGATTTCTTGTAAATTTAAACCCAATTACGTTTGTAATATTATAACATTAACAGTCAATATCTCTACAATTCTATTCTCCTTAAAAGTCAATCTGGTTTTCATTCGTGCCATAGTTGTAGGGCGTGATTTTTTGGAAAAGCTTCGACTGGGTTAGTCATGATATTCTCTTGGCTATACTTCACTATATCAATTTTTGGCAACTCCTCAAATAATTATATGTGATATAAAGCAGAGTTTCCAAACACAGTTAGTTCTCTAACACAACTATAATGTACGCTGGAGTTCCTCAAGGACCGATTCTGGGCTGACTACTTTTTCAACGCCCATGAGCTTTTGATAAATGCTAGTAAGTCAGTGGCCCTCGCGTTCAGTAATAATAGGAAAATGGGTGGCATCCCTCAAGATTTTGATGTGATAGTTGAAAATAAAATCTAGAAAGATCTAGGTGTCAATAGAAAGCAGTCTTAGCTCTAATACCTATGTCAACAAAAAAACAACAAATAACATATGGTGTTGTTTTGTGCGATAATTAACTTTAAGATTGGAGAAAGCTCAGATTTTAGAGCTGTAGGGTGACATGGTTTCGTATAACTTAAATAGTACTATGCGATTTAACTAAAATATGTTATTAGCCTACTGCAATGGCAAAATTCACAGTGTTAGGTTAAGTGGCAGTAACACGTGGTACCGGGTATTTTACGGACACGTTTTCTAACCTAGAAGTTGTAACGGCTAAAATGTGATGGTGCATGGTGCAGTGCTGGCTACAAAAGGAATGCAAAAATTAAAATAGGGAAAAAGACTGCATAGGCTTTCAAATTTGCAGAAAATTTATAAAGCCATATCTGGAAGGCGGCGACCGCAACTAAAGGGGCTTATGACAGACGTAGTTGTGTCTGTTGACTTTTTCTGACCCGCCAATAGGCCATAGCATAACACTCAACATGGAAAAGGTCTATAAATCTTATATTGTAAGAAGTCTTAGCGGAGCATATCGTAGAAATGGGAACTTCCGGCATCCACTTCCCGATGCTCTGGGTGAAACTTCAGTGGTCGAGCCAAACCTCAAGCAGGAGGAAGTTCCTGGTAGTCCAACGCCTTCGTCCCGAGGTTCCTGTAAAGAACACTTAACGTCTAACGAATCCATCGGAAGAAGGTCCTGTTACCTTGCTAAGAAGTCTACGTTAGATGGGTCCTCCAGTCCTTGAGCATTTGAATGGGGAGATGTGTAGTGGTATGAATTGACCTAACCTGACCCCATGTAAATCATATATAAAAATGTTAAATAATATCGGACCACGGTGTAAGCCCTGCGGCACACCAGAGGGAACCTCTATAGCATCAGACACAAACTGGTCCATTTTAACAAGCTGAGTTCTGCCCCTAAGAAAACTATCAAACCACGCTACAACCTCATCTCCAAAAAACCTATGGCATCAAGCTTTGATAATAACAGAGTATGGTTTACTTTATCGAATGCTTTGGAGAAGCTGCAAGCAGAGTCCTGAAAAAAGAAGCCTAGCTGACGTTGCCGCAGACGATGAGCTATCCGAAGAAGTTTCAGCCTACGTTTAAGCAGCTACAGGAGTTCTTTCTACGACGAACACAGACAGGCCACATAAACTTACGAACAATATAAACAATTAATAATGTACAAAGGCGCATACGTCATCTATTTGATCCACTTGAAATTAGAGCCATGAACTGAGAGCTTCTATATTCAAATTGCTGGGACCTAAATGACTTCAAAGGTAGAATCCTTCCAGCATGAAACTAAAATAGCAAAAACGCTTAATAAGAGGCTCTCTAAATAAATAATCTGCCCTGGTCAGTTCGCTCTCACCCTGCGACTAGTTTTGCCCTGTTGGGGCTCATCAGGCAGGGGTAGAGAGCAAACTGACCATGGCAGACCGTCGCCTATAACCGCGGCGGGCAGGCTGGTATGAAGGAGAATAGGAGGGCAGATGCCCTCAGTGCCATCTATGCGGAGAGGCTCTCTGTTAGTTTTTATTGGCAACTCGAACCCCGTGATTAGTTTTGCTGTTTTTTCAGCTCATCAGATGGAAAATACCCACTTACCAAACAACACAGACAGGCCAGTTAAAGTAGAACATAAACGTGCGAACAATATGAACAATTAATAATGCACAAAGGTGCACAGCTTCATCTATTTAATCCACTGCAAACTAGAGCCGTGGGTGGACAGCAACTATACTCTACTTGCAGGGACCTATTTGACATCAAAGAAGAAAAATGCCTAATAAAAGGCCGCCTGTTTTGATTGGCAAGTCGGACTATTCTCGCTGTTTTTTTCAGTTCATCAAACGGAGGACGGGGTTCGACTTGCCAATCAAAACAGACGGCCTTTTATTAGACAATTTTGTCATTTTAACTTTATGTTGGAACACTGGAGCGCTTTTCCATTGATGTCATATAGGTTCCTGCAATTAGCTTCCAGCCCATGGCTCTAATTACAGTGGATCAAATAGATGACGCTGTGCACATTTGTGTATTACGAGAATCATGTCAAAATTCCTGCACACAAAACACACTTCGCAAATTAAAGGCATATATTTTTTAAATTACAATAAAGTCATTCAATATAATCCCTTTGCATATACACATTGGCATCGCTTCGGCAGCAATGTAATGTCAAAGTGTTTCAGCAGTTGGAACGCCATATGCTGTTGCAGGGCTTTTATCATTCCAAGTCAATAAATCGGACTTTCTCTTCTCCTTTATAGTGTAGAAACAGAACGAACGTGGGAGAATTTCATAGCAGTTCTTCTCGCTAACTCCTTTGCAAGTCTGTGCAAGTCTTGCATCTCGTCTACACTTTTGGAATCAAGCATTTAATTTTTTTAAGGAAGACAAATACAGTTGTCTTTTGGTATTTGCCTATTGCTTGTTTGTCCATGCGGTCTTCTTCCATTATTGTAGCCACAATAGCAGCAAAAGTGTTGTCGGTAGTATTGAGTCTCCAACTTCTGTTGTCGTCTTTAACACTAGTCTAACGCTCTAGAACGCTTACTCCATCAAATTACTGTTGAACTATCCACACACGATTCCTTGCAAGCTTCTTGTAACGCACCGTGAATTTCGGCAGCCATTTTTTCGCGCAGTTTTGATATACGCACATTAATCCGCAACAGTAACGCGTTATATAGCATCGAACTACCCCGATTGGAGAATTTTTTACACATAAACTGAGTGAACTACCCGCTCTATATGTAGCTAAGTAATATCCCAATGGTAGACTTTTATAATTTGACAACACTTGTTTTTTCATCATCGCCAGTTCAGCGCCAGCTTGATATGTGCAGGAATTATGACATGACTCTCATAATAATGTTCGTCATAAAATGGTGAAATGCCAAGGCATAAGCCATTCTTTGTTTTGAAATTATTGCTAGTCTTTGGAAGAATAAGTTTGGCAAATTATAACACTGGAGAATATTTATAGTCAAAATATGGACTGTACACATAACCGAACAGCGAACTGACCTGACTAAACATGATTTATTCAATAATGGTTCAATGTAATTTACTTCTTAATTACAAATTAATAGCAATTATTGTTTTCAAACACTTTACTAAACATTACTTCCTCATTCAAGTTCATCAACGTATTTTTACAGAAATATTTTATTTCTAATTTGTTTAATTTTACCATGTTAGTTTAAAAAATGGCTAAGTGTCAAAGTCATGCGTGAAGATACCCCCTGTACCTTGTACCTTGACAATTGCTAGCTGTTGCTTTTGAGGACAATCAATATTCAATCTATAAAGAGAAAACTCCTTTTGCAAACAAAGAAACGCACGATATGTTAGCAGCAGCTTCGATGTCCCTCCTGCGCTGTCATATACACTATATCTTGTCATCCGTTCCACAATTATGTCTCCTCTCCTGCCATCTGCGAATGAAACACGACATGACCTCCATCACATTACAAGCGATCACCTGTGGGTAGCATATCCGACAATGGAAACAATTATCGCATGTTCCGAACACAAAAGAGGACGTCAATAAGTCTTTAGCCGGCTGAAATTCTATGCCCCGCTTAAAGCTCCGATAAAGTTATAGCTCGGGATCCCACAGGTTGCGGTGCGGGCCGGGTCTTTTGTAAATTTTGATGAGAAACCCTCCGATATCCGAACGAACGCCATTCGGGGTTCCGTTAGGGTGGTATCTGGCGAAAATCAGGGGTTTTTGACGTGCGATTTCTGACTATACGCTACCGGTTAAGGATGAAGAGAGGTTTTTGGTAAGGCGAGAAAGGTTGAAATAACATAATGCTTAAAAATTATATATTTTAATTGGGTTTATTTTAATGCAAATTTAAATTAAAGCCACTATATCTTACAAAGTACCGCAATTGGCAGCCATTTTGTTTCCAAATAGAGGTGCAAATGGTACGAAGTAAGCAAACGAACGAACGTAGTTTACTATAACTACTATTCAGTTGCGTCAAACTGAACAGTCTAGTTCGTCAGAATAAAATGAACTAGTTCGTTAAACTGTAAAAGACGTGTGTGATACTGACTGAAACAGATGCGGAACTATAGTATAGAATAGTACATGGGGTACCCAGCTTTTGGTTTGGGGGGGGGGGCAAAGCAGGGACGTCTTGTAAAGTATAATTCGGCATAAATAGAAATAATAAATTTTTATAAAATATAGGTACTTATATAATTAATGAAGATATATTGCATGAATAACCTTTGTGGATTTTCTGGAAGGTGACTTAAAACATCTTCTGTGAAATAAAGACCCAAATTATTTATGTTTTCTATGTACTTTGATCATACAAAGCCCCTTTATTACTAATTTCGTTATTGATGAACTCAGTTAGGTGAGGCGCATTCAGTTGCATCGCTCTCGCGTTTAACAAAAAATGAGTTGATACATTTTATTTGGGAGAATAATGATCCGTGATCCGCATAATGTGTAATGATATCATACGAAATACCAAAGGAACATAAATTTCGCCTTAAAAGTTCTACTAATAGTAGCACGATTTCTGATTCAGAATTAACACATCAAAAACTAATGCATTAACCGATGCGCTTTTAGTACAGTTTCAACTTCTCACACCAGAAGCTTTAGAAATTTAAGTTGGGAGTTCACATGTACAGGTGCTAAAGATACAATTGTAGTAATTTTTACTCCCCAGGGAACGAGACTCGATGGATAACTAACATTATTAAAACTGAGAATGACAAATGCCTCAGCATTATGCGTCAAGCCAACTTTCTAAAATCGCCAGCGCATTGCTCTCAAAAATTAACCGACTACTTAATATTTTAACCAAATTAAACTTCATTTAAATAAACTGAAATATATTTAATTGCATTTTTAACAACACACCGGGTTTTAATTCGTGCTGTAAATGCTTTTACTGGATTCCTAAAACTTATATTAAATAAATTGACTTTCATAAATGTAAGTTCGGATGTATTTTTAATTTTTTTGTATTAATTGGTAAAATGTAATGTGAATTTAGTTTGGTACAAAAGTTAGACTTACCACAGAATATAAGACAGATTCTGATGTGATTCCATATAACAGTAGTTAGTTGAACAATCTTTATAGGAAAAGGTAGAAGAGCTGAACTAAGCAGAAATCGTGTTATGACTCATCCTGACCAAGATAGTCTTTTAAAGCTATATCCGCCCTAAGACGACGATTCGTAACAACAAGAATGTTGCAGTCACAGCTTCAAAACGCACATGGCATCAAATAAGCTTGGAAACCATTATTACCAACGACTTATTAGAGAAGGTCATTTGCAAGGGTCAAATATGAGTTCTGGATGAAAATTGTGAAATACTTGCCTATAAATTTTAATGCATTTACAATTTTGTAAATAAGACAATTTTTAGGTGTACACACATAATTAACCAGCTAAATGTATGGGAAATTGGAAGGGCATAGAATTGGCAACACTGGTCAATACTATACTAGTATAGTATAGATATAGTATAGATATAGTATAAATAATACAGTTGTGCCATCTAGCGACGAAAAAATGTACATATATCATACGACATGTAAATATTTATCTACTTCGAGTGTGTTCAAGAAAAGTTTATAAAAGATATAAATTCTAGCACGGTTCACTCCAATGCCAATATTTAAATAATGAGTCAGTCTTAAAGCCGTAAATATAAGCTTTTGTTCGTTTACACTGTTTTTCATTGCAATTGACTGATATAAAAGAAAAAACTAAAACCAAACTAAGTATAAATAACTGTATTTTATTGGTTGTCTAATTATTGTTTAAAATATTGGTTTAAAACCCATTGCTTCCAGAATTGTTAATTTATATACTTTTTTTACATTGGTGTAGTAATCTGGTTTTTTCTCTGCCGAATGTGTGATTGTTTTCTTTTAGGTGTTCACTCATTGTAAAATACGTATTTTTATTATGGAGTTCTTTTATTCTTTTTTCCAATTTCCTCCTGTTTCACCATATAGGTTGCTGTTTCTTTAGAAAATACTTTGTACACTCTTGAGTTTTCTCTTCTGTCTTCGTTTTATATTGCCTAAATTCTGTTTTATAGTGTTGGTTGATTTTAGGTTGATTTTAAGATTTGAGCTTTTTTGTATTATTCGTCTTATTTTCTCTGATATTAGCCCAAGTATGTTATTGTTCTATACTCCTCAGTGCAGTCTTTTCCTTCATTCGTATTTTCTTCTTTTCTGTTATCCCTTGCACTTTCTTGTTCCTTTTCTTACATTTTTTGCTCATTACTCTATTATCCTTTAAGTTGTTGACAGCCATCTGTTTTATTGTGGTAAGTCCTTGTTGGTATTTTTCCGTTGTTGTGGGTAATTTTTCTATGCTATTGACGTATGCCCGAAAAGCTGCCATCTTCTGTTCTCTGGGGTGGTTTGATGAGTTATCAATGGTTGTGTCAGTTCCTGTTTCTTCTCTATAAATTGCGAATTGTACTTCCTTTCCTCTTTTAATTATGTGTTATGTGTTATATTCAATTCTGTCAAAACCTTTAGCCAAACATGCTAACCAATCTTCGATCAATTCTTTTGTAACGTCATTTTTAATTTCTGTTTTAATCCTTTGCAAAACATTTGTTAGTCCATTTGATATAGATCTATTTTTTGATATTGTCACAGCTTTTGCTAAATTAATTTCGACAGTAATTTGTTCGAAGGGTTCCCTATACTTCGCATATTTCTTTGAGTTCTTCCCATTCACTTTCAACAAGAATTTCTACTTGATTATGTACCAACCAACAGACACAGCTACAGATTCTTCTAATTTTATTATTCTCTCAAACATATTTGTTCCACCCAGTGGAAACATCATTTTTTAATTTCAGTGGAATAGAACCTGGGTTGATTCTTTCTTGCGTTGACAGTATATTTTCTTTTGCACTTCGATGAAGTATTCAACGATATTTTCTACTTTTTTTCGTAATTTGTCTACCCCGGCTAAACAAATGCCATGCATTACCTAAATTGAATGTGTGGGTAAACCAAGGAGCATGTTTCCATTTGGTCAATTTAACTGCATTTAACTATAATTAGGTGTATTGTCTGCAACTACCACTTGCATTTTTTTCCAAAATATCCCATTCTGTAGCTACTTGTTTCAACTGAGAACTGAAGTTTTCGGAAGTGTGGCTTTTACTTTTTTACTTATCGTTTATAGGATCTGCAGTAACAGAGAGGTAACCTTCATTGGTTGAGGATGTCCACCCATCGGTCGTTAATACTATACATTCAGCATTTTTTAAAGCAACTTTAGTTTATTTTTGACAGTATCGAATTTTACCTCTAAAAGAGAATTAACAATAGTATTTCTACTTGATGGTTGATATTGAGGCTCTAATTTCTTGAGTAATTAAAATCCTACATCGATAACTGTGTTCAATGCTTGTAAATCTTTTATAATAATATAGATCTATGTGCAGTTGGTTGCGTTGCAAACAGCAATAGCATATATATGCATTTTAATATTAGATTTTTAATTTTCTTTCCACTTGTTTTGCAATATCTTTTTATAGGATTAATAATTATATTTGATAGTTTTTGAAAAACTAGACTATTTGCTTTGAAAAAGGTGTACATATCATGTGTTGGTAAAACAAGTCGTTGTTTTGGCATATCCCTTTCAAAAAGATACAATACCTTACGAATTGGATTAATATTATAATAAATCTCCATACGTTCGCCTAGCTCCATCTCTTCACGTATGTATAACACAACTATTTACCAAGCTTCACGCGATTATACGGATTTAAATTAGCAGCATACTCATTCTTCGGCGGTCTAGTACGCTTTCCACACACTAGGCCGTCAAACGGCGGCATCTGTCGACACATTAGTAACGTAGTAACATACCGCCGTGATTAACGAATTAATTCAGATTTTGGGCGGCTTTGCATTAACTAAGAAGGCGGAAACGTCCTTTTTACATGAATTAACAACACCGCCGGCATTCGATAAGCCAGTATTTTTTTTTTTTTTTAAAGAAAAGCCAACTTACGTATAAAGTATGTGTTTACGAATTTGATTGTCATAGAAGGAAATACTATCGTATAATGAAGATGTAAAATAATCCTTTGGATACCATGATAGCTTACTCAAATATGTTACGCAAATTCGTAATGTGGATATCAAAAAAATATTTTTAATTTTAGAAATTCTAAGGAATTCAACACATGGAGGAGGGGCCAAAAAACAGGGAAATTAGAAACAAAATCATTTCCGTTTAGCTTTAGCGTGTAATATAATTTAGTCACAATATAGATATTATTCGCTCGTCTTACACTTTCTTCTCAAATCTCCAACTTCGGATCTTTAAACGAAGTAATACACATTATGAATATTAAAATTGAGTCTCCAAAAAAAATTACTCTTTATAGTAATTTATATTACTTATGAAGCACCCTGTACACTAGGAAACAGACTGCACAAGTAAACAGTTATCAATTTAGGGGTGATCAGTTCTTCTTGCTATTATTACTTACAACCGTTTGTCAGACAAACTAAACTTTAACATCCGAACATTTGTTTACGACAACGATGATAATAACGCAACCCTGACCTAATTCAATGTAAGTTATCTTCGTGCCTGGTTAAAGCAAACGGTCGTATTCATTGCCTCATCCCACATGATATGATCATCTAATTGCTAATTCCGTTTGCCAGGTAGTTCCCAATTAATTTACCGGCTTCTGACCCCCCAAGTTGAACTCCCCTTTGACGTGTGGTCGGCGCATTAGCGGTTGCATTGTTTATCTAGCATGACATGTTGTGATGGGATAATCGCCATAAACAATGTACTCTGTCGAATTATTATAGGACGTGAGGGACGGAACGGCCCATGTTTACTAATGCGGAGGTTGGTTGGAGCAGTGCTTTAGAACCGAGTTTGAGCTTAACATCAATAAAAGTACTTAGATAACATAAAGCAGCAGTTTTAAAGAATAATTTTAGCATTACGGGGCATCCCACATTGTTTGGAATTCCTCATTAATATTACATTTAGCATGGCGTCTACCTTGAAGGCAACCTGAATGACAGACACAACCTTTAGCAATAGGCATCTTGTATTTGCACAATTAACCAATGCCTGCAAACACATTGTGTGGGCTTCTCTTACCATAGAATACATTGGCGTACTTTACTCCTGTTAACTTTACAATTTTGTCATAAACTTACACACTCAAGTGCTCGTACGGTTCAAGTGTAGAAACCTTTGAAAGGGTTGTTTTGCTTTAATAATTCCAACGGAAGGTTTCGACAGACACTAGCGAAGTTAAGGTGAAAACATATAAAAAAGAAATTACAAAAATAATCACCCGACGAAGTAAAGACACATGGGAAGTGTTAGTATTGTAGGTCTTATATTTTCTTCTTTTCATCGGCTTGCATTTTAATAACAAGAAGTAGCTGCGGTACCCGCTATACCCATTGGAGCGTTGGCTAAAGCACACCCATTGAACACGCTCTGCGCGTTCGTAAAATAAAAGAAAGGAAACGGTTTTCCATCGTCCATATGTCAGGCGAACGGCAGTATGTCGTGTTTACCGTATTGGCCAGTATGCAAAAGCTTTAAACCGCAAAAGAATTCGGAACCAGAGTCATTACATAGCACCACTTACTGGGCCGAAAGTATTACACTTTCCATCTCCTAGAGTGCTAACTATACCTGGTGCACACCTCTTAGACTAGAATACATGTCCGAGTCGCCTAGAGACATGTGAAGCGCGCCGCCTGCTCAAAGAAACCTCCCAGTACTGGTCATCCTAGGGTACTAGCAGCCTGGCTCACGCCTTCTCCATGATGTAGGTAGCTGGAAACCTGGGTGCTTATTCTCCTGTCAAGCTGGCAACTCCAGCGGATGGCTGTCTATATTATAGAATATAGATAATAACAAGAAGTTACTGCTGCCGCCCTGCTCCTTAACACGTAAGCTTTGCTTTGCGCGTTGGATGAATTAGAGGAAAATTAAGAATTGAGAAAAGTGGCATCTGGTAATTCAAAATGGCTATATCCAGCCGGGAGCCGGAACACATAACTTGTGTAAGGGTTCCACCTAAAACTGACCAACGTATTCAGTATGAAGCAACGATCTATGACCTGAAGCTGTCGTAAATAACAGACGGGTTCGCCACGTTCCACTGTTTTGCAGCGGAGTGGACCGTATCCAAAAATTGTGTTTAGGCTATTTTAGAATTTTTTTTCCGTACACATAAATCAATGAGTATTATTTGGTATGAACTACAAATATTTCTCATCTAATAGCTTCTAATGTATGACTAAATCGTTTCTTTCCTAATTTAATGAGTAGTATCTATTTTTATAACCATGAATGGCAATATTCCGATTTCAATGCGGCAGCCCATACTTTCTAATTTTTGATCGCGGTGTGCAATCGTCTGCTGCCCTGTTTCTTCACAGTTTTGAAATGTACAAGAATAATGTTATTCCAACAATTGCCGTGTTATATAAAAATTGAAAAATCATAATCGACTGCTTCGAGCATACCCTGCTAAAGTATGTTAAAACTATTGGCTTTTCAATGAAAAAAAGGTGGAAAAGAAGCAGTGCTTGATGGAAAGCCAGGTAATAAGAAAGTGGAGATACGATTATTTAAAATCTATAAAAGTGTATAGGCAGGAAAATCCGATATTTTTCCTCGACGAAACATGGTACGATACCCATGATATAATAAAAAAAAAGGATGGGTTGATGACTCAGTAAAGTGCAACGTCAATATTCCGGCGTCAAAAGAAAAAAGAATAATGATTCTACACGCAGGAGGTGAAAAAGGTTTCGTTCCTGGAGCTCTGTATCTTAGATGTAAAAACTTAAAAGAAGTAAGCGCCGATTATTTTTCTGATATGAATGCAGAAGTGTTTGTAAATTGGTTCAAAAACATTTTATTTCCCAAATTGCCACCAAACAGCGTCATAGTAATGGACAACGCTAGTTACCATTCGGAACAACTGGATAAAATTACAAGTACAACAACTAATAAGGCAACCATTCAAGAGTTTTTAAGAAAAGAAGATTTATATTTCGAAAAACAATTGTTGGAAGTGCTTGACGGAAAAAATTTTTCGAAGAAATTTAAAATTGATATTCTAGTTTTTGAATGTAGACACACCATTCTACGATTACCTCCATATCATTGCATTTTCAACCCTATTGAAATGATATGGGGGCAGTTTAAACAAAGAATTCGACGAGGGAACACCGGTGGAAAATTTAGCAATGAAACGCTACTAAAAATTAGACACGAAACTGAAATAACAAGTGTCTGTGCATGGAGAAATTCATTGCGGCATGTACTGGACATTGAAAATCGGTACAGAGCGAATCATGTACAAGAATTAATAAAAGAAGTTAATCGTGATTTTAGCAGTGAAAGTGATAGTGAGTGATTTTTTTTAGTTTGTGTCTCTTGTAATGTGCTTATTAACAAGCTGTAATGAATATAATCGATACCGTGTAAAAATTTTATTGTGCACTATTGTAAATTTTTTCTAACAAATGTAAATAATTTTCTACTTACTAATTTGTATGTTTTTATATTAAATTTGTGTTAATTCGTTATGACATGCAAAGGCTTCTATTTTATACATCGGAAAATTTAATCGCAATAAAGTATCACATAAAAATATTTCGCGAGTCGCGCAGTTTGCATCAGGTCTACTTTAAATAAAATTTGTTATAAAAGCTTCTATATTTTATTGATTGCTAAATTATCACAACTAACAAATTTCATAAATTTATAGTGGAAAAGTAAAAATTTTAGCCAACAAGATTTTTTTGAATACGGCCCATTTAGGAACTTTGAAGCGTGCCACTAATCCCAATAGTTTAGGACGGCCGACCATAAGGTTGTAAAAACCCTCATTTACAACACAATAGTTTACGACGACCGACCATCAAGCTGTAAAACCCTCTGCATAAGTCAGTGTCATAGATCGTTGCTTGATACTATAATTACGTACACAACCATTGTGCTTGAAGTACAGATAAAGTACATCGCCCACTTAAGGAACTTAATTAGTGCAAGTCAGAGAAGGTTTTCATGGTGCCTTATTCGAACGCCTTATTGCCTTATTGATGATGACATTACTTAAAGACACGAAATTATTGTTTCTGTTATGCTGTAGGGCCGTCTTTCACGTATGATAACTTAATTAACGTGCAGGGAAAGCGGCTTTCTGTCCTATGGTGACATTTATTGAATTTTTTGAGTGGCCATTCTTATACATTTCGAAATCCAATTTTGGTCAGTACACTGCAGATACTGCGCATTTATCTAGTATCTACAGTAGATGTTGCATATACGACAAACAGAATCAACGAATATTTTTTTATTAATGCATATGCGGCTTTTTTATTTAGTAGAAGGAGCGCAAAATGTTCATAGTGTTCATATATACATAAATCTCATTTTTTATTTTTTTGCACATAGGCAATTTCGCTTAGCAGGGCAGTATATTTTGTTTATTGTATCTTGGCCACAGTTCACAAAAAGACTGCACAAAGAGTGAGCAAGTCAACGCCAAATGCATGAAACATTTGTGGAAACCCTAAACAATAATCTTTTCAATTAATTGGGACAGTCATTGAACAAGCACGTATTATGTGAACTGGCGGGCTGTGAAAGGTATAAGCAAATCGTAATTTATTTGTTAAATTAACAATGCCCATGCAATATTATTGCGACAATCATTTGTCACTTTTTTCCAGTCCATCTAGCAATTCTAGGTTAGCTTTTATTGGTGTACATGCGATTTTTACGTAATAACTAAGGTGACCAACTTCTCAAACCAGAAAATCCGGACGCATTCATGGTGATATTTGTATTATAGGATAAAGTGGGATGGTCACAGAAATCTTGTTTATTGTTGTGTGTTGGCGCAAGAAGCAGCGGGTTTGCGGCGCATGCTCAAAATGTACAATTTTAAGACGTCGAAAAGGTCTGTTTTTGTTTCTCATCTATCTGTCCCTGTCAGTGTGTTACTTCAGGTCGTACAGGTTATTTTTTTAATTGTTTAATGGCCCTGCCAGCTTAGGGCAATTAGCCAGCTCATTACTTGTATGTTTATTGATATTAAATTGTATACATTGCTTAATACATAACATTCACAACATCTATGCCTTACGCGGGATTCGAACCCGCAGCCTACCTGGCCATAGGTAGTCGCGCTTCCGCGCTACCCACTAGACCAGCTAGGCCGGCGTCGTACAGGTTATGTTTATGTTAAAAAATTAGGCTTTTTAAGATTACGTCATCCAATATGGCGTCCAGGGGGCAAATAGCGCACGCATGGGACGCGCCTGCGAAACCCTAGAAACAGACGCGTGGCTGATAGAGTTGGGTCCTTCATGACCAAGTCGTTCAAATTGAATGACTCATGCCTTGATTTGGCTCACAGCTAATGAATCAGCGTCGTTCGTGCGTCGTACATGGTTAACGGCTGACGACAGCACACGACGAGAAAACAGCATGACAGCATATTTATGTGCTGTGGCCAGACAGGAGACACCGCTGTCACTTTCAATTCACGATCCTTATGAACGACTTGAATGATCCGAATCTACGCGATTGGTTGAACGATTTGAATTTAATCGAATGTCCCAGCTCTAGCGACTGACGTTGGCATTAAGTAATGGGGTTTCTATGACAGCGCGCTAGAAGCTGCATCGTTTTGAAATTTGCCCCCTGGCAGTCGCTCAACAGGCACGTGTTCTAAAAAGCCTAATGCAGTATCTGATAACCCCAATTCCCATTTTTGCTAAGGTATGTAAAACAATTTGATTCGTTATTTTATTACCTAGAGTTTTTACACATCTTTTTTTTTAATTGCCCTTTTCATACATACCGTTTCTGACCAAAAACAAAAAAAATATTGTCAAAACGAACATGAAAGATTWCCTTCCTGGCCTTCCAAACAGGCAGGGACAATAATAATTTTAAAAAATACGAGAAATTGTCGAAAATACCATMGGAAATTTGTTGCCTGGTTGKCTGGTCTCAAAAATTTGACTGGACACGTCTACGTCTCTTTCTTCACCTCGTACAACGTACATATTCTTGACAGTGCTGTAAATTTTAAAGGACGTAAATACATAAATGACAGCGGTTGAAACGTTGACAGACATCGACCGGCACGAACCTATAATATTTAACCGGTAATGAAGATGTTGCATTTTCTAACAGCTCCTTTAGTACAAAAACATTTAATGTGATATTAATTTTCTGTAACCAACCCTGGTTTTAGGCTCATACTTGTTAGTTCGGTTCTAACTTGCTTTCAATGTGAATGCGCCAACGGACCCTGCGCAGTTTCAATTCGGCACAAACTTGTACTTATGTATTTAGCGTTCTATGTAAATATACGATGTCTGTGGCCAGGCATTAGATTATGCCGGCTACGTAATTGCGTGCTGATACTAGAGAACTAAATACCTAGACTTAGAAGTTTAATGTAATAAGATTTTGTGATAAATAATCCTCGAGCTTGTAGGGCCAGATGCATGCGCAGTAAAGATTATAATATGGAAACGTCATGGCAACGGTACAACAAACAACAGGACCTGTCGCACATTTGGCTAATCGCCATTCACTTTGTCACACCAGCGAGGTACATCGCAGACTCGCTGCCCTACGAACGACTTACAGGTCGTTACAATATTTTCTCGTGCATGCCATAACAATTATTAGCCGTCTACATAATAGATGAGATGTCTGTGGTTGACAATAATGTGACACATGAAACTATGAAGTTAGCTACGCCTAACTGCATGAAAAGACAACTGGCAACATTGAAAAAGTAAAATACCGTGTGCACATTTTTAGCTCAAACTATAAAAAAACCGGACAAATCCAAACAAAATTTTCAAAAACCGGACAAATCCGGATACCATATTAAGTACGGACTCATAGACAAAAATCCAAACCTGTCCGGTCTAAATCCGGACGGTTGGTCACCTTAGTAATAACGCTAAATGAAATTTATAATAAGAAGTTCAGCATAAGTAAAGCAATCACTTAGACTACTGGAACTTTTTAAACAACCAGTAGCTTCGCATTTCATATTATTGCTTCTTTATAAATTGCGTTTTGCCATCACGTCTAGTATAGTAATTCGACACTTAAAACGCATTGTAGCCGACGCGAACCTTTCTTCTTTTATAAAATGAACCCTGAGCTTCCCTTGCAACCTGAAAACTGTGTTAACGCCCTTTGTTCTAATTAAGTTGCTTGCTGTGAAAGATGAACACTTGGTTGTCCCAATTAGCGAACTTGTTTACCTCTGTCGCCTCACAGATTTCCGCGTTGTTGAGAATATGAGCTGTGTCAGCACCATTGCGATCAGACAAAAAGATATTTATCAAAAAATTGTCTCTGAAAATTTATTATTCATTCATTCATCCACAATTGTGGCTCACTAAACAACATCCAGCGTGTTAACTTTTTTTCAGAAGGGATGAAGCTATTAATTCTGTTATATCTTCTATAAGTTTTTTGTTAATTATTGGACATATGAATATATGTCCGTTTGTCCGTTTATTTAACTAAATCAAAAATCACTAGATTTGTACATATTCACTAGTCCATCTGTGGTGTGGGTTGTCCACAATCAGGCTGTCGTTCTGCCCCTGGGTATGTATTGTTTTTTCTTACATTTTTTCGGCCTTTATTTTTGTGAAGATTAGTCCCATGTTCTGGCACTCCGCTGCCGACTTCACTGGCCATACCATCTTGAGCTGAGAGTAAAACATTAATTATTATAATATCTAGCACCCGGTATTTATAGTGTATCTACCATTTTTGATTAAGGTAAGGTACCATCATTAATTTCGATCATTTGCTCTTTATCTTTACTACTTCAGGTTTCCTGATAAGTTACTGGAATTTTCCAATTTGAGGTGCTTGCTTTGTTGGCCTTATTTCTGTCGTCGAATATACTTATACCTATAAGCTGACCCTCCGCGAAGTGAGGTAAATTATATAATTAATTTTGTACAGCTTACTTACATTACTTTGATTCAATCGTTAGGGCCGAACGTCGAGGTCACAGTAAGGTCATCCATCAGTCCATTTTATATACCGAGGGTCTCTGTCTGTCTGTTCATACCTGTAGGGAGCTAAATATAAGAAAGGAAGCTTGCTTACTTACCGGAAATCGTCGAATTGCATAACCACCCAGGCCACCAACACCACACTGCACATACCACCACCATTTGACAGGATACAGATAAGTGAACACCACCTTTCGATATTACACTATACGTAGCGGTTATTGAATGTACATGAGATCAGACTGAGATCGATACATAAAGATTAATTGTAAATCTGAGCAAAGCTTTGCGAAGAGTCACAAATTTTATTTGTTTGTTCACCGCATATACGTTAATTATAAATCAGTACTGCCCACCTTGTGTACAACCGCCTGCACATATTTTATAACTTCTTTTTATCTTATATTAAAGAACTGTATCTTTCCAAGTAGTCATTTATTTAGCGGTTTTCCAAATTTCCCGCACGGTGGCCGTATTAGTTACTTTAATAATAAAAAATTTGGTGGCGCCCATAAAGCATCACCAGTCCCAATTGTAAATTTACCATAAAGGTAAGTTTATAGTGAACCCACGACCTCGCCCCGCTGTCAAATAGCTGCCTCGCAACATTTGTAACTAAACTCCTCTCAAGGAGCAGTTACAGTACAGGGCGAGGAAATGAGAGAGGTGGCCGGTCATATCTCATAAACCAGTAGCCCTARAGCTTTGAGGTAAMAAAATTCTTAAGTAAGGTGGCCAATAGAAATTCGAGTTTGTAAAGAGGGCGCTGTGGTACCTCGAAATTACAAAATTAACGTTTGTGTCATTTTTAGCCTAATAAATGTCTGCGGTATTAAACCTTTTAAGATTGTTTGTACTAAAGTCTACCATTATTGTTTAGAACATTTTTTTGTTAAATGTCAAATAAAGGTGAATACTAATATGGAAAATCGATATTTTTTTAGTTTAGCTTGACCGATTTCAACCAACGAGGTGTCATTTTCAACAACTTATGTGCCTTTATAAAAAGAAATTTTAAGTTTCAGAACATAGTTTGTGTGTTGACCGCAAGAGGGCGTTTTCTGAAATTACTACCTAAAATTTTTTTCGAAATTTTTAAATGGTGCGGTTTTCAGCATTTTAGTATACCTATATACAATTGTTCTTTTAATGAAATAAATAGMCTTATGTCTTTGCATTTAAAAATTTCGAGAAAAATTGATATTTAGGTAGTCACTTTAGAAAACGCYCTCTTGGCGGTCAACACACAAAGAATGTWCTGACACTTAAAGTTGCTWTTTATAAGGGYACATAATCTCTTGAAAACGACACCTCGTCGGTTGAAATCGGTCAAGCCAAACCTGAAATTTTAGCGATTTTCTATATTAATATGCACCCGCCCCCCACTCCTTTATTTGATATTTAACAAAAAAAAATGTTCTAAACAAAAATGGTAGATTTCAGTCCAAACAATCTTAAAATGTTTAATACCGCAGACATTTATTAGGCTAAAAATGACACAAACATTAATTTTGTAATTTGGAGGTATAGCAGCGCCATCTAGCGGTCACTTTTCAAACTTGAAAATATTTTCTAGCAATTTCTCTTGGCCACTTTAGTTAAGACATTTTTTACCTCAAAGCTCTAGGGCAGCGGTCGCCAACCTCTTCAATGTGTTGAGCTACTATGTTAATTTTGGAATAAACAGTGAGCTACCCACACGGAAGCCACGTAACGCAACGTAAATGAAATAATCCAGAGTTAATTTATCATTATATGTATTTATTTTACTATTTAACTGGTAATACATAATACATGTCATAGGTACTAATAATAAACTAATAACAAAACAACTAATATTACTAGTACGTACTTGTTCATAGCTACATTCCTACCTACCAAACGAAGGTGTTTGAAAAATAAACACAAACTTTTATCCAGCCACAACGGCATGTCACGTAAGATTTAAAAATTGTTATTAATATCAACAAAAAAGTAACGCACTATCATAAACATAAACATTGAGAAATAAAAAAGCACGTTCAATGGGAAGGCTGACACTCAGACTCATCGATAATTTTTTTAATGTTTGCAGTATAATTTGATACAGCCATTCGAATACAATTATCCAAATGTTCATCTGTAAGTCGATTGCGATATTTGTTCTTAATAAACTTCATATTGGAAAAAGAAGATTCACACAAATAGGTTGAACTGAATAATGCTTTCACTTTCAAGGCAACACGGCATAGAACTGAATATTTGTCTTTGCTTACAATAGACCAGATACATTTGGTACTTGAGACTAACGATTTTAAGGCTAAATCATTTTGAAACTCAATTACTTCCATTTCTGTTGCAGCGATGTCTTCGCCAAAGTTCTGCATAACACAAGTTGCAAACTGTTGGATATCAATTTCCATAAAGGGTGAACCAACAAACTGCGCTACTAAAGCCATTTCGTCGAAGTCCTTAAAACGATTTTTGAAGTTATTCTTCAAGGTAGAAACTATTTCTACATGATATTTGCTGTCATAGGGTTCTAATGGATTTTGAGATATCTTTTCTGAAAGAATAGGAAAATGCTTGGCATCGCTGTTAATTAGGTTTTGTTCCCAAAACTCCAGCTTTCTGATAAATGCTTTTATATCAGAAATCATTTCCGCTAGTTCTTTGTCTCTCCCCTGAAGCTGCAAATTAAGTTCGTTTAATTTCTCTGTAATGTCCACGAGAAAACCAAAATCCCGAAGCCAGATTGAATTTTCTAGTTCCGGAATCGGTTCATCGCGTTGTTTGAAAAATTGAACTATGCCAGATAGGACATCATTAAAACGTTTCAGCACTCGTCCTCTACTTAGCCATCGGACTCCAGAGTGAAGGAGTAGGTCCCCGTATTGACAGTCGACTTCATCGGCCAAAGTTTTGAATAATCTTCTTTGTAATGCTTGAGCTCTAATCTTGTTCACAATTTTTACCACCAGTTTCATAACGTTGTTTAGTTTCAGAAAATTTCCACATAATGCTTGCTGATGGATAATGCAGTGGTAAGAGAGAAATTGCGGAAAAGTTTCATCTTTACGACATAACGCCACCAGACCCTTATCACAACCCACCATAGCTGGAGCGCCATCGGTTGTCAAGCCTACCATTTTCGATATTGGAATTTTCTCGGAAGAAATAATATTTTTTAAATGAGAAAACAACTCCTGTCCAGTGGTGTATCCTTTCAGTGGAATAAACTTCAAAAGATCTTCTTTAATCGTAAAATCACTAAAAACCATCCTGACGAACACGGCCATCTGGGCAGTCTCAACCACATCTGTTGATTCATCCAGTTGAAGTGAAAAATAAACACAGTTATCTAAGTCAGTTCTTAACTGTAAAAAAATATCATTGCTCATTACTTCTACACGTCTCATCACTGTATTAGCAGAAAGTTGCATAGATTTTATAGCTGAAAGTATCTCGTCTTTATTTCTAAAGTTGGCAAATAACGAATCAGCAGCTTCTAAAAACGCCTGTTTTATCATTTCCCCGTCTTCATAAGGTTTCTTTTTTTGTGCAATTATCTGGGACACACGGTACGATGCTTCAGTTGCAGCCTTATTTTTGTCGACTGTTCTTAAAAATATTGATTGTTGTCCGATTAACTGATTTTTTAACTGTTTCAGTTTCTCCTTTCTGGCGACAGAATGTAGTGGGAATGATTTTTCAAAATTAGAATGTACAGTTGTATGATGTCTCTCAATATTTCCTTTTTTAGCAACGGAGACCGAAGTATTACATAACAAACACACATTTTTACCTTTAACTTCTGTAAAAAAGTACTGTTCTTCCCATTCCGAATGAAAGTGGTATGTCTTTACCTTCTTACTACTGCTTGCCATAATATTCTTTTTTGTTGTTCTCTACTAACCCAACCGCTGGACGTTGGTTATGCGTTCAGGTTCAGTTTTAAACTAAGCGCAATGTCGCCGCACCGTGCGTATTTATACCGTTCAAAGCAATCCAGACCGTTCTCTCTCGAACACTAACGCGCTGGTCCGGCCGGTCGGTTCTAGCCGCTTCTAGCTTGATGGCGTCAGCGGCATCGCTCACCGCAACGTTGCCGCTGTTTATGTTTAATATTATGACAATTACATTTTTTTGTGGAATTTTCGGAAGCTTCTCTGATTTTTGCAGTTTGTGTTTTTAAAATTGTGAGAGCTACCAGAATTGCATCCGCGWGCTACCGGTAGCTCGCGATCGACAGGTTGGCGACCGCTGCTCTAGGGCTACTCGTTTATGAGATATGACCGGCCACCTCTCTTMTTTGCTCACCCTGTACATACACTACAATGACTACGCGAACCGGTTAGAGACAAGGACACTGTAGCCAAGCGCTAGGACCAAGCCGCAAAACTGTTATCTTATGTTTCAAATTTCTTAAACATCTTTATTGATTTTGAAACAAAAATTAAATCTGTTTGTGAATTAGAGATCGTCAGAGTTTCGTACGATGGCCAATCATCAATTGAATAGAGATAAGAGAAATATTTAGAAATTGTGAGTAAAGTAAAAGAAAAGTTTGCCAATTTTTTTTATTAAGTATCTGCGCAATTGACAAGAATCTGGCATCGCAGAAAACTGATATATGCTAAAAAATTGAAGTAGATATTTTGATTTTTAGGATGCTTTCAATTTAATATTAGATCCTCCTTAATACCTAATTATTCATCTTATTTCTACAAGAATAGTCTTCACAAATTGGCAGTGCTTTGAGTTAATATTAGCCATCATCAGTTCCTAGTAATCTAAGTACAGAAATACAAAGGAATTTATAAAACTAATGTCAAATTCGAAATAAGCAATTTTGACTTCAAACAAAAAAGTTGCCTGCATGCCATAGTACAAACATGAATTAAATGATCAAATAAAGAATTTAGAATAGGACAACTAAAATTACAAAAATCATTAAAAATTGTAAGATTACCTTTATCTATAATTTTGCATATATCAGGAATTTATATAAAATTTAATTTCGAAGATTTGTTAGAAACCTGTAAAGAATTTAAATTATTTAAAGAGGCAGTGTGTTTAAATGACAATAAATGATTTGCTAACGAAGAATTTGTATTAAGCATATCAGTATTTTTATGATTCTCACATTGTTTCAAATGTGCATTGTCTCTAATTGAAAATGATCTTCCCGTTTGACCAATATAAACAGAATAACAAGCGTTACAAGAAAAAATATAAACTCGCGAATGGACCAGCAAACCTAAGAGGATACCAAATTTTGGCTTCTTGAACATGAATGGTGTTAAAAGGAAACTTAAATTTTGTTAAATATTTAAAGTATAATTTTTGTAATACATGATTTGGAAAGTTACTATTAAAAGCAATTTGAAAAATTACACTCAATTCCTTTTCAAAAGCATTTAAAGAAAGAGGTAATTTAAAAAGTCTCTTAAAAAGAGAATGAAATACGGATATTTTGTGTGAATGAGGGTGAAAAGAAAAGTAATTAATAATGTTGTCGGTGCATGTGGGTTTTCTAAAAATTTCGAAAGATAGGTAAGGAGAAGACTGATTTCACATAATTAATAAATCTAACAATGGAATTTGATTACTAAGGGAATTAATAAATGTAAGAAAATTATTTGTCATTGTGATTTCCTGTAAAAAGGCACAAAACATCATCTACGTAAGTATACCAAAAGTTAATATAGGAAGGAAAGCAAACGKTTGTGAAAATATCTTGTTCTAAATTATTCATAAAAAGTTCTGCTAAAAGTGGGCTAAGAGACGAACCCATTGCTAAACCTGAATKTTGTATGAAATATTTATTATCGAAACAGAATAATTTTTGATTTAAGACAAATTCTGTTAATGAAACCAAATTATTTTTGTGAAACACATGTAAGTTACAATTTAACAACAGATTATTTAATATTAGAATCTTAAATTTATCAAGTGCTAGTTTTTTTAGATAAATCAAGGTTTAAAATTTAAAATTCCACGCAAGAAAATTGATATTAAAGACATTCATTTACAGGCAGTAGACTGTGAGACAATTTTAAATAATTTAACTTAGAAATTAAAAGGCCTTTGATTCCAAATATGATTTCGTTGTTGCAAAAATGTATTAAAAGCATTTCCTGTGTTTCACAAAAATAATTTGGTTTCTTTATCAGAATTTGTCTTAAATCAAATTTTTGTTTTATTTGATCATGAATTCATGTTTGTGTTTTTGGCATGCAGGCTATTTTTTTTGTTTGAAGTCAATTGTTTATTTCGAATTTGACAACATCAGTTGTATAAATTCTTTTGTATTTCTGTGTTTAGATGATGGCTAATATTAGCTGAAAGCGCTTTGCCAATTTGTTAAATATAGTGGATTTAATAGACTTCGTGAAGATTATTCTTGTAGAAGTAACATTACTACATATATCCACTTTGTGAAAATTGACCAGTTTACATTATTTAATTCTGTTTAATTCTCGGATGTTTAAATTTCGCTTTAGTTATTATCTTTTAACAAAACCGTTCTTACAATATACATTTGTACATTTATCTTTCAGAAGCCTACTACAAATATTTGTAGACCTTTTTTTCTAACTTTATCGCGTATGCTGTTTGTATTCCGCGTTTTCGATTTAACAGGTAACGTACCGAACAGTCGGCATGGACTCATTTGCCCATTTTTTCACTTCGATTTATGTGTGTAATTATTCCAGCACCAAACAAAAGTTTATTACGATTATTGTATCTTTTTGCTGCTAACAATGAATGGTCAAATGACCTACATCAAATAAAGCACAACGAAATAAGTAGTTCTTTTTTGAATTGTATAGAAATTCCACGAACCACTTAATTTTTGAAAGGACGTTCATATACCGGGCTGCTGATGTAATTAATCAAGTTGGCTTAACCCCACACTGCCCAAGCTACGCCTGCGACCCCAGCCGTTCCAAGTTGATAACTAAAGCACTTTACCACTAAGCCAGCGAGGTTAGAGTAACATGTGACCTTTAAATGTAAACTCAAGTCGAATGAATTGCTAACCGATATTTCCGCCTATCCGATAAATCCTGAAACCAAAAGCTATATTCACAAAAGACTACAAATGTTCCACATCCGTTACTAACAACCTCGAAGATTAACGTCCGCCTTCTTTGTGAAGTTTGCGCCTGAGTGCCATCGCAATGAAAAAACACACGTCGAAAAAGAACGTGCAGTGCTCTCTTGAATTCTGTCTGTAAATAAAGTGACCCAGTCGTAACTTGGAAATCGGAAATCGTTCAACGTCTGTGTATGCCGTTGGGGAGACCAGAGTTTCAGGAATAAACAGCGTCAGCTGTGTGTCGTGTTAAATCTGTTGACAGTGAGTAAAAGGATTTGGGGACATGTGAATCAAATACTCCTGTTTTATAACTTGTCCGAGACAGTCTGACACGGGAGATGTGGGATGGTTTAATCGCTTAATTCTCCTGGCGGTGTAGAACGCTAACTCAGCAACCTGAAACTGAAGAACATAAGCTTGTGCAAATGTGTGTAAAAAAGATAACAAATTCAATCAATTACTTACGAAAAAATTACTGCTGCACCAATGTTTCAATAAAATATGGGTATATTAAATCGMACGTTACAAAAACGCGATGAGGAGTTGTACGTATTATTATATATCGTTAGCTCAAGCCACGGTAGTAGATAGAGAGGTATATGCACGATGCCGTATGGAGCGGGCCGATTCCGTAGCCAGTCGCGTTAGAGAGATATAGATCATTGTGGGAACCGCTCCGCTTTGCATAGGGCTACTTGGAAGCGCACCCTGTGTTGATAATATCAATTTGATTCCCAAAATTACCTAAGTGAATAGCGATGGTACATTTATCTTTTAAAAAACTATGGAAATAATAGATTCTGTTGTTACTTGTGCAACAATTTTAGAACAGGTTTGCGTCATATAATGAAAAACCGCTGCAAATTGAATCAATACTTCCACATCAAATTGTCAGCATGAAATATACGCTTTTATTTCTTATATTATACCAAACATCTTTTTCTACAACAAACGGTTCTCGTGGCATTAGCAAAAATCCATAAAATTGTAAAATCGGCTTTTTCTAAATAACTCGAAAATTATTAACTTAACAACTGCGAGAGTGGTTTTCGATCAAAAATTTAATTTTCTATATAATAGCAAAATTTAAAAAAGATCCATTTTTATTAATTTTTCAAAGTTTCCAAAATTTTGATAACATTTTTTAAAACACTTTTTGTGAGAAATTGTTTTCCTGTCTAATGATATTTTCCCTTTTTGAATATATTAAGTATTTTCGGAGATATTAAGAAAAACTGACAGTCTTTTGCTAATATCTTCTAAACAGTTTGCCGCACCGAAAATTTATAGGGACGAATAATATTCGCAATTATACTACTAAACACATACTAAAAGAAAAGAAAATAAAAGTTTGCAAAAAGGGTAGTTATCCCACAATTTTACCCCCTTCATTGTATCCTACTTACCCCAATTCGCTTTGGGTAGTTGAGATTTATATGTATGCCAAATTTCAAGTTCATATGTTAAGTCTTTCGAAAGTTATCGCGTCCACACACTGACAGACATACAGACAAGGAATTTTGTGCTCAAATTTTGTTTTTGGACGTTTTCGAGCATTTTAAAGCGATTGAGCAAATAAAAATTTTTATAAATTTTCTCCGTTGGATGTGGAAGTAAAATTAAGTACAGAAATACGAGTATTCTATATATGTATTATATACTTACTAATAATTATTTCACACCAATCTTCAGAAGTATACCGAACAAGGGTGATCGGGAATAAAAAGAGGTGCTTCTACTTTCAACGTTTACTAAAAATACACATAATTCAAGGAGATCTAAAAATTAAAAAAAAACTGTAACTTAGATTCCTTCTTCCTTCTTGCACTTGATTCATCAGTATCTCTGTCATTGTGCTTGTAGTACTGCTTAATTCTCTTTATAATATACCTAATAATAAACAAATTTTGAAAGTATTTCTGCTTCGTGTTCTTTACAAGGAAACGAAATAGAATATGTGTTTGAAAACAATTCATCCACTACTTTGTCAAAAACATCAACACTGTTGATAAATATTGTCTATTTTTTTAAACTATTGAATGATCAGATTTGGATGATTTAGCCATCCTCTTAATTTTGAAATAGTAAGTGTAGATGAATAGCCAGCTGTATCTACTTTTTTAGGTTTCAAGGTTCAATTTTGTGCGTACTTATCGAATATGTTGATGTTATAACTTCTCTAATCACAAACTAAGCTTGAAAATGTTTATCAAAACCACGTCTTTAGGAGTCAATTTCCGATCGTTGCGGGGTATTTTTCTTTCCCAGTCGTCAATTTTGTGTAGGGGAATAAAAAACATAGATCGTTTTTCTCTATGGGAAGAATAACTGTTAAGTTCGGCACCGCACAATACTTTCCCATTTTAATTATTTCAAAAAACTTCACACAAATACATTTATGCCACTGGCGCGCGCTTTTACCACTATATTGAATCTGTTACTAGACCTCTCTCTCCCACACCGACTACGAATTTGGACCGTCGTTGCTTACAGTTCCATACGGTTGTGCGTACACCTTTCTATCTACTACCGTGACTCAAGCGTAGATAGTTGCCCTATCTCGACTGTATATAAAATAATAATAAATTATCAACCTAGTGATGAAAACCCCACACCTATTATGTCTTTTTAGTCCCAATTTATATAGCTGTAAACAGGTCAAACTAATGAAATATTGTAAACTGAGCAGGCGAAGAAAAACAGATCAACCCTGAAAAACAAAGGAATTTAAATATCATGTCATTGTGTTTGTTTTAAAGTTCTTAATTTCGATGCAATACGATTGTGGTCAGTAAAAGGAAATACGTAAAATGCCATATTTTAACGGTGAGGCTCTGCGTCTCTCGCAGAACAAGATTAATAAAATCAATGTTCTGACGTATGTGGAAGCTGAAGCTGACATAATAAGCATTTGAGAGATATCAAGACACCTCGGATTATCTACTTGGCGTATTCAAAAAATGCTACCAGAACACAAATACCGCGCATATCATATGTAACTCATTAAGCTCTCACGAATCTCCAGTTTCAAATGCCAGTACAGTACTATCAATCAAATATAAGTACAACAGGACCAATCATTCATATTTAAAAGTTAATATAAATTCTTCTTGAAATAACTATCGATTGTAAAACAATGCTGTATCATATTATGATATGTTTCATAGCAATTGTTATATCAGTAGTTTGATATTTTACTTTTCCAAGACAGCTCTTTTTTCAGTGATGTCTGCTATGTTTATAATATCTAGTTAATCTGAGCCACAAAGATCGAGATATAAATATGGGGTTTTCAACATTCAGTTGACATTTAAATTGCTTTTCGTGTACTACAAATAAACATTAATCGTGAAAGAACAAGAGAATTACCTTCTCAGAGAGCTAAAGCTGATCAAATTGGACGGATCTACATACATATGTGCCCCCCACACTTACGCCACTGTCTCCATCAATGCAACTATAATATAATACCTCTGTAAACTGGATAAAGATAAAACTTCAATAGTTATTCACCGTAATGATTATGATAAAGGTATGGAAGACATCCTATGTGATAATCAAATCTATAAATTGTTTAAAAAAGGTCCCATTCCGAAGGTGCAAGGACTAAACAATAACCTTATAAATCAATTACAGCTTCATGGTTTTTTGAACAGTTACACTGCAAAGCAACTTAACACGTACAACGGCCACTGTCCCCAGATCTATGCTCTACCAAAGACAAACAAAAATCAAATACCATTACCCTTCAGTCCTTCATTGACTCTCCATTATATAAGATATCTCAGTGCATCCACAATATATTCAACAATATTTCGAGCACTTTCAATTACAGCATTAAAAATTCTGAAGAAATGGATGACACTATAACAAATTTTACCTCCCCCCCTCCCCCGCAGACCACTTAATGATTGCCTTAGATGTAGTAGCCCTTTTTCCTTCGATCCATAAGGATCTAGTGATACAGGCGATTGATGAGAGTTGGTCCACTATGAAACATTACACGCACATCAACTCGAAAAAGTGGTTTATAAAAGTTACAGAACATATGTTTGAAAATAGTGTTTTTCAATAGAAAGACTTGTTCTACCAGCAGCTAAATGGATGTGCAATAGATAATCCAGCCTCACCCTCTATTGCTAATCTGGTAGTGGATTATGTTGTCAATAAAGCTTTGATCATTTTATCTAAAGCACCAACACCCCAAGGTGACCAAAATATAGTAATCTTCATTAAATGTTACGTTGATGATATGTTTCTTGTAGCCCATGTAGATCATCTGAACGTAATATTAGATACTTTCAATTCTATACATGAAGGAATAAAATTTACCATGGAAAAGGAGAACAACTTTAATCAGTTACCTTTCCTAGATTTGCTAATGATAGAAATGAACACAATATTACAACTCGAATGTATAGAAAACCGACCTCAAGTAAATAGAGTGTTAAATTATAATAGCTACTGCCCAATGACTTATAAGATTGCTATCATAAAAAACATAAAACACAGGGTCGTACGTCTATGCTACTCTGATTTCTACAATAATAATTTTCCCAAAAGTCTAATAAACAAAACTTTAATCACCTCAATAAGCGAAGACCATAATATCAACCATACCAACAGTAAAACTCTAGTAGATAACTTTAACAGTGACGTCGCCAGGGGTGGGCCAGGGTGGGCACAGGCCCACCCAGAAAAAGTCCAGGCTCACCGTGGTGCCCACCCAAAAAAATCGACATTTGAAACTGCAATGTCATACCTAAAAAGATACAAAAAGAAATAGCAATAAAATATTAATTTTTGAGGTTCCTTCTAGTAGTTCTATTGTAGTGAGTAACTGTTAAGTACTGATTCGGGAGTGACGACAAAATTTTAAGATTTGTTAAGTAGAGTCCAAATAGAGCTTTCTAGAGCATTCTTTAAAAATCACCAATAAGGTTATTTCTTTAAGGACTAATAGATCGGTCAAGACAAACTTTCAATACCTCTTTCAGTTTTCGAATAGAATTTTCTACAAAATTCGCAGAAAATCACCAAGGGGCTTAGTTTTTAAGGACTGGATCGATCAGTGAAGACATATTTTCAATATTTCTTTCAGTTTCGAATAATGGAGCTATCTAGAAAAATCTAGAAAAATCACTTAGGGTAAATTGATTATCAAAATTATATTTCCAATACGTTTTTTTAGTTTATAATCCTTAGGAAAAATTATATTTTTATGTCATTTTCGGTTTCCAAATAGAACTTTTGTAGAACACTTTTGAAAAATTACCAGCAAGGTACTTTCGGTCGAGCTTTGGGTTCACAAAATTAAAGAGGGGTAATTCTATGTTTTCAAACTAAAAGTTTTCAAATCAAGTTAATGGTAATATAGAGATCAGCTGTTGAAACTCTACGAGATGACATCAAAAGAAAATAAAACTCAAGGACCTTGTATGGTACTATTGGTACTCGTGAGCAACTATACAGTCCTTAATAACTGGAGTTTTCTTTTTTTTGGGAGAATTTAGTTTTTTCCAGGAAAAACTCCTGTACAGATTAACTCAAAAGGACAATTTTTATTTAAAGTACAAATCTTTATGCAAATCGCTAGGACTGTTCTTGTGATAGCAAAGCACATATTTCTATACAAGAATTGCTCGTTTATGATATAATCATAGCCTTTTTATCAATGTTACGGGTACAGAACACAGAACACCCAAGTTTAATCGACAGAATAACCCTTCATAGAGTGTTGTTTAAGATGGCGTTGATAGTAGTCGATTTTAAATTCACACTTTTTTATGTATAATATAGAAGACCGTAGGGCTTATCTAAAAAAAATAATGCAAAAAATGTATATGCACCCACTCGAAAAAAGTGATGGAGCGAAGCGGAGTCACTACGGAAGCCGTAGGCTTCCCGCCCTCGTCAGAGCTGGGCCGCAAGGCCTAGTTAAATTCACTGAAGTCTATTGTCTTGTTTTTAAAATATATACATAATTTTTGATTATAAATGTCTCCCCACATAATAATTAAGCATTATTTTCAACAAACAGGTTATGAGCTTGGTACTCTTACTTTACAGATGTATTTTTGGACAGCAATTGATTAGATATATTTCGAATTTCGAGAATACAATTTACGATACCACATTACGCCCATTCGTTTTATCATTTTAAGTGATTCTGGTGAGCACCGCAGTTGCTCTTGCTACCTCTCCAATATAGTGGATCACTTCAATTACATTGACGCATTAAACGCTCTTTTTTTCTCAAAGGGATACTAGTATTATGACTATTGTGAGTCCTCTCCAGAGTGCCCCTTCAGATATTAGAGTGCCCACCCACGTTTGGAAGTCTGGCGACGCCACTGAACTTTAAATTCTACAAGTTTAGGACCAATATCCAAAAAAATAAAAACAATTTTAAGCAGCACAACATTCAGTTAGGTTTTTATAGCATCAAAAACAATTCTAACATTTTTTATTCTAAATTAAAATCTAAAACCTCTCATCTCAAAAAAAAATGTTGTGTACAAAATTCCATGCAAAAATTGCAATTCACTCTACATAGGACAATTTAAAAATTATTTACACACTAGGATAACACAACATCGTAATGATATTCATAATCAAAATCCGAAAACAGCTTTATCTAAACATGCAATTGAGTACAATCGTAGCTTTGATTTCGACAATGTTTCGGTCATGGGTTCAGAAAAAGTTAGAGTGAAAAGAGAAATATTGGAAACTATTTGCATAAAAAGCACCCAAAGCACTATAAATTTGCAGACAGATACACAAAATTTCCCAGTGATGTACCAACAGTTATTACATTTCCATTAATAACTGTTTCTCTTCTCTCACCGTATCATCTGTGTCTGCCCCCTTGATCCGGCCCTGTCTTTTGTCTTTGGCATAGGACTTCTGCTCWGATTTCTGATTTCACCTTTTTTTCTAATTTTCTAATTTCGTTTTATTTAATGTATTGCTTAACCCGATGCCTAACCTACCATTATTTTCAAGAAAATAGCATTCTAAAAATTTTACTATTTACTGATAAATTCTACTAGATCAACTAACGAACTCAACAACTTATATTAATTAATTTCAATAAGAGAAGAATTACAATTTTTTGTCGTATTGGAACAAAAACTACAACTGTCTAAACTTCGTCTTTATACAATTCATTTGCGCAATTATAACGTTCTATTATATGTTCTATTAAATATCAGTTCTTTGAGCTCTCATAGAATTTAATGATATAATTTTTAAAAACTAAAATTTAATCATGTTTCGGTATTTGTAAACCCCAAAAATTGAAAGCACTGGCACTCCATGTCTTTAAAGAAAACTTATAGCTACCCAGACCGATGCAGAAATTCTGCAACCCTAAAGGCTTTACATCGATATTACTTGCTTTCCGTGAATTTTTTGCAATTCCATTTCCCGTGCGGATTCGTACAGATGCTCTCAAGAATAGCAGCATCCGCAAATATACAGCGAACCACTTGCATTTCCAGTTCCGCTCATCGAAATATACCCCTGCAAGCTCCAAACATGCTGGAAATAAACGAAACGTAGAACGGATGGATTAAAGAAAAATAAGAACAAACTCCTGCGGCATTACGGAAGTATAAGACGTAAAACTTTTCTTACTTATCAGTAGTTAAATGTAAAACTAATTTCTATTATGTACAACTACAACACCGTCTTTCCTGATGCATTCATAAGAGCTAGGCTAAACTAAATTATATTTTAAGCAGCACATATCGTCGCTGGGAAGTCAAAACCTCGTTTCTCATTTTTTGTCGTTTTTTAGTTAAGAGCATAGTAAAATTCTATATCTCGTTCCGCATTGAAGTCAAAACCCCTTATCTCGATTAAGAAACAGGTGTAAACGGCCGGTAGTTTCCAATTACAGTGTTACCCCAAAGCAAATAATGGTATGTATTATACATTTTTAACATTAATAATGGCATTGCTAATGCATTAAAACAACAAAAAAATAGGAATTTGTAACCATTTTATTGGTTGAGTATAAAGACAACATTAATAAATAAATTGAGGTTAGGTTAGGGTAGTTTAACTGTAACTAGAGCATTATGAGCACGATATTTCCCTGATTTTTTAAATAATGTAATTGTTTCTGTTTGTAAATTTTTGCATAATATATAATAAAGTAAGACATACTATTAAAAGTACATGTTTTTGTCTAATATAGTGAGATACGAGGTTTTAGTATCAACATATTTTCTTACAAATTTGATGATAGGAGTTTTAAGTTCTACGTATTTCTCTTTGTTATAGAATTCTGGTGGAAGGCGCCTTGTGCAAATGGCACTTAGTGGAAACTAAAATTCATTTTCAAACAGATCGCAGTTAGATGAAATTGAAAGTCATAAAATACCATCAAAAACAGATATTGATACTATGGAAACTGAAATTATTCCTAATAATAAAATGATTGCTTTCGAAGATGAACGATTAGATGAACTTACGGACATAGTTTTGTCGAACATCGAAGCGGAATTATCTGTAAACGAGGTGAACCTCGAATTAGCTCAAGATAATGCTTCTTGCCAAGAATCTTCCAATGCTCCAACAATAAAGTTACTTCGGCTGCAGAAGAACTAGGAAATTGGCCAGATGCCGAGCAAGACAATTACTCTTCATCTGACTAAGAAAATAATCATTTTGAAGATTCTGAGTCGAGCTTTTGCCCTAGTGATTTGGATGAATCCCCCCTAAATGCCAAGAGGCAACGCAACAGTGAAGATATACCCATTATTGTAGAAAAAAAATGCTGTGGAAGTTGTAGCGAACGAGAAAAGAAAGACAAAGAAAGGACAGGGTGAACCAAGTACATGGAAAAGAAATACTGAAAAAATTTTGAGAATGAAGAGAAAAGAATACCAAGCAAAAAAGAGAGACAAAAATGATCTAAGTGGTAAGATAATAACAAGAGGTTGTAGAAAAATGGGTGAAAGACGCAATTCAACTAAATGTTCAAAATCTAAAAGTAAGAGAAGGTGTAATGAGATAACAGATGATCAAAGGCAGTAATTATTTTCAAAATTTTGGTCAGAAATGGATTGGAGGCAGCGGAAAACTTTTGTAGCGGCTTTAGTGAACAAGGCCGAAACAATTCAAAAACTACAGAAAAAAGTCTAGAAAATAATTTTCTCTATTCTACCACCTAAAAGTCAACGACGTATTTTTTCCCGTGTGCAAATAAATGTTCCTTAATACATTGTCCTTGGGTGAATGGTCCATTATAAATTGGGTAAAAAAAACAGTCATAGCACGGGCATTGTTTCTGAAGTCACTTCATTTCCAAACGAAAAAAAAAAGGCTATAAACTGTCAAAAGAGATCTGCAATAGTGTCATTTTTAGAAAATTGCCGAAATTACCTTCACACTATTGTAGAGCGTCCACGAGCAAACTGTATTTAGAAAACGTGTTTAAATCGTATTCAAAGGTCAATGAATTGTATAAAAGTGATAAACAAGTGCTATGTAGCAGAACGGTATTTACTTCAACTATGAAAAGTTTAAATATTGATATTTTTCAACCTCGTAAAGATCAGTGTGATCTGTGTTTTGGTTTTAAACAAAGATAAAGATCGAGTAAGGAAAGAAAAATCTCCTGATAAAGATAGGGCTTTGGCTGGGAAAATCTGTGCTTATACTATGGACGTGCAAGCTGTTCAGCTAGTTCCCTATCTACCAGCTGGAATGATTTATTTCAAGCAAAAATTAGCGTGCCACAACTTTACGATCTACAGTTTGGCAGATAATAAGGTTGTTTGTTATGTGTGGCATGAAGGCGAGGGTGGCTTAGACGCAAATTGTTTTGCATCACGCCTTTCTGATTTTCTTGATACGTAGGTGAAAATTGAAAACAGAAACAAAACCCAAGTAGTTTACAGTGATGGCTGTTGTGCACAAAACCGCAACAACTTGTTGTCTAACGCATTGCTCCATTATTCCATTAACAATCATGTTACCATACTCCAAAAATATTTAGTTAAAGGTCACTCCCAGATGGAGTGCGATAGCGTTCACTCCACTATAGAGGCAGCAAAAAAGAAAAAAGAAGAAGCAAGAAAAAATTCCAACGGACAGTATATTGTGAAATACATAGATCACAATTTTTTCAAAGATTATGTAGAAATTAAATATTATACATCAATCAGGCCAGGGCTCAAAAAAGGTGATCCTTGTGTAACGGATTTAAGAGCCCTTGAATATTCGCCCGAAGGTATTTAATATAAGTTGAACTTAGATAGTGATTCGTGTGCATTGCTTAAGAGAAGAAATCGAGCAGTTGGTGCCATTAAAAATTATACAATGCACCACTTGCTCTTAAAGGTGACAAATACGAACAGCTACAATCATTAAAGCCAGTTATACATAAAGACTTTCATAGTTTTTACGATTCCTTAAACAAACTTTAATGTTTATAAATTTTTGTTCTTGTATACTCACTTTTTCATAACAAATAAAAAAATAAGCAATATTAATTGTGTTTTTGTACCTAAAAAAGAAACAGATTTTTAGAAATATAACCTCGTATCTCATTCTTTAATTTTTTAATACAAAACATTAAGTTGTATATTAATAAACAAATTGCATCTGCTCTTATAAGACGACTGGAATGTGTCATAAACAACACAATAAATAAATCCAGAAAGGCGGAGATTTTAAAAGGTTTTTTGTGTCTCCTGAAAACTATCAATTTTAGATACAAGGTTTTGACTATACAGTGACGATATGTCCAGTGTCAAGCGCGTTTGTATTTACCCAGTGAAATATTATTGTTACTGGCCTAATGAAAATGCGATTTTCCAATTATAAAATCACAATAATTGCAAGAGCTAGTAGCGTATTTTCAATATGTGTAAAATATGAAACTTAATGAGGACAACAACATGGAGATAGTCAATTATTGAGGTGCATTTAAATAACTTTAATTTAACTTTTATCCTGTAATTTGAATAAATCGCGTTATTTCCGAGGCGCATAAGCAACATGGATTTATAAGCTTTAGCTGGAAAACGAGACACGTTTAAATTTTTTCATGTTGGGCGATTCTAGGATCAAGCGCACAATATTAAAGATTATTAGAGTAGCAGAGTGACTACTGCCATAAAGAGATATTGCACAGCTCCAGGACATGATTATTCCATAGTGTAGTGTACATACAAAAAAAAATCATTCAAATCGGTCCAGCCGTTCAGGAGGAAATAACCTAGATACCGACTGCAGCGCCATCGGCCGGGCTACGCGTGTAACGTAGAAAATTATAATTTATGCGCAAATGCCCATCAGTTATCGTCCTGTTGTAACTATGGTACGGAATTTCATTAGTTGCACATTGCGCGTACATTATGCTTTTTCTTGATTAGCTGCGGTTAAGTGGTAGAGAAGTTTCGACTTTTTGGTCGATGACTGAATTTGCTGGTAGGTTGCCGTTATTATTACTATTAATTTTTACCAAATCAAACCCTTTTTTGGCAACAAAATCGATCGGAACCCAAAACCTATGCCGGTCAATCGTTGATGTGTTGTCATGCTTTAAAAAATATAACCATTGGTCTATTCTCCAACCCTAAACGATTTTTGAATACATTTGAAAATTTGGATCCTCATTTGCTCTCTATAATACATCCATTGCCATTAGTGTATGAAATTTCCTGTGGTCCCGTTCACCATTTTGCGTGCTATATCTTTGACCCTCGAATTATTTTATGAAATTATCGCCATTGCTCAAAGTCAAATTTAGTATTCCATTTGTCACCAGTTTCGAACTCCCAACAAAGTCATGTAGACCGTTTATCGGTGGAAACCCAACTCGCCACCCACACCCGGCTATAGTTCCTCGTTCGCCCAAAGCCAACACCGAGAGCGCGTGCTGGCGACGAGCTTGCCAGAGTAAAAGCGGAAGTTCGACAGCGGGAAGTCGTCCCGGAAGCCGTATTATCGCTTCTCGCATCCACCAGCCCGACTAATAAAGGGTTTATACGTGCAAGAGAAACAGCATAGATAAGCTGTTACGGCGAGATGGCACAAAGCCTAATTGAGATTTATGCCCGAGCCCGTCAGAAAAGTGAAACTTGCCGAAAAAAGGTCGACGACGTTTATCCTCTTTCCAAGGATTTACGCCTCGGCGACGTAGTACGAATTAGCAGGGCGAATGCTGACTGCGATATTACGAAAGCAAGTCACCGGTGATTAAATGTTTGACTGATTATGCATTTACTTGAAAGGAAGCGACAGCTTCTTATGAGAAGTTGGCGACGATAAGCTTTTTACTAACGTATAGATTTTCCGTGCAAATAAACAAGCATACACTAAACGGTAAAGAAATTGCATCTAATTTACTTCTTGTGGTGAAGTTGAAATATAAAGCGCTTTTTGCGTGATAAAAATTCTATTTAGACTTTAGACCATTTGGTTTGTCATTGGAATTGGATGAAAACCAGAGTTTTAATGAAATAAGGCCGACCTTATCTAAAGTATTTGAGAAAATTATTACTCGACTACTTTAGGTTCACTTAGACAAATATAATCCTGCATATATTAAGCTGGCGATGGTAAAAAACAAGTGCTATCAAATTATAACATTTTATCATTGGGACATCGCAGGATATCTCTAAATTCGATGTCATAATTTCTAGTGCGTGTTCCTGACCTGAAATTATGACGGAAAGTCTATATAAACATGTGTCTAAAAATGCCTCATTATTTATATACAGAGTGTTGAAGTAAAAATATATTTTCGAATTTTTTTATGTTTAGAGAACGGTTTTTTGAAACTACAAATTTTTTTTATTTTCCAAAGAAATTAACGTTTATATAGCAACCACGTTTTGGAATTAATTGAACTATGTCATGACAAATGATCAGACATAATGATAACCTAAATAACTAAACAGTTTTTTTTTTATAAAAAGTTTGTTTCCACGTTCTTTAAACCGCCTCAATAATTATAAAGATCAGCAAAAAATATAAAAAAAAGAAAAATTTACTTCTCTTACTGCTAAGACAAGCCATTGTTGAAAAATTAAGAAACTTCACTTTTTCAGATTTTTAATAACGCCAAATGCATTTCTAGCTTTCAAAAATAATTAGTTTCATTTCATTAATTAATTTAATTTTTCTCTTTTATATTTTTAATGATCTTTATAATTATGGAAATGGTTTAAAAATTGTGAAAACAATGTTTTTATAAAAAACTCCTTGTCCCCCCGCCATTACCGCCACTGTTTAGATATGGAGGTAATCCTTATGTGGGATCATTTGTCATGATATAATTCAATTAATTCCAAAACGTTGTTGACATATAAACATTATAACATTAATTTCTTTGGAAAATAAAAAAAGTTTATTTTTGGTCGATTTGCGCCAACCTGTAGGAATTCAGATTTTATCGATTTTCTCGAAAACGGTTCGTTCTAGCGAAATGCAATAAGAATACCTTTTTTTTGTAAGTTATTTGTTGCTCTTTGTGAAAATAGTGACGCGTTTTTTGACATTTCGCACACAACTTTTTTCAAAGATAAGAACCCTCTGCCCCTACGCCGCCTCTGTTACAAATATGAAAAAATGCTTTATGCCAGTTTATTAGCCGCGATCTATTATAACATTCTGCCAAAATTAGTAGTTTCAAAAAACCGCTCTCTAAAAAATAAAAAATTCGAAAATGTTTTATACTTCACTCTAGATATCAAAAATAAGGCATTTTTGGACACATGTTTATATGGACTTTACGTCATAATTTTACGTCAACAAATTATGACATCGAATTTAGAGACACCCTGTATAGAGTGGGGGTAGTTCACTCAACTTATATGTAAAAAATTCTCAAATCAGGGTAGTTTGATGCAATGGAACGCGTCACTTTAGCGGGTTAATGTGCATATATCAAAATTCAAACACTGCACGAAAAAATGGTTGCCAAAATTGACGGTGCGTTACAAGAAGCTTGCCAGGAGTCGTGTGTAAATAGTACAATAGTAACTTGATGGAGTAAGCGTTCCAAAGCGTTGGACTAGTATTAAAGACGACCACAGGAATTAAGAACCTCATACTGCTACCGACAACATTCTGCTGCTATTGTGGCTAGAAATTGAAGAAGACCGCATGGACAAACAAGCAATAGACAAATACCAAAAGGCAAATCTATTTGTCTTCTTTGTAGGACGTTTAAATGCATTATTCCAAAAGTGTAGACGAGATATGAAAGACGTAATCATCTTGCAAGCGTGATCGCATAAAGCAGTGTCAGTAAAAGAAGTTTGCGAGACGAACTGCTCTGAAATTCTCCCACATCCCCCCGTGCAGCTCTGACATTAGTCCTCCCGATTTCATTCTGTTCCTCCAATGGAAAGGAGAATTTCGTGAAGTCCGATTTATTGACTTGGAAACACTGAAACATCTTGACAGAAATGGCATATTTAACAACATTACATTACTTACTGCCGAAGAAGAAATAGCTCACCAAATTCACGCATTTTTAAGCAAAATATCATAAATATGTACCTTACTGTACCAAATTCAAAAAAAAACTCGAACATCTTTTGTTATTGGCGTGTCAAAATTTCGATTCAAAAGTTTTGAATGACTATAAAATTTAAAACGGTAGGTGCTTAAAATGGCCGGCTACGCTGTTAGTAAATGTTTTGTGACTTATTTATCTGCCCTTCTAAAAGAAAACCAAGAAACCAGGGTAAAATTCATAATCCTAGGCTACACGTCGATCATCTAAGTTAATCAGATAACTCTACTGCTTTACTCCTTCGTACCAACCCTCAGGAAATAATTTTTGGACAGCTGTGTACGGCGCCTGCGGCTTAAAATTTAATACTTAACATTAAATGAATCCATCAATTGCAATGTAAGAGGCTGACGACTAAATCAAGATGACAGTTTAACTCTTAAATACTTCTGTAGTTGGCATTGATTCATCGAAAAGTTCTTGTAATCACACGCTACAATCTATCAGCGTTCTGGTTCCGGACATAAAACCAAACTTTTTGTTTCAAATGCAACTAGATCTTTCCTTCGCGTTATTTCCATAATGGAACCGCCTGTTCAAACCGCAGATTTCTCAGGATATGCCAAGTGCACGTTCTTATTACGCCGCCAGTGAATAATGCACATTCAGACAAATCCTGACCCGTACGGACAATTGCATCGCGTACTAGGAAATCCAGTTTTTCCTCCTCCTCCTAACATTCCCGCGCACGGCTCGGATCTAGCATAAATATTATATTAGGGTGATGTTTATATAGGTCCAGGGATGCTTTCCTTCTGCGAAACCCCTCAGAATACGAATTGAATGCTGAACCTGATTCGGGTTGTCCTTAAATCAGGACGAAACTGAAAAATAAATAGTGGTCGTTTCTTTGGGCAATAGTTATAAAATCAGAGGATAAGCTTGATGCAGCAAGGAAGAAAAGCGGTAGTTATATTAGGATTAGTTAGAGGTAACACCAAAACGAATATGACTTTCATTGTTAAACTGCAACTGAAACCGTTTCAGTTATAACTTGATGTCGTTAAGTAAAATCACGTTTTATATATTTCACTGTTTACCAGATTTTTTTGGTATTTAAACTCGGTCGCTTTGCGATTCTGGTTATTCCGAATCGATTTTGTAACGCCAACTAAAAACAAAAATTTGTATTTTCGCCCTAAAAGTTGGGAAGTCGGATATCGGAAAATTTTCAAGCACCAGAAACATCATAACAAACCACACCCATATACCAAGTTAGTAAAGTAAAAAAACCACCCCGGATTTTTGATATGGATATCAATTTCGGGTAATTCGTTGTTATGCAACTTTGCCTGGACCTAATGGAGTTAGGAGCTGACAACAGATAAAATATTTGTATTGTTTTAATGTCTTATTTTTACCTTTAAAGATTCGTCACCACTCCTAGTGACGCATTCCGATATTCCGCTGATTGGTTGGTGGCTGTTGCTTTGGTTTTGAGAACGCGAGAACACGTTAAAGCCTTGAATACCGGTAAGTGGCCAGATCATTTGATTTCTCGCAAATTTTATCCTGCTGCTGTGATAAATTGAATTCTGTTTGCGATGTATCGGCTACAAGTCAATATATCAATTTCATATATTTTACATTTTATTATTTACAGTAAAACAACTAATGCATCCATTTGCATGTAGCTTGTTATAAATCGCATGTAAGGTTGCGAGTTTGTGCAATAAAATGGCAACGCTCCTGCGACCTAATCTCGGCCAACCGCACAGACTGGCATGCTGGCGCGTGGCAACTTCACACAGTTACACCGAAATAAGCGCGCCAGGGAACGGTGACGTCATAGATTTAAACTTTAAACATTGTTAATTTTTTGAAGCATTAACTAAGCGCTTTGCGAAAAATAAAAATCACCGGTCTATTATTTTTTCATGCAGATTAAAATTCTGCAATAGAAAATAGGGGCTACAAGCCAGTTGTACTCAAACGTCTAAAAAACCTAATGTGGATAGCGCATTACATTACAAGCAGTGTAGCCACCGTAAAAGAGGTTATGATATCGAGAGATTCGTCAAGATTGTAAAGACTTGACCCTTTCCACTTATTTGTTACAAATAATAGTTTTTAAGGCAACACGAGATTTTACAATTTAAATAAGCTTTTACAACATTTAACCATCTTCAAAACGAATTAATTTATTATTACAGTGACCTTTTTTTGAGGAAGGGAAACCTTTTATAGGTACCCCACCACTAGCGGGGGTATGTATGACTCCTCCCTCCTTTGGGGGACCCTACTCACTAAAACCCCTCCCCATATTTCCACCGATGAATTGCAAGACCGAAACCGCTAACGCATTACTTCAGCCTTAGATCCACCTCGATAGTTTTAGCGCGGATATAGTTCTTTCTCTTCCATCTCCTTTGTCCTTATTATCTCAACCAGATTTTCAGTAATGCCTTTCCAGTTTTGCTGTGACACTAACATTTGCTCCAACAGATTACGCTCAGAAATGTCTACCCCTTCCAGTTGTGCCATCTGACTACGCTGTTCCGCCCATCTCGGACAACTAAATATAGTGTGACGTACATCATCATGTTCTCCACAGTAAGGCCATTCACTACTCTCGGTTTTCTTTATTCTCGATAGGTAAGCACGAAAGCATCCGTGGCCAGTTAGCACTTGTGACAACCAATATGAGAGTTCACCAAATTTTCTAGTTCTCCAAGGGGATTAATGTTTTGGTCCACTGTGCTTTATCGACATTATTTGTCACTTCTTCTGCCATAAGTGACCTGTAACAGACTCCTGCTGCTTAGCGTTACCCTCGTGATAGATTCTCCTTCTCTCTTGTACCAGCAAATGAATGGGAGGGATCCCAGACACCACGCATAAAGCCTCCCCAGAAGACCTGCGATAAGCGCTACATACACGGATAAGCGTCAACATCTGCAGACTCAGAAGAATTTTTCTATATTTCTTCAACTTAAGAACTTCTTCCCATACAGGAGCGGCGTATAATATAATAGAATGGACCACTGAAGCCAACAACTTTCTCTTGCCGCTGCGTGGGCCCCGCGTATTTGCCATAAGCATGTTTAGTTGTTGTATAATTTTCAAACTTTTAATTTCTATTTCTCTTATATGTTGCGTCATGAACATGTTCCTGTTTAACGTCACCCCCATGTATTTAATGTGTTCAGACGTAGAAATCTGGCAGTTACCACACAAGAGACTAAATTCTTTAAAGCTATATCTTCCCTTTACTATTACTGCCTCGGTCTTATTCTGAGCCACCTCCATCTTATTCATACTCATCCAACGTAAAACTGTGCTTATTGAATCATTTACAAGAAATTCTAATACATCTTTTGTTTTTGCAGTAATTACTATTGCCAAATCATCAGCGAATCCAATAAGCCTTACCCAGTCCAACACCGCAATCCTCAAAACCGAGTCTTAAAACACACTCCACAATGTTGGACCTAAAGTGGAGCCCTGAGGAACTCCATTTGTCACCTTCAATTTACCTGAATTACCGACCATTGGCGTTCTGTCCGAGAAGTAAGACTTTATTACTGATATTAAGTGAGGGTCAATTTTTCTCTTGTTCAAGGCTTTAATAATCCCTTTCCAGGGCATGGAATTAAATGCGTTCTTCACATCCAGAGTAATTAGGAGGCAAAATTTTCTCCCTCTTAAAGCTCCCGTGTTTGCTAACTCTGCCCCTTCTTTAACTCTGGAAAGAGCATCTATAGTCGACCTCCTCTCTCTAGATTCATACTGGAAGTCCGCTAGATCTCCTGTTCTCGCTATTTCCTCTTTATAAGCCGTTCATATAATTTTTCCCCTTCATTCTAGAGGCAAATCGGTCTATATGTAACCGGCGAGTCTGCAGACTTTTTTGGTTTCTCAACAAGCACTAACCGTCCTGTCTTCCAATCCTTGGGAAAAACACCCGCTCTCCATGCCCTATTGAAGACTTCAAGGCAATGGTTACTTGCGTGCAATGCTGTACTCTTTACTACAATAGAGGGGATGCCATATCTGAAGTGTGATTTTATAATGAATCCTAACATTATACTAGTCCTTCAATGTTAAATAAATATTAATACGTAGATGTTTTCTAATTGCATCCTGGTCTAATATGAATATATTATGCTATCTAAGATCGTCAAATACATTATCGTACCTGATCGATGTTGTAGAAGCCAAAATATTCATTAATTCTTTTATTGCTCTAATTTGCTTACTTACTAGAGATTTATTCCTAATAAATTTAAAACTGTTTAATTAGAAAATACTTTACAGTGTGGATACAAAGATTTCCCAAAAAACTATAAAAACTGAAAACTGTTAGTTTTATATCTAGAATTGAAATTTTAAAAAACAACACAAAGTAGCAGTCAACTACTGAAGTGAACGTACAAATCCTTCGTTGAATACGATAACTCCTTGTCTGATTGTATTTTGTATTTAATCCAATTTTCTTTATTATTCACGTATTACACTCAATAATTTTACCATGTATGCAGCTTTATAAATTTAGTACATAGGTAACTTCCTCATTAAAGTTTCCTACTAATTATTCTATATAAGTTAGAAGAAAAGCACGTTTGACACGTCCAGTGAGATATTGGCAGTAGTCCAATAAAGTTAGTCGGATTCCTATGTAATATATTACATAGGTTTTTTATTAATTCTATAGTGCTGCTGAATAAAAAATATTTATTTAATTACAGTTTTTTCAGTTATTTAGTACTTTAGTACATGAAAAAAGTGTCAAATGTACAAATTTAATTTTCTAGAAACATTGTCAGTTTCAGCTTTATCCCGTAACACTAGTTTTATGAAGCAGGTTTGTTTTAATATTAGTATAATTAGAGACTTACATTKTAAAGTTACTAGACCGATTGACTATGAATCACCCCGATATAATACATATTACATTAAATATTCAACTATTATTGTATAAATTCGTTATTTACGACGAAGCCAAGTATCGATCCTGATAAAAAAGAATAGTAGCGTTTTCTTTGGACAGACGTTTCATTCCTGCTGAACAAAAACGCGTTCTCCTCCCTTTACAGGATACACTTTCTGCTCGAGTGAAGTTCCTTTTCGATAAATTGTAGAGATTCCACCTACTGCTGTCGACTATACAGACCTCTCCGAGTAGTGCGTTTTTATTTCTTCGCGTCATTGGAAATTCTTAACGGTTCAAAAACGCATTTTCAAGAGACTTGAAGGACATATTTCTTATTTTACGCATTTATTTTACGTTCTAATCAACCGATTGAAAATGTTAATTTGGACACCAACGATCTTGTTAGATCTTGTTAGTGTGTTGTATCACACAGGACTTCTTTACAGAGACAACAACCAACGTTAGCGCTAAAACTTGATAAAATTTTTACTCGACTTCGAGTGATCAAGCAATTAAAGGGGGACGACCTCCTAATACGAGCTTTCCAAATATACGATACACATTTTTAGATAATCGGAAAAGTAGTGCCGTTAGAAATGCGTTTTCAAGTAATATTCTGCGAAACTATAATAGCCGCTCTCCAAGAAAGATCTACCGTAATATAATTTCCTATATTGTGCCAATGACCCTCAAAGCACCAATAAATAAATATAATTTTTCCAGTTACTTGTTAGGGGTTGGGTTTCGAGATAAGCGTTCGAATTCCTTTGAAACCAGCGGCTCTAAACCTGGTTACACTTCAGTACTTGTTCATCTATTGGTATAAACAAAATGTTTGACTCAAAGAATTTATACAAACGCTCTAAAGGCTACTCGGAGTTCTCAGAAAATACTGTCAAATAGAAGCAAATTTGTCTTAGTTTAGTCTTGTTCGGAATAATTTAGGAAACATTGTCTAACCTTTACAACCAATTTATGTAGGATGAAAAAATATCGATATTTTGATTACAACTGATATACGTACATAACAAATATTTACGTAGTATATATTTTCATGCTTCTGAGAAGAAATAACTTTGCACTGCTTTGCTTAAGCTATATTCATTTTATGGGGGGACTACAAGAGAAAAAGCACCTCGTTAAATGTTTTATGACCAAACAGCTTATATAAAAATTATAGTTGAATTTTAATAACCTACAGGATGATTTAAAGTTTTAAATTCATAGCCTAGGTACTTACAAAGTCATTAACAGAAAACCTATTTGGAGAGATCTGAAAAAAGTTTTAAGGGAGAAATAGGGTTATATAAATGGTCATATACTTTGTTGGGTCGTAATGTAGAAATATTTAAATAATTACGAGTATAACATAAATTTGTAATAATTGAAAGCAAAAAAAAATTGTTCATTTCTTTTAAATGTAATTGCCAGAAATGATAAAGAAACTGTAGGTGAAATTTATTTGAAAATCAGTGTATTTAATAAAAGATCATACCCTTTAAAAAAAAATTAAAAAAATTTAAAGTTATTTATTTTCTTTACCAGAATGAAAGTTTGTAAATTGTAACCGACCTCTTTGAAAAAAACCGCTGCAAATTGAATCAATACTTCCACATCCAATTGTCAAAATGACATTTACGTTTTTATTTCTTATACTATACGATTAATAATCAGGTTTTGAGCATTTTTTCTCTCTACACATTTTTTCTGAGATAAACGCTCCTCGTGATATTAACAAATAAACAAATTTTTAAAATCTGTTTTCCAAATAACTCGAAAAGTCTTAACAAAAAAATTACAAGAGTGCTTTCCGATCAGAAATCTGACTTCCTATATAATACAAAAATTTGAAAAAAATCGTACGAACAGGGACCAAAATACGTTTTTTGGATGTATTTCGAAAATGGCAAAATTTTGGATAAATTTTCTAAGACACTTTTAATGAGAAATAGTATTTCCTATCTGATGGTATTCCCATTTTTTGAGTATATTAAATATATTCGGAGATATTTAGAAAACCGTTTTCTTTAAGTGACGCTTTTTTGCTAATATCTTCTTAACAATTTGCTGCACCGAAAATTTATGAGGACGAATAATACTCGCAGTTATACTACTAATCACATACTAAAACGAAAAAAAATATAAAAATTTGCACAATTTCCCCCCTTCCCGATACCCTACTTAACCCAAAAATAATAGGTCGCTTTGGGTAGTTGAGATCTATACGTTTGCCAAATTTTAAGTTCATATATTAAGTCTTTCGTAAGTTATCGTGTCCACAAACAAAACCACAGACACACAGACAAGAAATTTTTTGCTCAAATTTTGTTTTTTACGTTTTCGGCCATTTTAGAGCGAATGAGCGCGATACCATACTTCCCATCCGTTGGATGTGGAAGTAAAATAATGCACCGTTAATACTAAATTGCGCTCAGCAGTTGTCAAGTGCTTGTATATATAATCCGAATCAGACATATTTACAAGTTGAAAGCTGAACAAGAACTAAGGCGTAATCAGGAATAGGTTTAGAGCCGCTGGTTTCAAAGGACAACCCCTAACAATAACTGCAAAAATTACCCTTTATATAAGTGAGCTAAGGGGCATTGGAACAATATAGCAAACTATAATTATTATATTGATGTAGACCTTTCTTGGAGAGCCGCTTACAGTTTTGGCAGAATATTATGTACTTAAAAACATATTTCTAACGGCACTGCTTTTCCGCTTATCTAAAAATGTGTACCGTGCATTTTACAAGCGCGTATTAAGAGGCCTCCCCCCTTTATTGCTTGATCACTCAAAATCAAATGAAAATACTGTAGTCGGCTTAGTACGTTAATTTCATCACGAATCAAGCGGTATTTTAATGAAACTTTTGTTTTGTATCGATAGTTCGTTAGGGCTGAACAACATGTATTACTTATCGTAAATGTTCGTCAAGGAGTTGCAATAAAAACCAGCCAGCTATAACAAAAAACAACTTAGTTATTACTTTCAACTCAGTTTCCTTTGTTTTCTGATTTCAAAAAAAAAAGAAATCTCGTTGAATTTTTAAACATACATAGTAAAAGAATACTAAGAACTCAGTGACAAAGCAATAAACTTGGTTGGTTGTTTACGTCGCTAAAACCAAAAATTAACACATGTGATTGCACCAATCAGTTGTAGTGTTTGAACTTATAAACACACATGTGCAGACGACAGAATAAGTCTTGCTTTGTGCCTTTTGCACGAACGCATGGACAAATAGGTACACCATAAAAAAATTTGTGCGGATGCCAAGGGATAATATAAAACTTAAAAAAGACAATGGTTTAAAGCAGCGAGATGTGACATAATTAAATCAAAAAGTGAATTTTTCTGCTGCAAAGACCATTTTAATATATTTAAGAAGCGAAAAAGTATTGCCAGCGTTGACTGGAAAGTGAACCAGATACTTTTTGAACCCTAGTCAAATGCTTTAACCAACTGAGCTATCAAAGCCCTGTTCAACATTGAGGTAAAAGCGGTATGTGTACGTCAAAGTTTACTATGTAACGCTGCTGAACGCCATCCGACGCATATGCAGCTGAATCACTCGTCCCTCAGTATCTTCGAGCTTCAGAGGACCAGACGTATACAAGGTAAAAAATGCTATGCGAACAGGAGAACGACGTCACAACGAACAACACTCAGTCATACTTGCGAGCAACTTTTAGACTCACTGCCCTACAAACGAGCAACATGACGACTGGTCGTCACAAAAGTTTCTCGCGCGTGCGATGATTTAGCCGGTGAAAGTGATACAATGTCTGTGTCATCACTACACCCAACTGCAAGACATCGTTGCACAGGGTCACATGGTCCAGGCACAGATTTAGTTCAAATATACCAACCGACAGGGAAGTGTGGCTTCAGGGGAAAAACAATGAGTGACCGAAACTGGATAACGACCTGAAACAAGTAGGCCAATAAAGTTTACATGTAGGTATTATGCCTTGAAAATTCAAATTTTATGATGGCGACACATCTTTGGAGGTCGGAGTTCGTCTGTAACTCGAAATCACCATAAACGTATTGTTTCACGTAAGTTATGAAGGCGAAAGGTTATCTTTGGAAGCGGAACTAATACCAAAAAGTTTACTACCTAACTTCGTACGGTTTTGCACTGCAAACACATAAATTCCCCTACGCCTCGTTTTTGCTAACGGAGCAGGTAGTTTCTGTTATAAATTTAACGCAGCCACCACTTCCGCCGCCCCTCGGTATCACGGAAATATGAAACCGATACGGCGAAGGATGTTTATCAGCGTCGCGGTGTATGAATGGAGCATGTCGATACGCTCCGGGGAAGCAGAGAGTTTTTACTGCTGCTGAAAGCGGTGGTTATGGCTGTAAGCAGTGTAGGAAGGAGGTTGTGAATCTGGGAATTGAGACCATTACCGGGATAGATGGATTGGGGTGCGTCATTCGCATCAAATGCCGCGGATTTGGTGGCAACGTAGTGGTCTGGAGGGTCTAAAACACACAGCTTATTTAGGTTTATTGTCTTAGAAAATGGCATCATCGCCAAATTGAGACTCGTTAGTTAAGTGCAGATATGTCGTTTGTAACATACTGTATACCTATACGAGTAGGCGTTTACAACTACCATCAGCTTGCACGTGCTGAAGAATATTGTAAATAAGGTGATTCAAGTCGTTTTAATATTCATTGTATTTTGGTAGCTGTTGATTGTTACTTCTTGTTAACAGTTATTATACTGCTGACGCCTTTCCTTTTGTATCGACTTTTATGTTAAATTAAACGTGTTCAAATGATACACAATAAGAGAATTTTTAATATAATAATTATAACACTTGGTAATGTTTCAGATTTTATATTATATTATATTTTATATATATTTAAGTGTTATAATTATTATATTATTAATAAAATGTTTCATTTAGCGCCGTCAAACAATGTAATTGAAGTTATTAAGAGAATTTTTACCAATAAACATAAACTTAGGAAATCATTTTCCTAATAACTTCAAAACGGAAATAGCTATCAACCTTGGGTTTTGACCACAGTTTTTATTCAATAATAGTCTAAATACCAGTTATAAATTGTATATCGTCCTAATTAATTTTTTCCGGCACCAAAGGACAGAGTGAGGTACTTTTTTTGTAATTTGCTGTGTGTGTTGTGTGTGCTATTTTAATAATAACTTCAAAGCAACAAGAGGTATCAAGCTCAGATTTTTACCAGTTTTTCTCAAACAATTCTTTAGAAATCAAGGAGAAAATTATTCTTTTATTTTGTGGTTTGCGTACACTATAGTATATTGGCAATAACTTCAAAACTGGTTTTCATCACTCTCTTTCTTATATAATAGCCTACAAAACGAAGTGAAACAATATACACCGTCCTATTTTAATTTCTTGAGAAATCGATAAAAGTATGATAATTTGTCAAATGTTGCCCTTTACAGATATTTAGGGAAACCAATTTTGGAACAACTAAATTAAATTGAATTTGTTTTCTTCGACCTACATTTTATCGGCAAATTTATTTGGATTTATTTATAACGTGATGTCAAATACGACCCCCTAACGGGAAATTTAGTAACTTCAAGGTATTTATAGTAAATTTCTCTGGTACGTTTTTATTAGATTCATGTAGTTGAAAGTGTTCATTTGTAAAATTTACAAGAACTTTCGTTTTATAATAAACGCTAAAAAATTCGTCGTAATTGACCGGCAGTTTGTTAATGTTACATGTGGATGCTATCGATATTCTCAGTGTAAATATGCTCATTGCTATGGTCATACATGCATACATACGTGAGTTATGACCAAATGATTTTAAGTAATAAAATGTCGATATGGGGATAAATATTATACATAAACGATAGTCTTTCAGAATCTATTAATTCTGAGTAGTTTCCTATACATTTGTACTGCATGATTGATCGTTTATGTTCAAATGCAATGGATCAACCCTACAATGTTAGCACCTTTTTTACAGACTTTATCCGTAGGTTACTAAACCTACCATCTATTGCGTTCGGTAATGAAAACTAGTATTAATGTGACAGATCCAAAAACCACATTGAATGAAATTAATAATAATTATAACCTCCGTTGCTAAATCCTGAGGAATTGTGTAAAACAGAAGGTTTCGAAGTGAATACGGAAGAAAAGTAATTAAGCATAAGGGAAGTCGATCTTTGTCAACAAATCTGGAAATACTGTATGATGCTTTTGGTGCCTTCCAGTGCCAATAAAATAAAAATGCAGTTTAAAATGCCGATACGCCATGTATCTATATTTTTTGAGATGGTATCGTTCAGTGTTTTTATTCATAATATCTCGAAAACTAAGCGACATATCAAAAAAGATTAAAAACAAAAAAGTTGGTAAAAAGACTAAACATATCAGAAAAAAATAATTTGTCCAGTGGCGTGCGACAAAAAAGTTCTACCAGATTTCGTGCAGTTGCCACCCACAAAAACAACACCGTGTATAGCAATTAATCTAAATTTTTATCACATGTCAGTTACGTTGCTCTTAGTATATAACCAAACACTTACGTACTTACATCCCCTGGCTTACGAGTAATAAAATAAAAACCGAAAAATATTTCAAACTTTGGCGCCATTTTACTCCAAACGGAAGCGTTTATGTAGTATGGTTTATAATATAAACTATCATTATTTCGGTTACTTCTATCGATACCTGAAGTTATTCTAGTAAAATCTGAATCACCCTGTATAATTAAAACCACCAGAACTGCAATATCTTGTGGAAATAATAAACATCTCCAGCTATTTTTAACTCATAATCTTAGTTTCCCAACAATTTATTATTTTGTCTTCGTACACACCCTACCTGACGTAGTAATTAATTACAGCAGTTTTATGATGTACTTATTCACAATCGCTATCCTTAAGATCATGTATTTGGGGCTGAAAAGAATTGTCACATCGCTTCTGTACGTCTCGAGAGTTTTAAAAATCTTCTGAGAAAGTGGTTGTAGATATATTTCCAAACGTACGTGACGTCAAAGTCAGACCGTTTATTCTCAATTTTGTTCAACTTCCCAAATGTATGTTCTAAACAGCTGTTTGAAACTTTTGTGGTAATGATAATATTAATGAAATCAGCTGTTGCTAAAGAATTTTCTGTTTGTCATTAATTTCAATAAGGCATTTGTTGTCAATAAGTTAAAATTTTTTTGGAGGCAGGTTTACGTTTTGGCGTTCAAAATTGTTAGGAAATGACGCTTTTAAAGACAAGGAATACCCAAACTTTTGTTTATAGGAGAAAGAAAGGTACATCCTTCTAATTGGCATTAGTAATTATCATGTACGAATATTTTAACTTTAAAGCAAAGGTCCAACAGTTTTCAAAGCCAAGCACTCGTAGTCATTATTGTTTTACTACAAAGAGGCTTAAATGTTGTGAAAACTTTGTTTATACTTATTAACATATGACAACCAGAAGAGTCATAAACCATTGTAATTGTGTAGCATTATTAATTCGGCTTACATATACTAGTGGTCAATTTACTAATGCAAATGCAACCGTATCTAGATTATCCAACTTGACAGCTGTGGTAATTTGGGCTAACAAGCACGGATCCTGATATGTACTGCTTGTTTCGTAACTATATCTGGTTTTCATAAACAAATCATCTATAAATAATTGTAGTGATGTTATTAACCTGTAATTTTCATTCATTAAGGAGAGAGTGAAAAAGTTAATTATAACGTTTCGGCCATTGTTCTTGTGCTTTATCATTATATATTTATAGATATAAAGTTTTTACCCTACAATTTACATATAAGTTAAACTTTAAAATGTACTTATAGTACCTACAAATACACCAATACGCGTACGTACAGTGAGCGTCTCCATCCTAACTTCTGAACACACAAAGTAATACGTTTTACACAAAATACAAAATGGCACCACATCGCTACCAACTGAAAAGATTTAAATGACAAGAGAAGTCATGTTAACTTTCGTTATCTACAGATTTGCGTTTAGATAATTGTAATAGAGCAATCCCCTCAGCATTTATGGGGGTTTTAATTTTAGAGGACACTTAAATACTAGATATAGTGATACAATGGTTATGCTTGTCTGCACTTGGACACGTATTTGACATGCTGCTGATATAGACGGAGAGTCCGTTATTCGTGCCTGAAGGGTCCAGAGTAAAACGAAACCTAGAATTGTACAAACCGAATGTTATTTAATCATATTGCAAATTAAAGTGGTTTGGTGACCATATAATTAAAAGAGTACCAGTTATATTTTATTGATACTGATGCGTGCAGGCACTGCTGATTGGTTTCTGATATCCAGCTCGAAGGACTATTGTGTTGCGGTCCATGTTTGGTTCACCAAATATGACGACTGTATTTTCTTTTCCTTTTATCGCCTTTTATTTACAATTCACTGTTTTACAATTGTGTTAAAAAATGTTAAAAATGTAATTTCGGTGGTACACTTTAAGAGAAAAAAAAACTATTTCGCTTTCTTTACGTCACTGTTGTCTGAAAAATAAATAATTACCAAACTAGAAAATATCGGTCGATTCGAACGCTTGGCAGCGGCACCCGATCACGTGATCTCTGACGTGAAAGTTTCGATCATTTGTAACAGATAGAACTGCACCGACAGGTAGTTGCCAGATTGGGCAACTTATGAAATATATACTTCGACGCTATTCATGACAATGAATGGGCGACATTCTTTTCCATTATGTTAACAAAATAAACATTGGTCTCGTTCGGACTTTTAATTATCAATAAAAGCATGGCTTTTCTTAGTGTATTTTGAGCAATTTTAAATTATAAATTATATTATATTATATATATTAAATATATATAAATTATATATATTTTAAATTATTTCAAGGCCTGGATTTTAGATAGGAGTAATATTTAATATTATGGTTTTGCGCCTCAACATGACAGAGAAATCTGAAAATAAAATGACGCTTTGTCCCTGGGTGTGAAAACTCGTCCAGAAAAGGGAAAAGGAAAGGAGATTACAGTTGTTTAATGATGCAGGGCGTGAGATGACTGCTTCTAAAATTGTTTTTCTGCTGTGAGGGCCATTGTACACAACAATTTGGACACAAATTGTTTGACGTGGCTTTTGTAAATCGAGTCGTACCTATTCATACTCGAACGAACATACACCGATAACACACCTAATACGAATTGCACATGAGAAAAAGCTACTTGTGCCAAACAAACAAGCAAAAGCAAAAGGCAAAATCAACAATCAATGCGTTAATATGCTATTATGCATATCAACCGGGTCACGTGATACGAACTGTGATGTCAGTAAGAGCTTCGACGGTTTAGCAGGCGTATTGCAATCCGCCAAAATTATCTGAATTTTTAAAATTTTGTCATTCATTTCTTAGAGCAAAACAACAACCTAATTTGAGTAATTTATTTGATTGGTTATTTTCCATCATGATGGTTATTATATTGATTATCGAGATAGTGGAAAAAAACAAACTTATGGTTAATTAAGTCAGCAGTTTCATGTATTTCTTATTTGTTACACTTCTTCAGGACTAGACCAGAGACAACACAATATTTGATAAAATTCAATAAAAAATTGCAAACCGTATTAAAACATTAAAACATAAAACATATATGGACATCATTATTCATTACACAGGTAAGAATAACATAACATATTGTAGTTTGTGTTACATCTTAATATCACAGGTATCTATGTTATAAACACTGCGTCTAACAAGCTAAATATAAATCATGTATGAGGTTACAACAATTGGATAAATAATATTAGTCAAAAGGTTAGGCTTTACAAACAATTTAATTTTTTTTTAATTATACTCAGTCACGAAAGCACACAAAATTAGTAGACATAGAATTAGTTTTATAGTTTCAGAATATTATTGTACATTTTATTCAAATTGTTTACATCTGTATTATAATTTACAGTATTTTTATTATTAATAAAAAAACATTTCACCTTCTGTGAAGTGGTATTGGGCCAAAGCCGCTTTGTCTTTTTTGTTTTGATTTATAATGTTACAGTCATAAGGGTGTTGTTTAATACGGTTTATGAGGAGTTGGGAGGTTTGGCCTACATATTGTTTATTGCAATGAAAAGACGGAATACTGTAGACTACATTGCTTTCCATTGTTGTAGGTGTTTTGTCTTTTAGTTTAGTATATATCTTAGAAATTTTATTGTTGCTATAAAAGGCCAATTTGACATTGTATGGTTTCAATACGTTGTCAATTCTTTGTGATAATCCTTCTATATAAGGAAATATCTGGTATGTAGGTGGTTGAAGGTTACTATAAATATCTTTACTAGTATTGAAGAACTCTTTGAAAATCGCCTTAATAAAGAATCTGGGGTAGTTGTTCTCTACACAAATTATCGAATAGTTTGACAAGACATTCAAATGCACTTCTGTTGTGTCAACCATGTCCTTTCTGTCAAAGAGCTCATTGAAAATCGCCTTAATAAAGAATCTGGGGTAGTTCTCTAAACAAATGTTATCAATTTTTTTGAAATTTTATCTTTGTACTCTTCATGGCTGATATAGTTAACCCGGTTACAAGAGACCTTTAATGACAGCCTTCTTTTGATTTACATGATGATAAGACAAGAAATTAAGAATTCGTCCACTATTCGAAGGTTTTCGGTACCAATCTGTTGTAATTGTACCATCGTCACGTCTTATGACCATGCAATCCAAAAAAGGGTACTTATAATGTTGTCCGTTTCAATTTCAGTAGTAAATTGAATTTTTTGACGGAATTTATTAAACTGTGCTAGAAGGGTTTTAATATTATTTTTATTTACTATTAGTAAAGTGTCATCATGAAAGGAATGTGAAAAGGGAGTTTTTTGATGAGTTCATCTGTAATATATTCCATTATTAATGCAGCTAGTACTGGGCCAACCGAGTTGCCCATGCTTGTGCCATCTATTTGCTTGTAAAAATCGTTGTTGAAGGAAAAATAACTATAGTCAAAATATAAGGTAATTAATTTGAGAAACTTGTCTTTAGCGATGTTTGTGTAGCATTCAATGTATTTCCATTTCTCCTTGATTACATTAATTATCAATTCCTTGGGGACGCTGGTAAAAAGGGCTTTGACATCAAGTGAGAGTAATATATGATTATCAGGAATTTTGAAGTTTTTGAGTAGGTCTACTAGTTTGAGTAGTTCATTAGTAGTGGCGGCTCCTAAAGGAAGGCTCTAGGACATCGTCCTCCCAAAACAAATTAAATTCAGTTAATATGTATCATGTCACTACGTTACACATTGATTATACTTTCCTGACTGGAACTAGCTATTTGAGTATTATTAAGTGAAAGAAAACGGTTAAGGAAAATGTGTACAAACCAACAACTTTGTGAACAGTGTCTCAGAATTTAATAATATACATTAAACAGCTGTTGTATATTTATTTTCTTAGGATAGGCATACGTTCTAATTCTAACTTGACTTATCTCTATTTTTTCAAAAAAAAATTATTTCTTGTTGCTTTTTTTATAAACGTTCTATCTAGTACATGCAACACGCATTTAGTCACAAAGGTTTGGATTTAATTCTTAACAGTTAACAGAGTTGATTCTCGAATAGCTTGGCAAGACATTCAAATGGTTCTTCTGCTCTTCTGTTGTGTCAGCCATGTCCTTTCTGTCAAAATTACTTTGTTCCAAACGAAAAAAGCACGCTCGAGATGTCTGCTTGCCAATGGCATCTTCTCTTAAGTACTTCAACAAATTATACTCGTATAAAGTGCACCTCTTCCTCTTAGACCCATCGCCGGTGATCCTCAGACATAATTCGCCCTCATGCGGAAACTAATTACTCGTACGCGACGCGGAATGCGGTCATAACGTATGGCTGCCGTTCAAAAGGCGTGCCTGTAAATCAAGCGACCTGACATTATTGATTCATTTGTTTCGAAGCATCGCATCAGTGCCATACTGCGACACGGCGCCTGGGCCGGGAGAATTTCATTTGTCAAGCTTTTGATAGTGCACAGAAATTGAATTCCGTAAATGAGTATACGTGGCAGTCGAGAAGCGTGGATTTAAAAATTTCCCGTCGCCGGGACGTAATCAATTAAAAAGTTTATTTGGAAGGGCTGAGTAAACAAGTAGGAGATTGCGCGGGCTTTTTCCTTTTCCCGCTTGGGTTGGAGATATGATATTAAAGACAATAAATTCCGGTTTAAGCTTGATGAAAGCCCGAGGGAGCCATACGAAGCGCCCTTTGAGTTCGTGCAAGTTTTAATTGCGGCGTGGAGATTTTTGTACCAGTGAATCCCTACAGTTCTTTTTTGTCGTATTTGATTAGCGGATACGATATTAGAAATCCGGACACATTTTTTAACATCGCGTTGTAAGAATTTTAGCGAAGAACATTCTTAAGGCAAGAGTGCATGCTGACGAATTCATAATCATAATCATAATTATTTATTTCATGTTTTAACAGTAAGCGCTTTACACTCGTCAATAACTATTAGATACACAGTATGTCTAAAATGTACATAGAGTACAAACACAATAGGGAGCATTAAACATAGTTATAACACTTATTTATCAATATCAACATAATTAAGACAAACAATACCTAGGACAAACGATAAGAATCAGTGAATCGACTGTCAACTCTCAACACAGCGCATGAACTCATGAAAGCTGTAACGCGCTTTAGACAGTAGAAATTATTTTATAGATTTTTTAAAAGCTATTGTATTAAGAGCCCTAACGTGAATAGGTAGAGCATTATAAAATGTTGTACCATAGTACTCATGGTTGAAGGACTTAGTCTCAATTTTTTGTGTCGTACGTTAGTGTTATTTCTAGTGTTATATGTGTGAACGTCTCGATTTGCGGATTACGTCTTACATTCAGTATGGCCTGAACGATGTAGTGCGAGGGCAAGGTCAGGATTTTATATTCACTGAAAGCCTTGCGACAATCGTCTGCAAAATTTAGTGATGCAACAATTCTTATAGCAGGAAAAAGCAAGATGCAATGTATGCTTCCTTTTACATAGTTTCATCTACAACATATTGCCTGGTAGCATGAAGAACGCTCGCATATTTTTCTTGTAGAAATCGGAGCAACAAATAAACTGTGTTTCCATTTCTTTTCATCAAGTAGTTCACTACTAGGAGCGATTAAAATATGCTCACATGGGTAAGTGCCGAAGTGGCACTCGTACTTACAATGCGAAAAAGATTTTGAAATGGTAATACAAAAATTATGTACAAAAGTTCCTTCTTACATATTTCTTCTGGGACAAAACTATCATATATAATTTATATGTGTGCAGGTTGCTAATAAATTAAAAAAAGAGAAACAAATTTTAAGAAAAAGAGGAACCATCGTATTATTTGTTATCAAATATTTATTAGGTACCTACGTACATATGTGTTTTTATTATATACGGATAGGTACCCAATATTATTAAATAAAGTTTTTTATACTCAACAATTAATTTATTATTCTGCAATTTAAATTGGAAGAAGACCGTTATGCCAAATTCCTTAGCATTTCATGAACTCCACCTCGAGAGGGAACAGATAAGTCAATTAATTATTCAATAATCACATTTTGGCGGTTAATAATAGTAGCAGTAGTCTGTATTAATAACTGCATATGCTACCTGTTTCATTCAGCTGCAAAAAAGGTTGTTTTTTTTTCAAATATATGAACGTGTAGCGAAGCACTGGAACACAATTTAATGTTATCATTTACAAATATTACTGGTATATTTTACATATTACATTTATATTGACGTAATATTCAACTTGCCATATTTAATAATATGGCAAAAAGTGTGTATATGATTTTGGCATTTGCCCTGTCATAATGCAAAATTCAAATAAACATGTCAGAAGGACGAATCTGCGCCTCTTCTGTTAAATTAAGAAAAAAACAGTAACAAAAAAGAGCGCATGGGGCTGAAGAACTAACTGATCGCTTGTGTACCAAACTGTATTTATTCATATTCTTACTTGTGTCAGTCAGTATATAATAATGTATATTTACATGTATTGTCAATATACCGAACGAAACACCCTTGGGGGTAACAAGGAAATTTAAAAGTAAGTAAGTGATTGAAGTTGTTCGGGCAAGTTTTAGAAGCTTAACCCACATCTTGCTGCATATGCCATAAAATCGATAGCACCAGATGTGATCGTTGTATAAGCTATCGTTTTTAGAGCTGAAACCAATATTTGACGAATATATATCGATAGCTGAAAGCAAATTGCATCTTATTGTTACATCCTCCAGTTCTAGACAACGTTATATATAATAAAACGCATGTCTTTACTATGCTGTCCGCACCGCAACCAACTACAGACAGACCTGTTTCGCTATTGTTACAGCTGGTCAGTGTAGCATTACAGCATGGCGTAGAACTGGTTTTGCCTATAATACTAAAGGCTTGGTACGATGCATCTGTATAAAATTGGTGGTCAATAAGAATAATTTAAAACCCGCGGGCTCCTCTCTAACCGAATTACTAGCTGCCGTCATATTACGTAACAATAATTTTACCTTACAGCGTTTTAAGAAGGTAAAATTACACTTTTGTTTTTTTAGTGAAGTCCCATTGCCTTATCTAAAATAGGTAAGTTGATTTTATCCACATTTAGTTAACAATACGGCCATATCACGTTTACCGCAATGAGTGCGAGGGAGATCGTACTCCACTCGCCAGCAACGGGCCCGTTTCTATTAGCGGCTTTATTCTGATTGGCCAGACAGCGTTCCAGTTATTTTCCATTTCAGTTATAGCAAGCCCTTTAGCGCCATTGAACCTAATCCTAAAACTACTTGCACTCAAGCCTTAACTGATGTTACCATAGGGAATTTTTTTGACATTCCTAGAAAAGATTGATTGTGACAAGTTCCACTTACTGAAAACTTGATTTGAGTAATGCATTGATGTACTCTGAACACAAGTAAGCTTTTTAACGCGCAAACTTAATAGCTCTGGTACATCTCAATAATGTTAAGAATGTTAAGAAATTCGATCTGTTACGCTATCCCTTGGATTAATTAACAAGAGAATTTTCTTCAACATTTTTATCTTTAACGGTTACGGTATCAGTGAGAAAAGTAAGTGTATTTATTTCATACGTTCTGTGAAATAAAGTGCTGATTACTTTTCTTCAAATCAGCATAACTATCATCTAGTTATCCAACGATAAAATTTATTATTTTGCATGCGAATAAAGTATACTTGACAAAAGGATAGACTATACGAGCCTAGCTAATTAATGTATTGTAATATGTATGATGAACAAATTAAAATTCGTACCTTTGAGTTTACCTTTCACAGATGGCACTGAATTGCAAACAGCTCCAAATCCAATTAAAATTAAAACTTTGGTCGTTTCTGCGTTCTATTTGTCTTGCTTTACGGCGCATAAACTTTTAAGGGGACAGCTCTAAAATATGCATCGCAATATTAAGCGTGTAAATTTTTATAGGAGCGTCATTTAGCGAACGGAGCGTAAAACGCAATCATAATTTTACCAGAATAATAAATTTTTGTTCATCTTGGGTATAAGGGAAATGGCCGTAAATTTTGAGTCTCGGAATTCGCCTTCCGTAGCATTTAATTAATGTCATATTCTAGCCGACTGAATTCGCACTTAGGTGTATAAATTGATACTCATCTACAGCTTATTCTTTGCATATCACAAATTCGGTAATATGAGTACTGCCAGGTCAAATTGCGAAATAAATATTGTAGACTCAGCTCTAAATTAAATTTTTCGATTCAACTTATGATCAATGCATTTAATTCAACGTTCTCAAAATAATTAAACTTCAATTCGTCTTCATAATGAAACCATCACCGAAGACTCGATCTCCTGGTCGGCACTGAACAGGCACACTCTAGAATAGGAATGCAACGATATATCGATGTTTCAATTCCAATACGTCGATATTATGCCATCCATTCTTACTTCACGATACATCGCAACATCACTTGACTTCTCAATACGATACATGGCTGAAGTAATTTCGGCAACGCCTTTAAAGTGTGTTTTTTAAGTTCAAATGCTTTAAAGTACACACCGCTAGCGAGAAGGCTTGTAAATATGAGTATTCGCAGCTGCCATCTTTGACCCATGTTGAAAGTGCTGTGCAATGTATATCTCTTACTATTTAAAAGAGAAAAGACAGAAACCTTGTATTTAAATAAAAACCTTACCTTATACAATGATATCGTGAGGGTAGATTGATCGTAGAAGGTGGGTTCGAGACATTAAATAATGACCTGACCTGACCTCAACATAAAAACACATTTTTCTTTCATTTTAAACTATAAAATAATACATTTCTATTATACCCCACATAAACGTAACCAACTCGTTGAAATCCATTTGTCACTTGCACCCTTCTTGCTTTTCATGCAGAGTTTGTAGGAAAAGCAAACATTTTGCCATTTTCTGTTCTTTTACTGGAACTTTGCAGCTGTGCAGAAAGGCATTATAACTACTTTTGTTAAAAAATCGGTTACCATCCCCTATTATCGAGTATATGTATGAATAATAATTGATTGACACGCAGCTGCATATAATTTTTTTTTATTTCACAAAAACCACTACACTTTTTACTTCTTTTAACAATACTTGTCCGGTACCCTGTATTCATAATATACTGAATTGATGAGTTGAATACCTACGTTTATAAAAATGTATCTATACATATCTATGCATACTTTGTTTCTCTGCTGGTGTCCGCTAAACTATAAACCACCGAAAAGATGACACTGATTCCAGTGCGTTTTACACATTTGTTGTTAATTTATATTTTTATTGACAAATGATATCTTCAATTTTGCGTTTTATTAAATCGCACTACTTCCTCCCCCACCCTCCCCCAGAACTGTAGTAAATGAACCACATGGCACATACAAATACAAATGAAAGCTTCATGTGTACAAATGCAATATCACCAGTGCTTGCAGTGTAATTATTTTGTATTTATTGCAAAGTTAATTTTGGTAAACATATATGTACTAGGTCGCAATTGCATTTACTTTCCTTACTTAAACTAATTTTTAATTTGTTTTTCTGCAAAATTAGGCAACTAAGTTTACATGGGCGCATGCTTTTATGTACAATGGTTTTATATAATTGTTGTGCCTCATTGCTATAGTTACCGTACAATTTATCGTTTCTAACCTTTACATCGACCGCGGTTAATAAATTCACTCTCACCTTACGACTAGTTTCGCCCTGTTGAGGCTCATCAGGCAGATGTACACATAGCAAATCGTCCAAAGCAAACATCGCTTTTGTCCATGGCAGGTGGACTGCTAACTGCGAGAATTTGAGATGGCACTGAGGACATTTGCCCTCAAATTCATGCCATTAATAGTACACTTTTTTATAAATGGTTGCTATTGTCACTAACTCTGTAAGTAGTTAGCAACATTTACATTGAATGTTATTAACTGAAAGAAATTTAGCAGCAACGTTGTTTAAGAGAGAAATGTCTAAAAACCAAGAGTGTAAGTAATAAAATTTAATAAAAAATTTAATAGCTGTTGTATATTAAATTCTTAGAATGTAAAAGGTTTTAAAAATTAAATAAATTGTTATTTTGAGATGCGGGAAATAGCATTGAGCCCCCCCGATTCGGAGGGCCACGCGCCGCTTCTGAACTGGTGTTATAATGACTACAAATTATTGGAAATTACAAATACGTTAAGTAAAATTAACTTTTAATGAAACATTTTAAATTCTACCATAAATATGAAAAACAATGATATATATAAATGCAACATGTTATTGCTTTCAACAGGAGCAAAAAGTACAAATACAAAGAATACTTATCAAATAGAGATAACAAATAGTAATAACTTAATGCAAAAAAGGTTTTTTCAAATATATGAACCTGTAGCGAAGCACTGGAACACAATTTAATGTTATCATTTACAAATATTACTGATATATTTTACATATTACATTTATATTGACGTAATATTCCACTTGCCATATTTAATAATATGGCAAAAAGTGTGAATATGAGTTTGGCATTTGCCCTGTCATATTGCAAAATTCAAATAAACATGTCAGAAGGACGAATCTGCGCCTCTTCTGTTAAATTAAGAAAAAAACAGTAACAAAAAAGAGCGCATGGGGCTGAAGAACTAACTGATCGCTTGTGTACCAAACTGTATTTATTCATATTCTTACTTGTGTCAGTCAGTATATAATAATGTATATTTACATGTATTGTCAATATACCGAACGAAACACCCTTGGGGGTAACAAGGAAATTTAAAAGCTCTCGTGTGTAAGTGATTGAAGTTGTTCGGGCAAGTTTTAGAAGCTTAACCCACATCTTGCTGCATATGCCATAAAATCGATAGCACCAGATGTGATCGTTTTATAAGCTATCGTTTTTAGAGCTGAAACCAATATTTGACGAATATATATCGATAGCTTAAAGCAAATTGCATCTTATTGTTACATCCTCCAGTTCTAGACAACTTTATATATAATAAAACGCATGTCTTTACTATGCTGTCCGCACCGCAACCAACTACAGACAGGCCTGTTTCGCTATTGTTACAGCTGGTCAGTGTAGCATTACAGCATGGCGTAGAACTGGTTTTGCCTATAATACCAAAGACTTGGTACGATGTTAGTAGAAAACTACACTGACGAGCTGTAACAACAGCGAAACAGATCTGTCTGTAGTTGGTTGCGGTGCAGAGAGCATAGCATAAACATGCATTTCATAGTATGTCGGTTGTTGTCCGCCTGCAAAAAGTGCCGTGGGGGTTTGCTGTCAAGTTGACGTATGCAGGTGCATGCCAATTTGGCAGTTCTTCTTTTAGGAAGTACTTCCCATTGAGGCAGCTAGGTGGCTTTATCATCATGTCAGTGTAATGCTGACAGATGGCATTGCCATCTAATTTTCTACTAAGTCATATGCATAAATTTGGCATGCAAATTACCTCTTCAGTCACAATTCTCTCGATAGTTCTCATTGCGACTCCAGTTATAGCAAATGCCTTTTGTTTAACAATTTGCAAAGTAATCTGAAGTGGACTTTATATTTTGAAATAGTATGAAAAAGACGGTACACTATTTCCCTTACTTAACTCTGTAGAGTTTTTCTTTTCTGGCATGCTAACGTTAATTAATCCTACCGAACAATACTAACACACCACAGCTATGACCAGACGATCACTGCCTTAGAGGTGTATCGGTCCGTAAGGCAGATCTTCCCAGCCTCTACCGTTCGTATTTCATCTGTGCTGCTGTGACTGAACCAACATTTATCTGAACTATATTAAAACGGCTAGGCAAATCTACATCCTTAACACAACTTACTGCAAAACAGATGAATGATGGCGAGCGGTGGGGGCTGCGCACAAACGCATTTGCAACTCAGAACCAGTGCCGGCGTAACGGTAGTACTTGCTGCAATCGCGCGTGGTCGTTCGTGACTAAAAATTGTGCACGATGTTGGACGGCGAAAAAAAAACTTTACGAAGTCAAACTAGGGAAGTAGTGTACCGTGTGTTTTATTATTTTAAAAATTAAAGCGGCGCCTCAGATACTCTTGAAAGTGTAAAATGTAAGACATCTATTGTTACGGGAATCCCTATCAGAACTATCGAGAGGAAAATAATGGAAAACCACAGTTCAGTACTCCTGGAAAGAAGAGACCAATGAAGAGTAGCCTGACTGCCAATTTTCTGGAATACAAGAAGACTGATTTGCGTCATATTGTGCACGAATTTTACAAGATCGAAAGAAATCGTGTGACAGTAGCACAATTAAACCAGAAGATACGAACTGACTTGGATTGGCATGGATCGAACGAGACTGAGGGTTTTATTGCACAACAGGGGATTCAGGTGAAGGAGAACTCAAAATAATCGGAAAGTGCTAACCGAATCAGTTCGACATCAGTTCACTTCGAATTTCTTATTTGGAGAAAATAAAATAATTCCGCAGTCAGAATACACCAATTGCATATCTGGACGAAACTTACCTGCATACAGGACACACTTCGTCGAAAAACTGGACGGATGATTCGACAAAAGGGTTATTTGCAAATATGTCCAAAGGTCAGAGGCTTATAATCATACACACGGGATGGGAAAAAGGGTTCTTTACCTAGATGCCTATTAATGTTCAAGTCGGGCACAAAAATTGCTGATTACCATTCAGAAATGAATTCTGGTAACTACGGAAAGTGGCTGGAAGACATGTTGATCCCCGATTTTTCAATGAATTCAGTCATTGTTATTGATAATGCGCCGTACCATAATGTGCAAACCAATCCAGCACCGTCGTCGAATTCCAAGAAAGCAGATATGGTGCGATGGCTTACGGATCGTAACATTAATTTCGATCCAAACAGTTTGAAACCAAAACTGTACGAAATTATTAAAAATAACAAAAAGCGCCATGTAACTTACAAGTTTGACAACTTGTTACGAAGTAATGGACATACCGTTTTACGCTTACCACCCTACCACCCGGATTTGAATCCCATCGAGTTAATTTGGGCCACAGTAAAACACAACATTGGTGCAAGAAATGTCACGTTCAAATTGGATGACGCAAGTATGATAGCCGAAGAAGAATTCGGCAAGGTAATACCCCAAGATTGAAAGAAGCGCTGTGACCACATGATTAAAGTAAAGGACAAATATATGGAGCATGAAGTGTTTGTTGATAATCGCCGCCACTGGTATACGATGGTCGGCACGAACTTGAGGCTGGCGTCAACGGGTCTCATCCCCACCGCTCGCCATCATTCATCTGTTTTGCAGTATGTTAAAGCACTTTCTAATGTACTGCAAATCTTATTAATTACTTTGCACCACGAGTTGAACTAAACACGCTTTACATTCTATAAGAGAAAAATATATTATTTTGCTGGTATTTATAACTGGAATATGATTGGTCAACTGACAGTACCATGACAGCACCTATCATATATATGTTACCACGCTTTCTACACCTATTTGCAAAGTAACATCCACATTTATACAAATGACTACATATGAAAATATCATAACAAATTTAATATTTTACTCGAAAGAAAGTAATGTACATACCCCTCTCGCAGAGTTTTAACTAAAAGCTTAAATGAGTAATTTTACTTCAGATACGAGTATCTCTGGCCAACTACAGTCTAGTTGCGAAATAACTCATAGGTTTATTAATTGCCTATAATAGCCGATCAGAAATGAGTGATTACTCTTCGGCCATAAATTCATGATTGATTAACTCATCCAGAAATTTCCCACAAATAAACAAAAACCTCTGTTTGGTGGAACGGCCAACTCGAAGGCCCTTTTCCGAACCATTACCCCAATTAGTGCCTTTATTCCGCAGTCTTTGGGGCCGTATTAATTAGGGGCCAGCGGCTCGCTGTAATTTTAATGCATCTCCGTTAGTTATTTTAAAAAAGGTCCACGCCCCGGATACTGCTGTGCACAACGGTCGATCTGTTATTGTTGGAGGAGCGGGACGATACGGAATTTCCATTTCGTCTCGGCTATTATTTGTTGTTGGAAGCTACGCTTTTCAGGCATGGCTGAATTTTTGTTTTCGAAACAAAACTGAAGATATAAGTTCTGCTTAGAAGAGTAAACGTAACAAATTTGAGTTTTAATAGAATACATTTAACTATCCAATCATCAGTGCAGAAATTCATTACGCTTCCATCCAGTTTTTAATTACAATAACAAAAATATACATCAAATTACTGTTTTCAGCAATAGCACTGACTTGATGTATTGATATTTCACAAGACAACAGTTTATCCTAATCTCCATGGTATGGGATTACTTCAAATTGTTTTTATTGCATCTTACGCAGCACTTTATGGGTCACTTTGTGAAAAACGGTAATGAGTCATCTAGCGATGCTTTTGCAAAATATAACGTAGGTTGGTACGGTGTGTAAGTGCAGTATCTACATTTCCGATTGCTTGATCTTTGGTGAAAATCGGTAATGCGTCATCTAGCGATCGCTTTACGATTTACAGCATAGGTTGGTACGGTCTGTATGTATAGAGACCGACAGTGCCGATTGCCCGATGAATATTTGAGCCCATTTGGAAAAGCCCAGGGATAAAATTACTTTGAATAATTGTGGAGCTTGCGCGCAAATCCAGCTAAAACCTGAAAATCAGCGTTGTGGAAAATCGTAAAAAACATATTAGGATAAATCAAATATGATTAGCGGTTTACTGTATTTTCCTCTGTATTCTGCTGATCTTAAAGAACTATTCTGACACATTTTCGCAAAAAAAAATTACCATTATTTATTTTAAAAAAATTTTATCTTTGGATTTAACGGGTTTTGGTTCAAATATGGAAATAATTAGCACATTTTGTATAAAAGAAATTAATCCTATATTAACAAAAAATATAAATTCATATAAACGATAATGCAAACATAGGTATTCCAAAACCATTTCCATCTCTGAACTTTAGTTTAGATATGCACTGCATTTTCTTCCGCGAGGCAATCGCAAAGTTTAGCTCTCTCATCTTCCATATCGTTGAGTGGTTGCGAAAGTAGTAAATCATTGTACCAAGCCAAGTTCTCGTCATTTTTCCATTCTTTTCCAAATTGTTTAGTCAATAGATTTTCCAAACTTTTTTCTTTTTCTCGGGTATGCCCCTTTGACATGCAAGTACTCTCCTTCAAATCTGTTTCGAGGATTCCTCTGGATCTTGGTTTTGTTATTGACGTATATTGTTCAGTACCAGATCTGAATATAGTGTTGAAAGCCACAAACAGAAACATTTCCCTTATTTTTTTTTATCAAGCTGATCACTTTCATGTCTGCAATGCCATTGATTTTCTTGAGTATTTTCTTCCAGACTTTTGATATTGTAGATTTTCCAGCCATCGCCTATGTCATTGTAGAGTGACCTGAGAACTGCGTACCTTTTGTATATTGCGTTACAATCATTTTTCCATGTGAGAACTGGATGCTTTTTAAGATCTTTTTCTACACGACCAAACACTCGGTCAGCCGGTAAAAATGAGTGACCGCGGACCGGACACGTTATTATGATCTCTCTTAATGCAGATGGAGATTTGAATTTCAACCAAAAGTATAAAATGTGGATGATGTGGGAATTCCTATTTTGTCCACCGCAGCCGTCACAAAATAATCTCAGTGTATGAACTTCCGTCAGTGTAAGGCTGTTCAGGTGATGAAATAAAGCAGATCCAATTTCTTCCGCACCTCGCCCTGCCTGGTCTTCAGTCCACACATAAAATGTGGGACTTTTAGCTTTTATGTCAACACAACAAAAGTTATACAAGCTAACTGGGTGTGAATAGAACAAATTATTGATGGGTGTTCTGGGCAAAGGCTGCACTTGTTGCAGGTCAAAGCAAAAACTAKATGAGTTTTCAGGTGTATCCCTCATTGATTCGTAAAAAGCACTGGCAATAATTTCTATGCATGGTTAACTCCAGAGTGAGTCCCTTCTATGTATCCTCATCCCGTTCCTTTTTTGGAGATGTTTCAGTCTCATGCACTGAGCATAACAGTCTGTAGCAGAAGTGTTAAACCCTATATTATAGTCGTTAATAAAAATGTTTCTAAACATATCGAGTTTTGTAGTCTAATTCTAGTGTACACTGTTCTATATAGAGATTAAATAATTTTCTCATGGTTAGAATACAGTCGAGATAAACTCGTTTTGATTTTTTTATATTATAATGTCTTTCCTTAGCGGGTAGCCCATTCAGAAATTCTCTGATATTTGATTTTTTATTGGTATGCTTCTCAGAAATTCACCTCGTCGAAGTTCTTTCGGGATTTTACCCTCGAAACAAACTTTTGCTACACGTCTTAGTCGATCCTTATGGATATTAAATACTCTCGAGAACATGCTTTGACATACTTGATTTTTTTTATAGAGCTGTTTTGGCACAAAATATGATACAGTAAACTCTCGCTTTCTAGGTTGCTTTTTAATTGGTCGTTTGCGTTCGACAGCAGTGGCAGACAAAAAAATGGCACAATTTGATATAACATTACAGGCGTTGAAAGAATTTCGTATATCTTGCACATCTTGAAGATTTATTTCAGAACAACAATATGTAGGGCCCTTGTGCGAACATGGTTTTTTAAATGACTTAACGAAAGAGGCAGCCGTTCGATAACTGAGGAACAGACATAAACAAAATGTATAGGTTTCTTCTTGACAATAATAATTATTATAACTTAATCGAACCTGTTCTCGTTTAGTTTTATTTCTTTTTCATTTTCTGGATCCCACATTACTTGCACCCACAGTGGTGTTAGCGTCATCCATTTTTCACTCACTTAGCAATAAGGAAATAAGATACTTTTAAACGATAAGGGTATAAAAATCAACTAAATATGCGAACATAAGCACATAGTCTGCAATGCCGCACGCAGCGACATCTATGTAACATAATCCAAAACTGTTAATTCTAGTAAATGAGGATTTATCGTTCTTTGGTACTAATATTGGATTTAGCGCGGTGTGCTCCAAAGTAGTATATTTGACAGCTATTTAAAGAGAGATTTAATGGGTTTTGCTTTTTAAGGAAAGCGCTATCTTGTAGAGATCACTAAGAGGTACAGGAATCTACAAAAAAATTAAAACACGTCTGAAACTGGATTTAACGGGATTTGCGCGTGAGCTCCACAATTAATCTCTGTCACATTTTGTGTTTGAATAATACACAATATCACACCTAATTTGAAGATTTTAGACCACAAGCAATGGAATATAAAACCATATTTATTACCTTTAAGACTGCATAAAAAAATCTTCGTTTCGACATCGGCGGTTTGTTTTTTTATATAAAAAGTTAATCTTTTGCCTTAGAATGACYTTTTTAAGAGATTTTAGGTTGTTTGGTAGGCTATTGCTTGAGGTTTTGGCATAGAATACTTTTTCTTACCAAATTATACATCAATACAAACTGGGAAACATAACTATAGCCCCATCCTAAAATGCAAACGTAAATTAATGTAACTAACAAGAGCGATAAAACAAACGAAAATAATAATAAGTAGACTATTCTACTTCTTCTAAGTCATTTAAACAGTTCCGCATTTTAATAAAATATTTTTTTTAATTGGACTGGTGTACAATTATAGTCCCATCTAAATTCCACACAGAATTAAACAAATTGTATCGAAACATTCGTAAATTGATAATGGCTTTGGCCTCCATTCTTCCTAGTTAGCTCAAAAAATCTAAAATTCATGCTTCCAACCAAATTATTTAATATTCTTGGTTCCAAATTGGCCCAAACCTCTTCTAATGAACTTTTGAGTTCATTTATGCGGTGGTGAGTATATGTGGTTATCTGCATTATACTCGCCGAACTAAGATACCCCAAAGGTTTTTTCAATTTTGTTCATGTCAGTTGAACAGGAGGGACACTAGCAGTTCGACATTTTAGTTTGCAAACCAATCCATCGACTCTCTACTAATATGAATCCTCGCATTATCTTGTTGGGAAATGAAATCTCGTTCGTAAGTGGTTTTTAAAAAGGGCATGTTAAAACGCCTGCTTTTGTAAAGGCACCCCATACCATTAACGTACCACCTCCAGGGTTTCGTTTTGAAAAGATACTCAGGTTGTCTCCTAAAATCTCTCCAATAACAATTGAAACCATCTGGACCATCAATTATTTCATCAGAAAAAAATTTATAATTAAAATAAATAACATGGTTTAATTCGAGATTTAATTATAAAGTTTTGGTTTACATTTTCTTAATTTCGATTCATATTCTCACAAACAAATTCCAAACGGGCTGTTTTGGTGAGGAGGAAGTCTCGGACATTTTCTTAGTTTTCGGTGCACAATGTGTTCACTTTTCTTCAGAACCCTCGCTGTAGTCCATTTTGAAATATCAAGCCCGCACTCTTGCGCAATACTTTTTCAACTTCAGGTATTACTCGCTGTAGCAATAATTCTTCTGCAGCTATGGGCGAATTTTTTTTTCTTAGCGCCATCTTTCTTGTATGTACCATACTGCTCAAGGTTTCGCAAATAATTGGCGACAACCTTTCGGCGACTAAAGCCTTCATCCCAAAAAGCCAGGATTTTACCTTTTTCCATGTCACTCAGATACCTTCCACGAGGCATTTTAACACAATTGAATCGGGGGCCCAAAATGGAAAATCAAAATTTTTCTGGAGAGACAAAAAACTGAATAACCAAAAATATTGGCGCACCGGTGAAATAATAAGTGAAAAACTTGGTATCGGTAGGAAATAAAAAGATGCTTTTATGCCGTGTTTTTAATCATTGTTGAAAACTTACAATAAAATTTGATTTTAAAAGTGTTTTTGGGCCCTTGTTCCAGTTAATCAAAAAACATAAAAAACAAAATATTTTTTTAGTAAAAATAATTATTTATCCAAATAAATATCCATTGCATTAAACATAAACTTAACAGATAAAGAATATTAGTCATCCATATTATCGTTTTGATTATCTTGCGATGCTTTTAAGCCCTTATAAAATAATATGGCCTCAGGATCTATCAAATACTTGACAAGTTGCAAAATATTTTGCAACTTTTCCTTTTTAATGCGCAAGTCTTCATTATTTAGCGGTTTAGTAGGGAATACTATTTGATTTGCTGCTTCACATTTTAGTAAAACAAAGTTATCAGAAATCAAGTTTTGGAGAGTGACTGGGGCTTCCATCCATAAACGTGCTGCTTTGAAAATAAATAACTTGTATTTGGTTATTTGAAATTTTAGCCTGTCCTTGGTGACGGTTTTTTTTAAATAAATGTCAAAAAGTCGTTAAAATCTTTAACCATTGTTTGCCTTAGCAAAACCACGCTAAATTTTTCATTAATGAGGTTTTCCACTTTTTCCATTTTCCTTTGCTTTTTCTAGATGATCCCAAAGTGGCGGTCACAGGGTAAGAAGCTGTGACCCCTAATTGGAAAATAGTGACAAATTTCATGAAACAGTTTGTTATGAGTTAAAGATTGCCAAAATTTTAACATATTGTTATTCTGATTTTGTCCACGACAGCCATCACTAAATCTTTAGTTTTTTACGGTGTTGCATAAATGCATTAATGTAATGATACAAAACTGACAGAACTTCGTTGGAGCCCTTCTTAGCAATATTTTCCGTCCACATGTACATAATACTCCTTCCAGTTTTAGCAGAATGTACACAGAATACATAGGTCTATAACTGCCTTATGTAAAACGTGTCTGTTGTGTTTAAATGAGGCAAGGGCATATTTTGTTTAAAATCAAAACGTAATGTTTCAATATTTTCGTGTTCTTTGGCCTCACGTGTTGCCTCTTTTAATTTGTCATAGAAAACTTGTGCGCTCTTTTTGTGCAGTTTTAACTTGATTTTTAATTCTGCAATCATAGCTTTATTAGTTTCTCGCAAAATTGAGGCTTTAATTTCTTCACATTCTGTGCAAAGATCTGTCTTGCGCCTTCCAAAGCGATAGTTGTAGTTTTTCTTAAAAAAAGTTCAAATAGTAAGTATATTTCACTTCACACTGAATCTTTTTTAAATTAGTAGTTTTATCAATATTTGCATAAGTTTCTGGGTAATATTTTTCTAGAAGTAGTTCGTACATTTTAAGGACGCTTAAATTTGCTGCTAAATAACTTCTTTTCTGGCCTAAAAGACTGAATGTGAGTATCAATTTTTGTTTCAATTTCATCTCCCTTAACGTTCCCTATGTTTAAATGCAATCCCCTCAAATCCTTCGCAACCGTTAACTGACTTTTTAGCGCTGCAATTCGCCATACCCTTTTGATACTAATACCAAGAGCCCCTACAAAACCCTTACGACAAACTTTTATAGCTACATTTCCAAGTTGTAACTAAAAAATAAATTAATAACCTGTTAAAATAAACATTAAGTATTGGTGCATATTATGAGTTTTACCTCATAGTGGTAACTAAATTTGCGTTGTACTCTAGGTTGTTTTCTAGTCTTTCGTTTAGTTTGCTGAATTTTTATCAATTCTTGCAGATATACGTCTTGAGCATTTTTGTCTCCTATATGGTTAAAATTTTTCAACAACTTTTGAAGGCAAATGTCGCTAAATTTCGATAAGCAACATGCTTCTTCATTTCTTATACACCTGCGATGAACGAATCTGTTATAAACATTAACTTCTCTATTACAATCAAAAGTTTACCTGCATTTGAAGAAAATGCCACGAGCCGGAACGTCTTTACCACGTTTTGAAACATGAGCTTCCCCTAATGATCTTAACCGTTTTGCTTTATTTTGTTTCCACTCTTCAGGATAAGCACTTTTTTATTAACAATTACGGAATCATCCACTGCTTCGTTGTCACTCATATTAATACTTAATTGTTAGCAATAATTAAACATATATTTTAATTACATTTCTCAAAAGATTTCGAATACTTAACCGCTAAACAACACCTGTTCAAACCAACCGGTTTTTGTTATTTTAAGGTTAGGTTTAAGTTTACCCAACAACATGACGTTTCCGTGGGAGATGGGCCCAATTACATTATTTGGGCCCGTGTTCCATTAACTGAAAAATAAACAGCTGATTTTAACAGTGTTATGTTCAATTTGATGGGCCAATATTCTATCCACTGACGCGTCTTAAAGCGAAGTATGATAAAGTGCAAAAATGTTGAAATGGAAAAAATAGGTAGATGAGTCCTTGTTCCATTTACCGTTACAATTGTTACAACACAGTGACAGTCAATATTTAATAACAAAATATAAACATGTTTTTGACGTTCGTTTACAGCCACCTAAAAGTTTTTTTTAAGTAGCGCTGTAGTTATGCACCACCCAAATTTTAAAAATTATTTCATTAAATTATGGAAATTATTAATAAATTACTTTAAATAGTCCAGTTCCTATTATTTTTATTTATTTTATCCTTCTTGTAACTTACATTAAATTACCTTTGCATTTGGCTAAGAAAAACTGAAAATTCAAGGTGCGGCTATAGTTATGCTCATATACATTTATTTTCACGCCATCTTTGATTTCCCATTTTTAGGGCAATTTCAGCGCCATAACCTTTCAGGTGTAATTCAAACAGTTCAATTATTTTTTTTAACTTCATTGTGCTACATGACGTAAGCCCGAAACTCAACATGAATTCAAAATCCCAATTTAGTAATGTTACAGATCATTCGTGTAAATAATACAATTTAAAGATATAAAGAATATATATAAAGAATATACATACACGTCCTGCCAGAAAAGGTTATCAGTTTAGCCCAGTGCATAATACAGTTAGAGCAATAATGTACTCGCCGGTACAACCTATATCTGCACTAATTTTCATTAGTACGTTCCATTGCGATTATTGTTTGCGGCGGATCATTACTTTGTAGTTGTMAAAAAACCAGGATAAAGAATATAAGTAATTGTGTAAGATACAGATTTATGTTTTTATCATGACATTATATTATATTTCGCAAGTAAATAATAAATTAATCGCGCAAACAAGCAATTTAGATCGAACGAAGCCCATTTCATATATACCAGTCAATTCTCTACTGCAGATGATTTGCGAACAATGTAGTACATCAACTGCAGCCAACAAACTAACCACAACGAAATATTATCAGCAGCTGGTCTTGTACAATAGTCTCGACCTGCTGTCATGTTCCACCGGAGCACTTTTATTTTTCCTATCCTGTTTAACCGTCATTTGCAGCAAGAAATGTCAATTAGCTCTTCGATAAAGACAAAGTAATTGTACAGAGCAGTATAGCACCAACATACCGCCTGGAAAATTCTTACACAAACTTCCTTAAATATGTATTTATAGATATTTATGGCAGTTGTTATATTTGAGTACATCCTCTTGATCTGGAAGTACTGCAAAAAGTTTTTAAGTTGGAAATAGCGGCTCAATCGAAGAGTAAACAAAAGGATATTGCATGACGCCTGACCTCCAAACACGACTTCCGGGCACAATGCCAGGATTTACTTAATAAAGGCAAAAACCTCCGGCGTGCTTCCCAACTTACAGAATCAATAAAGAAGTTAAGCTYTTTTTGCTCCTTATTCCCAATAGACCGAGTTGAAGGATAAGTAAAAGGTTTTTGTGCGTTATTCGGCAACTAAATATATTTTTTAACAGGTTCATTTTGCAGAGATTGTGCCTTTATTTATTGTGTGACTTAATGGGTTTCCATATTTCATTTATTTATAATAACTGGACTTTTATTTTTATTACTGTCGTTCACTCAATGGCTAGTAAGTTTGAAATTGAGAGTGAACAATATTACCTATTACCATGGGCGTACCGAAGAAGGGGCAGTTGCCCTCCCCCCTGGACCTGGACTGCTAACTCTGGGCCCTTCCACCTTCCATACATTTAGCTGATTAATTAAGTATGTATTTACGAAATTGTTAATGAAGTATAATTTATAGACAAGCGTATTTCAAAATTTTCATCCAGAACTCATATTTGACCTATGCAAATGACATTCAATAAGTCGCTGTCAAACAGTTTCCAAGCTTATTTTGGTCAGGAGCTATAATACGATTTCCACTTTGTTCAGCTCTTCTAATATGTTTTACTATAGGGATTGTTCAACTATGCATGATTCTGTTATGTGGAATACCCAGAATCGGTCACTTATTTGTATTTGGCGGTAACTCCAAGCTTCTTAGTTCCAAATTTCAAAATTAATACAAAAAAAACTTTCAAAAATATCAGTTATTTCGAGCATAAATATATCCGAACTAAGAGTTATGAAATTCTATTTAACGTAAGTTTTAGGAATCCAGTAGTATTATGAACACGAATTAAAACCCGGTGTGCTGTTAAAATGTCAGTATACAAAAGACTTTTTGAAAAAAGGTTAAATATATCTCAGTTTATTTAAATGAGACTTCATTTAGTTAAAATATTAAGTGTTGGATTAATTTTTTGAAGCAGTGCACTGGCGGACTACGGATGTTGGCTTAATTTAAAAAAAATAACTAAATGAAAAATGTGATAATCAAATAAACCCAAAGGCTCAGTCTAAATAAAAGATGGTATATTCTGTACTGTGTTCATAACAAAGCATGTCTTGCATAATTTTATGCAACTATCTAATTCTGATTTTACAGAGTATCTACTCAAAATCGTCGTCGAAGATTGAGATATAATATGCTATCATTTTACTGATGTCTTGCGGTGTCTGGTTATTATCTAGGATTTATATAATCAACTCAAAAGCACTAATTTTGATTTATATCCTGGTCATTATTTTAGCCAAAGGGTAAAAAAGAAGTACTGAAATTTGATCTATTTAAAATATCAGATCAATGCGATCACGGTTTTTAATCCAAAATTTGCTAATGTCCAAGTTTAATGGAGTATTATCGAAGTGTTCATATACGGTTGTGCAAAATCAAAAAAAATTACCTTCCATATTAAGGAGAGAAGTGTTGTGTAAAAAAATGTGCTACGCGATTATTCAAATTCTTTGAAAGAAGGTCAGGTCGATATTATGCTGGATTAATAAAGAATTCCCTCCGAATCCGGATATTTGTGTATATACCATATTTTCGCGCCTCGTCTGGCAAAACAGGCCGCATAAAATTCAATTAACCATATTCAAACAACACCCATTTCGCGCCCGAATGACTGTCCATAACGACCCCAAAACCGTTCGGTAAAACTGCCCGCAAAAGGGCCGGTTCATTTGCGTCAGTGATAACATCCCGCTTACCGTTGTTTAATGCATAATTACTCGAATCAGTGCGCGCGGTATTGCTCATTAAATTTTATGACCCCGTGCAGGTTAATTAAGTATAACTGACAACTGCGGCAGTATTATTTATTAACGTCACACGCCGAAAATATCGAAATCGTAAAAGCTGCAGTATCGCCGATGATCAACTATTATGTTGCATTACTATAATAGCGCATAACATGTTATCAAACGTAGCATAGCCTAAGGATATAAAATTTAAATTAATCTTTCATTTGTATAGTCAATTTTTATCTTCTCTATTTTAAGCTAAAATCAACTCTGTATTTAAAATCTAAACCAATTACTTACTTCAGTTTATGTTATTACCATGGTTACTGAGTTGATTTTACCTAACATCAACTATAACAAAGGAAAGAGAAACCGGCCTAATGAAATGAAAGTTGAGCCTCCTCACATCGTAAATCTAAAGCGTATGTGTGGTTCAAATCGACTGAAAGTCACCGTCAGACTTTTTCAGTGGCGTGCTGTTTAGCGGGCTACGAATTATACATGTGTGTTGTTGGTAACGCATGTGTAAGAGTCAAGCTCTGGATATTATACATCAATTATTCGCACACGTTGGTACTAAGAGTTAATCAGTTGCTTGAGATGCCGGACAAATGAACAGCATGCCAGCAGCTCGGCCTTAAGTAAAATGTTGGCCACGAAGATGCCAAGCATCCCCGACCACTCACGGATCCGTGCTTTAGTCCACGAAATACCCAAGTTTCATCTATAAACACCAGCTCTCGCTTGATGGGCAAGAACGCCAACTTACACAAGTTCTTTTATTATAAACTGCACTCATTATAAAAGGTTAGATAAAATGCTTAAATGTTTCCAAGACCACAAAACAAACCACGAGGCAATCACCACAAATAATGCAACGCCACTGATGAAATTTACATCAAGACCGCTACTATTACAGAGAGAGAGAGAGAGAGAGAGAAACGGGCACGTATGGGTCTAATACCCAGGAGAAGTACGTCCTAAATGCCACTCCATATAAGCAAGAAACCGCAAACGGCGCAACAGTAAAATTAGTTGTCGGTGCTTGGTTCGCGAGATCGTGACGTGAGGCTCAACGTCATCTTATAAGCTGTACCTATTGTTACGTCGTTCCAGGAACACTCTGTATAAAAGAGTTTTTGAGTTTGAAATTAAGAACCAATATTTTCCGTAGAGGTACGTCCTGGTTAGTTAAGTTAGGCAATTCTCTCTCTGCCGTTTTGCTCACTGCTGAGGTGAGCATCTTCAGAGCTGAGTTCATGGGCAACGTAATTATTTTCGCTACTCCGTTATCAAAATATAATTCACTGTACCACGCCAAGCAATCAAACGTGTTGTCTCTTTTCATTTCGATATATTATCAAGTCGGCGATTTCGACAGGCTGTGATAATTATGATATTTCATCACAGCTTTAACTCCAAAATTGTACCAGCCTAAAGTAGGCATTTCTGCCGTCTCCGGCTATACCGCCGGATCGGCCAAATACACTGGATTGGAGGTTGGAGGGGTGACACGCTTGTTGCTAGTGGGCTAGTGGGTTTGCGGGGTGCACTCAACCAGTGAATGCCTTCCTTAAATGTTTTTTCTGTTGACGTAACTTCTTTATTTTTATTATTTTTTGTCTTTTGCAAGTTTGCTTCATGCTTCTTATTTAGGTTGCTCCTGTATGATTATATCTACGCTTCCTTAGGTGGTTTCGTATTTTGGGCGAGGCAGTGTGCCTAGGGGACAATTTTGCTCTCCCGGGATTTTCTGTACAACAATTTTGTGACTTCTTACTTTTTTCTTTTGTTTATACCTGTCTTGTTTTGTACGAAAATCTTTTGACTCAAGTACGTTTAAGATACTAGGATTGTATATTATATTATTTGTTGATTGTTCTACTTGTCATTACTATGGTATAAGTATTAGTATTTTAATGTTTTTGTCACTTGAATACTTAAGATTTTAGTAGTGTTACTAGTACTTCACTTAGGTATTTAGTGATTTATTGTCGCGAACGAGTGAAAGCATTTTCAGTGGCAGCTGGTATTAAACGGCAAATTGCAGCGGACGTCCAGAAAGGCCCCTTAATCCCATAGGTTTTGTCGTGGTTTGGTTAGTTTGGCATGAAAGCCAAAGATGTGGGGTTAATAGAGAAATGCATATAAAAATCAAATAAATATACAAAAATCAAATTATAAATTAATCACGTACATTATTTTGAAAACTTCCAACAAATATTTTTAATAAATTGTAGGCTACTCATGGTTTTATTTTATACAATTTTATTCTTATACCTTAAAATCAGATTTATTTGAACTTATGTTTCTAATTTTATTTATATTATTTATTTTTAAGCTGGAGGCTATAACGGTCGTAGTTTGTTAAACACCAAGTAATTTAGGGTATGTCGACCTGTAAAGCTACACGCAAAGAGTACTCGTTTTTCTTAGGCTGAGCTTTCGAATTTACTTAAATTCTTCTTCAGAGCATCTACAAATCAACTTAATTAATACAACAAACTATATGGAACCTTATACTTACAGAAATTTGAAGCTATATGTAAGTGATAAATATGCGCAACAGTGTATTTTCACGAAACATAAGTTTTATACCATAAATGACTTGTGTCAAATAAATTAAGTAATTTGTTTTTTATGTCATTTCCTTTGATAGCAGATATGTGTAGATATTGCTTAGTTGTTGTGTGTCCCATTTTTTATTCCTGGCATTATTAATTCTGTTGATGTGGTACATCTGCAAGATTAGCCTTTTACTAGTATTAATTTCAGTATCCATATTTCAGTACCCCATCCCAATCTATCGTGTGGTTGCTTCCAGATTACAAAGGATAGAGAATTTGTGTATAAGATTTGCACATAGTATTCCTAAACGTCGATACCATTTGTTGTGCATGACACATAAGGTCCTGGTAGATAAGCAACCTATATATATTTTCTGCAAGCTTCCCCCTTGCATCCCCGGAGTTTTTTTCGTTCAACTAGACATGTATTTTGTGTGCCTCGCCACTCCACTTCACCGTTTCAACGTAGTTTTGCTTACAATTCGTGCCCTTCCCATTTATTTCACAAAGAGTTAACTCCAGCCAACTTCAAAAAAAGACTGAAGCAATATCTCCTTTCCTAACCTTGGTTTTGGAATGTTTCTTCTTGTTTTTGTTACTATATATCAATATCGAACTGCTTTCAACTAACATTAACTTAATGAATTTATGGTCTCCTATACATTAGTTGTATTTGCACAATGAATGGGATTATAATTTTTTTTTATTTTTTTCATTATTTGGCAAAGCCGGCGTAAAGGCCTGGCGAGGCGCAATATTTAAATTTTTTTATTAAAAATAAGGATTTCCTTGACTAGAAGCTCTATATTTCAGAGTGACATATGGGTTCTACAATTTTCGGTGACAAGTAGTTAACGCTACCAAAGATTACGCCATTACGGAATTAATTGTACCTATTTCAAAGTAAATAACATCTTAGGAGTAATTGTTTTTTTCCATCGTTTTCTAACAATTTTATTAGTTTTTGTGGAAAAAATCGTTAATTCTAAACATAATCAATAATATCTATCATAAAAAACAATAAAGAATTATATTTTAAGGGCGCATTTTGAAAGTTAGCCACGGGCGCTAGAATCCTAGTTCCGGTTCTGCTATTTGGACTCTTCTGGATGAAGTTTACTTTGTGAGCGTAGTCTTTTACTGCGTTATGTAAATATGTATATGTCTGGAAAGTGCAAATTAGGTGAAAAGCAGCTTTTACTGTATTTACTGTATTTTTGAATCAAATTATTATTATTATTATTATTATTATTATTATCATCTCCTTCCTTTTCAGATCGAGGAACTCCTATATCGAGACCTCCAGACGATGAAGATTCATTTCCAATCTTATGCGACAGAGAACTCCATTCTTTACACAGAAATATCCCTGCGTTGAGAAGACGGGATGTGGACACAGCAACCATTAAGCAGCACTACTATCCCGAAGGCAGGTATCTTATAAGCTTACAAAGATGTTAGATGACTTTCTTAAAAGAATTAATAGTAGTAGAGTAGCCATTTAAAATGTCCGTCAAACTAAAAGAAAAGTAGGTGCGCGTTTGAAAGAACACATACGTGCTACTAGGCTGCAACAAAATAGATAAATCTTCCGTAGCTGAACACTCATATTTGACTAAACACATGATTGACTTTGATAAAAAAAGAATTTACATAGAGAAAAGTATTATCACAAACGTCTAGTAAAAGAGGCTATAGAAATTTATAGGAATACTAATAGTTTTAATAGGAATTGTGGAAATTATAAGTTAGGTGACATTTGGAAGGCTATTTTGTAGTTATCTTTTATAAGTTTTATTAAGTAGTTCGTGTATATCTAGTTGGTAGGTCATATTTTATCAGGTTGACACGTTGTTTCCTTGACGTCTCGCTTCCTTGGTGATTTGTTCATTTACTTTCAAAATTTTGTTTGAACTTGTGGCAGACGAATTTTAAAGTTCCTCGTCTTTGACAAAGATTACAGGTGTTATCGAAACGTCAGACTAATAACTTTTTGTCAGTGTTTTAAACGACAGCGATCTTTCCGAGAAAATATTATCCTAACTTCATACTTCATTTTCAGCATACATGGAAATTTCTTGGCGCTGTCTACTGAAAAAAGAAGCCTTCAATGTAACAGATAAAATAATTGTCAAATAGATAGATATCATGCTTTACTGGCATAATAATTTTACAAGAGAAGGAACTATAAATTTACTAGCGAATCTATTAACTTTCATTTCATAGACATCAGAACACGACCATTTTAGGATGGATTAAGTAATATCTTCGGAGCATTAATCATCAAATCCGCGTCGTATTCAAATACAACTTACGGTAGATTAAGCCTCTTGTGGTTTGGTGCTTTTCTCACGGCAGAATCTTTATTATGTACCAAGCTTATCTCCACTTAAGTTGACCACAACTTAATTTCCTGTTCTAAAATGCAGAAAAGCTAGCGACATTTCTGCCTTAGTGCGAAAATTAAGATCACAGTAAAGCGCAAACCAATCGTAGTCGACGTTTCATCGAACCTAAAATTGAGTTTTGTCCGTGGAACCGATTAAATCATAATTTAATTTTGATGCGCGAAAAATTCCTCAACTCGCTCCTACCGCTGCAGTGCAGCTTTTCGCCTAACCGTTTTCGCAACGTGTAAACAAACTAAATTGTGTTCTCGTCGAGTATGCAACTCCATTAGACTTCTTTCGACGGCGCTGCTGCCCTAATTAGAGAGAAAGGGAGGTAAAAAGCCTGCAAAGAAAAAACGAATCCGGACCGTGGCCGGTAATCTGAAGCCGGGAAACAACTGCGGCATAAAACGGGACCTACCTGACTTGTAATTTAAACGACAATTAAGTGCTCTCTTTGAAAAAAAGGGGAGGTTCATTACTGAAAGGAACTGCGAATTGATCGTTTAATTGCTTTAAGAGCTCTGAAGCCGTTTATAAAGAATCTGTTTTTTTATCTGTTTCTGCATCACGTAATACAAATACAAAAATGAGGGGGTTCCTAAATGAATGCGAAACGAATGATATTGCTGGCATGTAATCGTTACAATCCCTGGGTACAGTAGCTGAAAAAGGAAGAAGTTAGATTCCGTTTCGCTTTCTCAGACCTGGGGACTTGTAGAGAAMATAACAGCCGTCAGGCACAAAAAAATAACTATAAGAAAGGAAAATCTCGCTATGTTCAAAATTCCAATCAAGACCTCTAGGTTTACAACCCTAGCAGGCTGTACCATTAAAGATCCGGGCTATAGACGTCAATCACAAAGTATTATTTACGATTAATTACTTCCACATCCAACAGATGGAAAGAATTGTATCGTGAAAAAAAAATTCAAAAATTTTTATTTGCTCATTCGCATTAAAATGGTCGAAAACGCAAAAATACAAAATTTGAGCAAAAAAATTTCTTGTCTGTGTGTCTGTGTCTGTGGTATTGTGTGGACACGATAAGTTTCGAAAGACTTAATATATGAACTTAAAATTTGGCAAACGTATAAATCTCAACCACCCAAAGCGACCTATTGTTTGTGGGGTAAGTAGGGTATCGGGAAGGGGGCAAAATTGTGGGGTAACTACCCTTTTTGCAAATTTTTATTTTTTAATTGTTTTTTTCGTTTTAGTATGTGATTAGTAGTATAACTGCGAGTATTATTCGTTCTTATAAATTTTCGGTGCAGCAAACTGTTTAGAAGATATTAGCAAAAAAACGTCACTTAAAGAAAACGGTTTTTCCTAAATATCTCCGAATATATTTAATATATTCAAAAAATTAAAATATTGTCAGATAGGAAATAAAATTTCTCACAAAAAGTGCCTTAGAAAATTTATCCAAAATTTTGACATTTTCGAAATATTTCCAAAAAACTTATTTTGGGCCCTGCTCGTACGAGTTTTTTTAAATTTTGGTATTATATAGAAAATCAGATTTCTGATCAGAAAGCACTCTTGTAATTTTATGTTAAGTTAATAATTATCGAGTTATTTGGAAAAAACCGATTTAAAAATTTATATATTTTTGCTAATATAACGAGGACTGTTTGTTTTAGAAAAAATGTGTAGAGAGAAAAAATGCTCGAAATCTGATTACTAATCGTATAGTATAGAAAATAAAAACAAATGTCATTTTGACAATTGGATGTGGAAGTATTGATTCAATTTGCAGCGGTTTTTTATATTCAGGAAACCATTGTTACACCGTCTGTTGTTTATTGGAGAAACGGATACGAATTCCGGTAAATGAGAAACTTCTCTGTACCTACAAAATTTAACAATTCTAGGACATTTTACTGTACCCTCTATCCCCTACTATAGTGGTAGATGCGTACATTTTACTATGATTATTTTGACACGTTGTAGCCGTGTCGCCCTTACTTACTAATTTGCAACATGATCAGTCTGTAGATTCAGAAACCTCACATACACAATTTGAGCAGGTCCCAGCGTCAGCAAAGTGATTCAGATTTCACTAAAGTTTGTGCTTTATAAGACCTCGTTAAAATGAAACTTTTCCAGCGATATTGTTTTTTTATTAACTACTAACCTACCTACCAGTTATACGTTCCCGCACGAAAACAATTGGTTTTTAAAAAACTTTATTTTCACATGGAAACTATAACATGAAATTCTACGTCTACTTGCCCGATATGCTCTCGGAGTCTCGGACAGAGCTTCGACGCAAAAAATCATAACAGTTTTCATTCGCGGACCTACTTATAACATTTCTAACAAAGCGCAACCTATCTAAATTGCACCTCTACATATCTATTAATAGCGTGCTAACTAATGATAATAATATAGTCAATCCTTTGATAGGGGTGGATGTAATTCCTCCCCTCGCAGATGGAAAACCAAGGGTTAGTGGAGCTGAATTTCTTCAAGCGGCACGGCTGGTTTTCCACCAAGTGTCTCTTCCGGGTGTCTACAGCGTTGCCGGGTTGTTTTCCATATACCTATGGTTAACAGAATAAAAATTGTTAAATGCATTAATATTGTCCACAGGTTAATTTTATGAATAACGAGAGGTGATGTTTCTTCTTCGACTGCTTGTAGACGAGTCTGTAGTTGGGGCAAGTCGGCTAGTGCTACATGTTCGGGCTCGTAGTACAACCATTGATTATCTTCCAATTTTTGAATCTTCAGGGCGGCAGCTACTGTTTTTATCTGGCAACTCGCAACCGTTTTTTTATGTTTAATAAGTTGTATCTCACAAGGTTCATCTTTGGATGGAATTTCAACTAGTCTCTCATCACATAAGTAAATATGCGATTTCGTCTTAATGCATCCATTGTTCGCAAATCGGTAAGTATCTCCAGAAATTAGCAAAAATTTACTAGTAGGAATTTAAATTTTAGATTTTGACAAAGTTGTTACCGGCAGAGCATATGAATGGTATAAATTATACATTTTCTGATTTGTCAGAGGGACTTTTAGTACGACTACAACTCTTGTTTCGGTGTGGTATGCATGTATGTCGATTATTTCTTCAAAGGTTTCCAAATTGTTTTCACTTGGTGTTACTAACAGTGAGTTTAGAATTTTATGATAAATTTCTTTCAACTTTAGAAGTAATTCCCTTGACGTTATAATATTTGCGTGTAATATTCGCAGTTTTGCGAATGTTACAGCGGTTAACAAGTTTTCTAGCTGGAAATCTATATATGATAGCGAGCTTATTAACCTAGAGAATGATTCCTCTACCATTACCCTTTTTTGGATTTTTAGCTATTTCGCATTTAATTTTGATTGCATATAATTAATGGGCTGATGCTATTTCTTTCTGATTTTTAATTACCAGAGATATGGAGTTGTTAAGTCGTACCATAGAATCTGTAACTATGGACAATTTCTTAGTTTTAATTTTCTGATTTCGTCCTAAAGTATTTATAGCGTTTTCATACTTTTCACTATCTGCGGCATCTAAATTTTCTGTTAGAGTCTTTATTAACGAGCCTGCTATATTTATTAAGCCTCTTTTTACTCTTTTGGGCTTAAATATTATGTGTTCCAAGGTGTCTTCGATACTTTCGAAAAGTTATTGACAAAGATGAGCACCGTAGGTGGTTTCACTATCAATTTGGTTTAGGGTTTTCAGTATCCCTTTCAAATTTGGTATTTCTTCAATCACGTTGGTCAAAGGTTTAACTATTGTCCAGTGAGACAGAGTTGTTTTTGCTTTGCCAATTGGTTGAATAAACATTCCAGGGTTAACCGGGTCTAATTTGTGAATAATTTCTTGGACCGTTATTACCGTGGAAAATCCAATTAGAAAGTGGGCTGTAATTAGTTGCATTATTTTTGGCTTTCTGGCTCTATTCTTTCTTCTTAACTTCTGTAATTCCTTCGGCGATGTGTGTCCTCCAGAATTGACTAGTTGAATCCGTCCGCGATGCTTGTCTTCGGGATTCTTGGTGTCGGTCCCTTGACGATGTTTGTCCTCATGCACTGACGGATAGGGCGTCGAATCCTTTGGCGATGTTTGTCCTCGGGAATGTGTTGGACCTCGGGGCCAACCAGGTTCTGATCTCCAATAAACTATTGAAATCGACGGCTGAAGTGGACGATGTTTGTACCAAAACTGCCTTTGAAGATCCAAATGACTGCGCCAGTTACGTTCTCGCGTGAAAACAATTGGTTTTTAAAAAACTTTATTTTCACACGGAAACTATAGCATGAAGAAGTTCTACGTCTACTTGCCCGATATGGTCTCGGACAGAGCTTCGACGCAAAAAATCTTCATCCGCGGACCTACTTATAACATTTCTAACAAAGCGCAGCCTATCTAAATTACAACTCTACATATCTATTAATAGTGCGCTAACTAATGATAATAATAAGTCAATCCTTTGATAGGGGTGGAAGTAATTTACCCTAGTGTAATGGCAAGGCGTTCCTCCGGTCCGATAGGTTCTCGAAAGTTCATATATTCTTTACGATAGACCTGAGATATAAAATTTAAAATTTCAATAAAAGATTCCATATTCATTTGAAAAAAATAAAAAAAATCGTTTCTTAAGTCTGCACAGTTGTGGCAACAATGTATGAAATTCTCCATGCGTATGGTGCTCTAAATTTATTTCGTGCATCACCTCCGCTTTATTTGAAACACAGTGGTGATATTTTCATACTGACCATTTCTCACAAGAAAAAAACCTGCGCCTGTCGTCCTCATCAGCTGCTAGCAAGAGAAGCAGCTCTGCTGAATTCGGCTCCCGAGTCCTACTATCGTTGTGACCAGTGCGCAACCATGGACAGGACGAACTCAGTAGCAGTTATCTTCAGTCGAACTGTACCTATAGGCATTAATATGAGTTCTAGTTTCCACAAAAATGAGCTCAGTACGAGTTCATGTTCGTAAAATTTGTTTGTTTTGTTTCTCTATGATTAAAAAATCAGTGGTACTAAATCCAGTTGCTTATTTTGTGGGTTAAAGTATATTGTGTTAATAATCAAAATACAATGTTTTAAAAACTTATTGAAATGAATCAATAAGAAAGCTAGCGCATTAGACTTCGCTGTGTTAATATTACAAATAACTGCAGAACAAAAACCAACGACCCTGATTTTGCAAACTTATTATATAATAATAATAATAATAATAATAATAATAATAATAATACTCTTTCTTGTCCAACGGTATGCACTATAAGTCCAGACAAACAGACAATATAAAATTACCCTACAAAGAAAACCCCGCTCAACAACTGTCTACGTGATACAAAATTAATATCGCCAGAGTTTCCATATAAATTAAAATTACTGCACATGAGATTCACAGTAGCCCTCGTCGTAATACTACTCTTACCCACAGTACGATAGAAAAGCGGTGTATGTCTGCTAGAAATACGCGGAATACAGAAATTAATTTTAGACAGTAACAAAGAACAATCAATGTTATTATATAATAGATCATAAAGAAATGCTATACCTACTTATTTTAACTCTTCTGTGCAAAAGAGGTTCGAAATCAAACATATTTAATAGAGCACCATGTTCTGTACCCCTCTCAGGGTATACACCATATATTTTAAAAAACAAATACTTTAAGAACCGTCTCTGTACCCTTTCTATCGCCTGTATATAATAACTATAAATTGGATAATAGATCAATGCTCCATACTCAATTTTAGATCGCACAAGTGCAACAAAGAGAGATTTCAATGCAAAAATTTTACTCAAATTCTTGGTGTTACGAATAACAAATCCTAACGTTATAACACTCCGAGACCATATTATACCTAAGTCTTTTACAGATTCTGCTCTTGTTAAGATTCGGCCGTTCGTCACATATTCATACACTAGTGGAGTTTCTTAGGAGTGTAGGAAATTACTTTGCATTTGCAAACATTGAATTTTAGATTGTTACTTACACACCAGGTATATAAATTATCAATTTGCTTTTGTAACAATACAGTCATCTAAAGTACTAACATTTGTATACAGTTTAAGATCATCTGCATCTGGTGAGCCGTTAACAAATATTGAAAACAGTAGGGGCCTCAAGTTAGACCCCCGCGGTACACCAGAGGTAGGGACAAATTAATTAGAGTGAAGACCACCGCAACACACATAGTGCACCCTATTCAGCAAATACGACCCAAAAAGCGATAATAACGGTGCACTAACCCCCACCATGTCTAGTTTCCTCAACAAGATGTCGTGATCTATCTGATCAAACGCCTTACTGAAATCTGTGTAAATAGTGTCAACCTGACCACCACCGTGCACAGTTTCGGCTGTGAATTGGAAAAGCGTGGCAAGATTTGTCACAGTGGACCTATGTTTCACAAAAACATGCTGATTTTCTGACAGATGTCGTCGCAATCCGCAATAAATATATTTATGAACAACAGACTCAAATAATTTTGTAGAATTGCATAAAATCGTAATTGGTCTATAGTTGCGCACATCCCCTCTGTCGCCAGCCTTGAATACAGGACAGACACGACACGTTTTCCACATTTCTGGAAATGTACACTTATTCAGGATTAGATTGAACAAAAAATACGGTGGTTCAACAAGCACATTTAAGCAGTCCTTAACAAGACCACTCTTCCGTTCAGGCCACTGTCCGCTCCAGGATTTGCCGTCTAATATACACTTGCGAAATAACATGCAAAGACATTCACTATGTCCTGTGGGTCCCTGTGCATTCCTTCATTTGAAATCATATTACCCGGTATTCTTGTCGTTCGCTTCTTGGAATTTATAAAAGACCAAAATAAATTAGGATCACAAGTTATAGCATTCTGAGTGTTGGTGATATAATTGACATACGCAATGGACAATACTTCTTTCACCTGCTATTTTAGTTGGGTGTACTTCTGCCAGTAATAATGGTTTCTGGTCTGTTTAAATTTCTTGTGAGATCTAGCTTTTAATTTTATAAGTTTAGTTGTTTCAGTATTATACCATGGAGAATGTTTCATTTTGCGAGGTTTTCTATAACGAGGAACAAATAGATCAAAATACCATACAGCAACGAGTAAAAATGACTGATAGCAGTCTCAACATCAGTATGGTCCAATAAGACCGACCAGTGAACCTGGGCTAAATGTTCATACAATTGTGGGAAGTTTGTCTTCCATTTTCACAGCTGCAAATGCAAAATTTGCATACAATTCTTCAATGCCAAGGGATGCAGTTATCAAAAAAGCCGAATGATATACATCCTCATCCTGGTTTAAAACTATGAGATCAAGGATGGAGCCATTATCATTTACTATGCTATTGTGTTGATTAAGTTCTAGATAATTTAGAATATTAGAATATTGATGGATTTACTACTGGAATGATGTGGATCATTCCAGTTTGAAATATTAAAATTACCCAAAATAACAACTTTTTTTCGATGCAAATGGTCGTGCGTTGCCAGTAACTCCAGAAAATATTCAAAATCTGCAGCAGAGATATATGGAGGCACAAGAATAACAACGAAAATAAACTTGGCAGAATTTACCTGAACTGTAGCCGCTACTAAGTCCACCATAGGCATATTGTCACATATAATACCAAAACGAAGTTCAGAGCTAGAGTATCCACGACGAACAGCTAACGCAACACCACCACCCCTAGAGGCATCAACCACTTCAAACTTGTGGTCACTGCGCTAAACACAATAATCTTCAGGAAATAATTCTTTTTTGTTAACATCCGCATGAAGCCAAGTCTCCGTAAGACAGACAATATCACATTCACATTCAGATAAATTAGCGGCAAAAAGGTCCATTATTATATTTAAACCATAATATAATAAAACAAAATACTTTATTGACAACCCCGGATTTTAATAGTCATGTCAGTCTCCATAAAATGGAGGCACACTTAAACTGTTTTTGAGCTGTTGCCAGCGAGTTCAGTAAGTATACAAAATTCAAAAAAAATTCTAAATAAATTATGTTATACATTTTATTTAAAGCTCCTTTGAATACAAAGCGCGTGAACCAGCCTCTTCAGCAAAAAAACATACCTATACGTAATGACAATATTTAGATAACATTAATACATGGATTTACAATGATAGTAACGATAATTTCAGCAAATCACAGTCACATATTTAAAGCTTTGGCAAATCATTTGTCAAAACTTCACACACGAAGTACTCCTTGGCAGAACATCTCAAATCGTTCCAGGTCCACCGTGCAGCGGCAGCTGATTTTCGTAAGACTACGCAGTGTTCCGTCTCTTCATCTATAACCATTGCGTTAGGTTCTCCTTCGTTCCAGTTGGTGTACACTACAGGTAAACCGGTGGACATCCAAAAATAACGACTTTCTTCTAAATCTGTTGCAGATGTCCAAAAGCGTCCACTGGCGATACCTTAATCAGGAAAAAAGAAGCTATCAGCGATAAATTTAATATAATCTCCATGTTAAATTCTTTAGAATACTCATTGTGCAATAATATTTGCATAAGCGTAAAACTATCAGTATTTAAAGCAAGTAAATATAATACTGAATCTAGATATACGAGCCCTGACAACTATATGTTCGGTCACAAAGATTTTGCAGACTTATGCTGTCGTGTGGTACTTGATACGTAAAAAATGAGATACCTGCTTTGTTCGTTTCAATGAACAGGACATTTCAAAAGGTTTCTAAGAATTTTGATAAAGGAAACTTATACACTTGCCGTGAAAAAAAAATAAATTCGCCGAAGACGTTGAAATACGCTGACAACTAAATGGTCGGTCATTAATTTTAAAAGTGTGCGGACACACACGACAAAACAAATGCTTGCGTCAATCTGTCAGCACGAACGCAATTTCACTGTCAGTTTTAATTGTTTTCTTGCTGAGAAAAGCTTAAAAATGGGCCGTGGAAAACCAACAGATACCAAAATTCGCAAAACGATAGTTAAAAAATTTTACCAAGGAATATCTTTTCGAAAAATTGCAGCAGAAGTTGGTTTGTCGTGGACTACTGTTCAAGGAATTATAAAGCACTTCGGAAAGACGGCTAGCGTGAAAATTTGTGGTAAAAGTACTGGGCGTCCTGCAATTGTAACCGAGCGAAACAGAAGACTTTTGTTGAAAATTTGCAAAAACTCACGACGTGCTTCCTTGAGGGACATTACGGCTCAATGGAACAATCAGACAGGATTAAATGTAACTCGGGAGTGCTGCAGAAAGTGGATTCATAAGTGCGGGCTTAGTTTCTATAAGGTAAACTTAAACTAGTTGTAGATAGCATGTTTCAAACACTTCGGTTTCCCACTTAGGCAAAAGAAAAACCTCTCTTAACCGAGAAACAAAAGAAGAAACGGCTGGCGTGGGCAAAAGAGAGAAAGTCCTGGACAAGAGAAGACTGGAGCAAGATCATATTTAGCGATGAATCAAAATTTGAGGTGGCTGTAGGCGACAGTCGCAGCCGTGTAATTAGGTCGAAACAAGAAGCGTTCCATCCCGACTGCCTAAAACGGACTGTGAAATTCGCTAAGAGTCTTATGGTTTGGGGATGCATGTCCTCTAAAGGCTTGGGAATTATGGAATTCATCCAAGGCACAGTGAATGCTGGAAAATACCAAGCCATTCTCATAAGAAGCCTACTGCCTAGCATCGCCAAGTTAAATGCTGACGATAATTTCATTTTTCAACAAGACGGTGCATCTTGTCACACCGCGAAATCTACTCAAACATGGTTGCGTAACAATAATATCAATGTTCTAGATTGGCCGTCAAGCAGTCCAGACCTTAACATAATTGAAACAGTGTGGCACAAGATGAAAAAATAGTTGAGAGAGAATCCGCAAAGAACAGTAGCAGAATTACGTGCCAAATTGCAGCAGATCTAGGATAATTTTTCTATTGAAGACTGCCAAAGGCTTGCCGACAGCATGCCTGCTAGGATAAACGCAGTAATTAAGGCAAAAGGCGACGTTACGCCTTATTAGATTTAAATACAGTCTCACTGACCGAACATTTAGTTGTCAGTAAAAAATGTCCCTTCCTTATGTTTTCCTGTAATGTAGCCATAAATAAACTATAAAATTCAAAACATTACAGTGAAGTAATTACTCTCGGATGCCACTTTACGAATATGCATGCTACACCACGTTTGAAATGTACTCTTCTTAACTACGATTTTTTCTTTAACGATCGGCTGAGTGACCGAACGTATAGTTGTCAGGGCTCGTATAAAAAAGCTGCTTTGCAGTTGTATATATTCTATCTGGTTGATTAAGGTTCCAAAAGCTTTAGACATGAATTTAACACATGGATTTAAAACGATTGCTGCACAAGTATATGTATATTGTATAAGACAGTAACGAAAAACATAAAATAAATTGATGTTATTTAATTATATCCTTCAAATGATATAAGACAGGTCGAAGCACAAAATATATTTAATCAAGCTATCACACTTCAGGAACTTTCTAAGGATTTAGAAAACCTTAATTTGAATAAAATTGAATGACTGTATTTACTTCTAATAGCAACCGCAACTTGAGAATTACGGGTGGCAGCTCTTGTTCGGAAAGTATACTATTTCTGTTAGTGCAAAAAAGGATACTTAAAATTATAAAGAAAAATGCTTCTTATCTAGCACAGCGATCTACTTAAAAGGCGCTAATTTCACCGCGAAGCTAAGTTCTTTTTATTGGTTTGTGAACTGCATAGCGTCGTGTTGTTGAAAGCCCCCTGCACTAAAAATATAACTTATTTGTGTCTACAGAGGGTATGTCTATTAATCCTGTGCTCTGTACATTTTAGGATACAGGCAATGGATGCTTGTAAGATCTCGTCAGGTTCCGCAAATGCTATTCCGAGGAAACGCTGTATTTTCTTCATAAGCACAGGACACACATGGAATACGGCAGTTTCATCCTCCTCTATGCGCTTCCGATATGTAGCATCACTTGCTAAGATTTTTGTTCGGTCTTGCTAACCGTGGACGGTATAATTAGTTAATACCAATACAATAGGAAATAAGGATCTTTTGCAAAAAAAAATCTAAAATATGTTGCAAACTACACTCTATACTGTACGTGCTCAAGGCATGCAACACATGCAAACATTTTTATCAAAAAGAAACTTGAGTACCTTGAAAAAAAAAGCTGGTAATTAGTAATTACTACTTACTTTAACTTAATCTCACACTCAATGAAAATATTATCATCAGATAGTTATTTACACCTTCCTTCTCATCACATGATGTTTTTGTTTCAATTCAAAACAAAGGGGATGCATGTATTGAAATAGTGAAGTTACGAAGTGTTCATAAATAATATTCAGAATTACCAAGATTCTCGAATGCTGACTGCAATACATCGTTTTCTTCTTGAGATGTTACATCTACCAATTCCATGCCCATGTCCTTACATGACAAAAAGGCCTGATACCAGTTTACCTTTAAAAATATGTGTAGATTAGTATTAAGTAAAAGTAGAGATACACAATTTACAAGTGCTGATAGTACTTACTTTAGAAATTATGTTAATGTAGTAAGCTGAATTTCCCCATCTTAGTAGTGTTCCCTTCTTTTCAAGTTGCACGTGTAAATCTAAAGAAGACGAATACTTTCAGTAACAAGGAAACATTCATTTGAAAAGTAATGTGATTCGTATGTATGTATAATAAAAAACTGTTTTCAAAATTACATCTGGCTTGCTATTCGTCAGCTTACAGTCTACATATAAATAAAGTAGAAATACTTACTTCGAATGTGCCTTCGAAATTAATTTTTATTATATTGGTAGAAATTAACAAGTTTATATAAAAAAGTACAGAATCTTCGCAAAGGACACAGTCAGTGTTCGTTTAAATATATAATAATCTATTTACATAAAAATATCAATACATAAAAAACATTTTTTCATATTAATGATAATCAATGTCAATTAATCCCCTTTTCAAGCTTCAAATACAGGTATGTTAACAAAAAAGCAAAATAAAATTTGGTTTGCGAAGCACTAGACAAGTAAATACTTGATTGACTTTATTACTACTGCTTTTAAATACCTAGTCAACATTAGAAATCAAAATCAACAGATTTCTTCCATAAATGCTCCAATAAATTTCCAAAATGCAAGATGCCGGAATTTAAAAAAAATGTTTTTAGTATTATAATATCTAAAAATCTACTTTTAGATTTTTACATCAGCGTATTTGGTGGTACTAGTTATGTATATACATCCTTTAAAGCAATTTTTAGCTGATTTATTCTGTTGCCGTTCCAGGCAGCGCCTTATCTGATAATAATAGTAAGCAAGATGACGATACAACAACACGTCTTTTTTTAAGGCAATATAAGACATTTAGAATAATGAGCAACATACCTGTGAGGTTTTTCTTGTTTACTGCAGTCTTAGGTAAAGCATCTACCGCAAGTACTATGATCAGCAGACCTAGAATCTTATACATTTTTTCAAACAATGTCTGCCACACGTCGTGTACCCGTGAAATAAACTTCGGTAATTTTTAAGATAACTGACTGTAAACAGGTAATTTAATCTGATTATATACCAAGGTGTCGACTGTCGCACAAAAAAAGAGTTCAAGAGATTGAGATGTTATCGATCAGCACATTCCGTAAACACCACTTGAAGAATCACTTGTAAAAAAAGCCGAATATTAATTTGAATTTAGTGCAAAATCATGTTTTGTGATAACTTGATTGTTAGCTGCAGTACCTGTTTTTGTAGAATTCTGAAACCTGAATATAAAGACTTCTAACTTGCCGGTAGATGCGCCGTATTGGCAAATATAATATCTTCCTTCCAAAATGTTTAAAATTAACAGTACTTATTACAAAACTAAGGACTGAATTCTCCAAAAAAATTTTATACATAATTTATGGAATAATTCTTCATTGCAGTGCATTACATAAAACTACGGAAATGCTATTTTAACGAAGAAAAAAACACATTATCATTTTAGCTATTAGTCAATGGTCTGTTTGTTATATTTTAGCCGATGGTTTTGTACAGTTTGATATTTGCCGTACATTTATTGTATTATTACTATGACTTGTAAGTAGAGATTGATTGTGTAGATTAGTCATATTGTGAAATTTTTCCTTTTTATAGTAATAGCATTAGTTAGAGCCTAGAAACCGGTAGCAAATTAAACAAAGTTTTTGGGTTGGCCTATCATTTGGTACCCAAAATATGGAAATTTTTCAGCTTGGGTCGTAGCGATTTCTTATTCACTGACCCGTTGCTCACCACAGCAGTGGACGAAGCGTGGTTACAGATAATGCAGTTGTACTAAATTAATCACAATTACAAAAAATTGTTACATTATTGCCTAAATTACAAATTTAGTAAAATTTAATTTTCCTGCTAGCAATGCACCAACTATTGTCTAAATAATAAGGGTATGAATTCCGTCTATTCGAAATGCAGTGATATCTGATCCTTTTAATAAAATGTTTGGTAAAAATAGTAAATTTTTCCTAAGTTAGTATACGCATCACAAACTGCTTTTATCCACTATTCACGAGTTTTTTATCTTTGTTACATAAAAGCTTTATAAAAAATGTATAATTATAGATTATTATTTGTATGCATATTATTCCATGCATTCTGCCACACCGAAGTACCCATATTTCGGTTTGTAATAATAAATTTTACGAAGGAATGTAATCCACTCAAACATACTCAGTAGTAATACTTCAAAATATTATTTTAAACTAAAATTTTGCTCCAAACATTAATTGTTAAAGTATATTTTGAGTAATTTACATTCCATCGTATTATTTCGTAAGTATTACAAACGAGTTTACATTTAGTTGCAATCTGTTGTTGAAAAGCAACCTAGAATAAGTGCTGTAAAGTTTATCTCTCATTATAACGAGAACGCATTACCTTTTTGGTACAGGATGTAAGTTATCATGTTTTACACTCAACGGTCAACAATGGATTGTAACGAAATGCAATTTCGGTTTGTAATGCTTACTAAATTATACGAAGGAATGTAAACCGATCAAACATACACAGTAATAATCCTTCAAAATATTGCTTTAAATTACAATTTTACTCTGAACATTAAGTGTACCGAGTGATTATCCACTATTACTAAATATGAATAATATACATCTGACAACAAACTGTTTATTTTTGCTTTGAGCACACATACATGCATGGTATCTATTTGGTGGTTCATACCAAACTATATTGTTCTAAAACACCGCCACAGTGTGGATACTTAATATATCACAGGATTGATGTTATTTCTACTACTAACGCTGTTCTCGCATTTTATGCCATTATTGATTATATTTGTCTGAAATTATCGTCTATAATACCGCTTGATGCCATCCATTGGAACTCTAGTTCTGTATCCAATTGCCAAGACGACAAGAGAAATCGTCGTTACCTTATCCAAGATGCCAAAGAAATCATGAAAAATGTATACAATTTTTTGATAAAAAAAAAGAGTGCAGTGCTCCGTTAAAAGTGACAAGTGAAATGGTTGGTGTCTCCTACACGACTGTGAGAGATATTATTGAAAATAAAGGCAATTCAAGAAAATCACGCAATTCAGAGAAATTTCTAATTATATCAAAAGAGCTTGGGATAGAAATTAAAAATGTGATTTACCAAATGTATAAGGAAAATAAAGTTCCAACTACGGCAAGTCTGAAATTAAAACTTTTGGAATTAGGATATGACATAAGTTATTGCAAAGAGTGGTTCAGAAAATACTTGAGGAGCATCGGTTTTAATTAAACCATAACGTTTGTCCATAATGGAATCACCCCGACTAAAAAGACTGAGATGGGATTATATAAACGAAAGCAGAAGGTACCGCCAAGAAAATCGTAATATCGTATATTTGGATGAAACGTGGTACGACACCCACGACTTGATAAAAAAAGGTCTGACAGATGGGACAAATAACTACGTTCTGCAAGCACCACCTTCGAGAGGAAAAAGAATTATAATTCTTCATGCGAGAGGAAGTGATGGATGGCTGGAAAATGGCTTATTACTGTCAGCGAAACAGATCCAAAATTGTTCTGCTGACTACCATTGCGACATGGACTGTGCACTTTTTGAAACTTGGTTTAAGCAACAGTTACTGCCAGGGCTACCACCAGGATCTGTTAGTCATGAATAACGCGAGTTATCATTCAAAATTAATGAACAAGGCGCCAACATCAGCTACAAAAAAATTGAAATAATTGATTACATGAAAAAGAATAAAATTACAATTCCAGATGGAAAAGTTACCAAAAAAGATCTGTTGGCAATAATAAAAAATCTCAACATACCTAAACAATATCGAGTTGATGAACTAGCGAAAGGACATGAACATATAGTTATGCGTTTGCCACCGTATTATTGCGTCCTAAACCCAATTGAACTAGTGTGGAGTACGTTTGAAAAAGGAATACGAAGAAACCATACATGTCCGCGTTTAAGTTCGGGAGTTGTAGATTTAGTGCGTAGAGAGCTAAGTATAGTATAACAAAAGAACTGTGGAAAAGCTGTATTAAGCATGTTCTTGAAATTGAAAATAGCCATGTATCCCCAAATTTTCAAAATTTTATAATACATGTTAATGATGATGCTAGCAGTGATTCAGAATTTGACGGTAGTGATGATGATGATAATAATTAATATATTTAAGTTATGTCGGTGTAAACTTGTTAGACTTTTTTGTAAAAATATAATAGATGTATGGAATTATTTTTTTGTATTTAGAGCTTTAGATAAAAAATATATATATTCTTATTATTTTCTTTTAAAATACTTGTCTTTTATTTACATATTTAGTTATGTTAACTGTTAAGCGCATGTTTCCAATAGTTAAAAGATTGCAAAAATATTAAAATGTATTGTTTATAATTTTCGGCTAGTACAGCATTCAACATATTCACAGGATATAAATATTACAGGAATGCTAAAAATCAAAATAAAAATATTTAGGAATGCGATTTTTCTTTGCATATTAAAAAATACTCAGATGTGCATGTTGTCTAGTTAGATTACAAATTTCATTATTACTAGATATACCTTGCTTGTGCAAAATAATGTTGCTACTCATATAAAACTACGTACAATTCATTTTGAGACGTAAATAAAAACGATCGATGTAAAACCTCTTTTAACCGAATGATTAAAAACTACTTAAAATAATATACACTACACAAACAAAAAAGTTTTTAAGTTTTAAAACGGCTTAAAGCCGGCACTGGAAATTCGCAAAATCACAAAGAGAGGGTTTGATAACGGTAAAAACGGTAAGAGAGTTACTTTACTATATCTGTGTAGGAGGGTACATTGCATGAAGTGTCAATGTAAAAAGTAAAAAGCATCCTTCAATGGCATCTAGAAGGGTGCGAGTTAGAATGTAGTCGTAGTCATGGATATTATTAATAAAACACATAATAACAATAATGGGTACGGCAAGCCACAGTTTTGTCTTTCTATCACAAATGAAGCGACTGTCTTGTAAATTAGGTCGTACAATTTGATGTACATTTGACGTTTGACCCTCTTGACGTGTTAGTCGTTTATAGCACTCATGAAAATAGCATGCATTACTGATACCTGAGACTAATAACTGCTTACTACTTACGAGTTGAGATAATATTTTAGTAGCATTTTATTTACTCATTGTACCATCTTATAATTTTCTGTATTTATGGCCACAAACGAACTTTTTTCTTGGATACTGCGATAGCCGCGGCGCCACACCAAAGCAGCTCTTCCCGCGGCAATTTATCCATGTTCCAGGCTTCCTAACGAGAAAGAACCGTTCGCCCCTTTTTTAATTCATTAAACCTTCACGTTGTGAATTTAATAAATGACACGATTGTGCGTCCAATTTTTAAATTCCCGCTCGCACTTTTAATCATCCCTCTCCTTTTTCCGTTTGAAAGTGAGGATGTAGTACGCGGTGTTTTATGAGGGCTTAACCGGGTTCAAATAATGCCATAAATCTGGCTTGAATGAAATCTTCGTAATAAGATTTTCGGTGATTATGGCCTCATTTCGTAAAATATTGGGGAGTTTTAGGAAGTTTGGGGTCGTGCTCAAACAAATGTTTCCGTAAAGGTTAAATTATCGCAAGCTTACAAAAAAATGAATTAAAAGCTTAAGCAATTCCGTGTTAATTATTTTTAATAAGTAATTGAACTAAAGCAAAAAGTTAATTTATGATATGATAAATCTCGGTCTAAACGATATATGAAAAACTCCTACATTGGCAAATTAGAAAAACTGAATTCCTATATCGGTAGTAAGTTGCAATCTTCAGTGAGCGACAAGTTGGCTGGATTTACCAGAGGATATCTCCACTGAGTCAGACAACAATATACAGTTCTATTAACCAAACAGATTATGACACCATTTTTAATCTTATTAGGATGCATGAAAAATAATTTCTTAAAGTAATTTAGATTACATAAAAAACATTGTTAGAAAATTCTTATACCGAGTTTTAGATAGATCGCAGTGGCGATGCTCAGATTAAACATATAAAACAGTAACATATCATTAAACAAATCATTGATATATTGGACACTCCATGTGTATTATTCCATTTGATAGTGATCTACATAATGTCATAAAATCAAGGTTAAGGAAAATTGACATTTTCCGATTGGCAGATCCTACAATAGTCAGTAACATCATCTTCATCCCGATAAAGGATAAAGTTCCTATAAAAATTTTATTCAAAATTTGGTATACTTCGCATGGGCGCCGAGTACAGAAATAAATCAGGGGGGGCAGCGTATTTATTTGACAATACCCTTATGCGTAATATAAAAAAGAATGTAATACTACAAATCATTTGGTGGCGTGAGGCGTGCTTCACATAAAAATTCTGTGCAGCATTAAATTGTTAGTAATTCATATATTTATCTTAATTACGTAAATTACGAGATGCAAGTAATTGACTTTGTTTAATTTAAGAAAGATACAAATCACTATACAGGGTGGGCCAAGTGAACGTATTTCTTCCATAACTCTACAACTATTGGAAATAAGAAATACTTTTTTTATATTAAAGTGATCCAGGTTTATATGCTGCATGTGGTAAAAATATTTTTGAAAACGTTTCACTTCCGGTTATACCGAAAGCGCATACCAACTTCCTTATTTTAAATAAAACATCCCGTATATTTTTACATTTATGTATTCCTTGTGGAATTCTATGGTCATTTTAGATAACATACCATGCCCCTAAAATGTACAGTTTTCGAGAAAATAAGCGCTAAAGCAAAAAATCGTCGTTTGCATCGCTCCCCGTCATTTTAAATATCTTTCAAAATAAGACGCCTAGAAGAATGCGGTTTGCGTGCCGCGTAAGCTAAGAAATTTGCTCATCATTTACGTCAAGCAGGTTTATTACTTTTAAATTGAAATTAATACATCGGTTACCTTAAGTCATTTTTTAATGGAACACGCCACTTTTTTTACGCCATCGGATGCAAAATTAAACTATCATTAATTTGATATGTCTGTATGTATTACTAACAGTTTTTCAATAATTTGTATTTTTCTGATTTTTTAGATTAAAATCACTTTTATCAGGTACGCCTTGACGAGTGATTGTTTTGTTCACGTCAGAAAGAAGTCACAGTTTAATAATCACAGTTTAATAATCCACCTGAATTGAATTTGATTTGAACAACCTGATATCAAATTAAAGATAATTTAATTTTGTATCCGATGATGTAAAGAAGTTCTGTTCCATTTAAAAAAAATTGACTTATCGCAGTTTGCAATATTTCATTTAAAAGTAATAAACCTGCTTGAAGACGTAAATCATAGGCCATTTTCTTAACTTACGCTGCACGCAAACTGCAGTCTTCTAGGTGTCTTATTTTGGAAGATATTTAAAATGGCGGAGAGCGCTGCAAACGACGCCGACGATTTTTTGCTTTAGCGCTTATAACACCATAAAATTTTTCTCAAAAAATTAAGAAACCCCCCATTTAAACCACTACTCTAAAAAGTTTTTTGAGAAGAATTTTATGGTGTTTACAAAAAAAAACAATTGAACGTCAACTGTCGGAGATATTGACTACAAGTTTGATATTTTAAATAGAACGACCCTATTTTTTTTTCTTTCTTATATATATTCTTTCTTATATATATATAACGTTAAATGGAAATAGCAGTCGTATTTAATTGTATTTAAATCTTCGTGTTTAAGGGGTATTCGACTTTTGTTGAAATTATGTAAACTCTTTTTTCTTTGCCAAGCTTTCGATTTTATTTTAAATCTTCTTCAGGGCTTTGAAATTGAGGTTTATAAAAGGGGGCCAATTTTATCTTCCAAATCTTGCATAACATGTATAATTTGATCGAATTTGAAGTTTCATTACAGATTTGATTAATTAATTAATTACACGTACTGTTCAAACAAAATCTAATACTTATGTTAGCAAACTAGAAAAAATACAACATATAACTTCACAAAAAGCTAAAGCTAACAAAATCTATAATTCAATCAGCCCGAGAATCTATGGCAATCCAAAACTTCACAAAGAAAACACACCTTTAAGACCTATAGTGTCAAGTATACAAAGTCCAATGACTAATTTATCAAAATTAATTTGTGACATTTTAACAATGGCGTATGATACCAATAATGACTATTACATAAAAGACAGTTTCAGTTTTGCTGAGTTAGTTAAAAACATAGAAATTCCACAGGGACATGAAATAGTATCGCTAGATGTGGTCAATCTTTTTGGAAACATTTCAAAATCTTTGGTAATCAAAATTTTGAGTGTAAAATGGAATAAAATTGACCCATTTTTTCAATGTCCAAAAATTAATACAAATTATAAAAGAAGAGAGCTTTTTATAGAAATGGTATCATTCATATTAGATAACAATTATTTTAACTATGAGGACAAATATTACAAACAAATTTTTGGATGCGCTATGGGTTCAAAATTAAGTCCTATACTTGCACAGTATGTAATGGACGAACTTCTAAATTCATTTATACCAAAATTGACATATAACATAACATTTATAAAAAAAATTGTGGATGATTTAATTTTAGTAATTCCAACCTATGGCATAGAAGAAATTATAATGGTTTTCAATTCTTTCGACCAACATATAAAATTTACAGTTGAGAGAGAAGTGGATGGTGGTGTACCGTTTCTAGATACAAAAGTAATACGGCAAAATAATAAGATTGTCTTAGATTGGTATCAGAAACCCACCTCTTCAGGCAGATATATAAATTTTTTGTCATAGGTCATTAATCAAATCTGTAATGAAACTTCAAATTCGATCAAATTATACATGTTATGCTAGATTTGGAAGATAAAATTGGCCCCCTTTTATAAACCTCAATTTCAAAGCCCTGAAGAAGATTTAAAATAAAATCGAAAGCTTGGCAAAGAAAAAAGAGTTTACATAATTTCAACAAAAGTCGAATTCCCCTTAAACACGAAAATTTAAATATATATATATATATATATATATATATATATATATATATATATATATATATATAATCAAACTTAATTAAGAAACTTTCCCATTTAAACCACTACTCTAAAATTTCAAATATAAAAGTTAGCTATTGTAGACTGTTAACGTGAACACCCTGTATATGCACCTAGAGCTCGCTTTTGTGATATTTTACTCCTGACAATGGTTGCCCGGTTAAAACCATCCTAGAGGCATTAAGATAGTAAAGTTAAAAATTGCTTATTAATGAATTATTTGAAAACATTTAATATATTAAGTCAGTTAATCACTCAGACTATTATTTCTTTAAAAGAACAAAATTTAGTTTTGTATATGGTGGCGTTTTATATGGTAGACTAAGTACTTTATCGTATATTTACATCATTAACATGTTTCCATATTTTATTGCAGGTGGCTGGGGATGGTTAGTTTGCGGAGCTGCATTCCTAGCACATCTGCTTACAACTGGATTACAATTTGCCTTTGGTTTGCTGTATTTATACACATTAAAGTTCCTAGTTAGAAAAAAGTATGAAAATGAATTCTACGTAATGGCGACAGGTAAGAATCAACTTTTTATTGTACCTATTTCATTTATTCACTCGTACGCTTTTGTACCTTTATTACCCTAATTGATGTATTCATTCAAATTTTATATGCCTTTTATAACAGCTTTTTTATATTAGAAAACTTGGTAATAATTTAAAGCAGATCGAGAAAGCAGCATTTTAACGCAAAATAGAATATGCTATTGCGAAATGTTTTTGTATTTTAACAATTAAAACAAGAATATAATTGTTTAATATAGGTGGTGTCTATTAGTGCTGTTTTGAAAACAATTTGCCTCAAACGCATTAATATATGTTTAATCGGTGCATACAAATCGGACATGATCTGTCTATAGGCATTTTATTTATCTTTATTCCTTCTGTCATTTTACATTATATTGATTTTCGTTTATAATGTTTTTACCTTTTGCATCATCTATTTTTAAGTATGTATTTGTCACATAATACTCTGTTATAATAATGAGCTAGTATTTCCTTTTGTTTTTTCACCAAAACTTTTTAATTTGTTACTTTCATACGATACCCACATTGTTATCAATCAATACATACCTACATAGAGTTAGACAAAAATTTGTAATAACTGATTTATTTTTGTAAATATTATCTTTACACCAAAATGTTCTTAGCAAAAGTTTTTTTGCTAATTATTTTTATTCTCAATGCAAGTTTCTTAATTACCTGTAATTTCTTATACATAACTACTTTTCTCATAGAGGGTTTGAATACTTATAGTCTACTGTTAAATAGATTAAATTAATTAATTACCTCTGCAGACAAAGAGATTTCTTGCATCTATTTTGTTTGTTTTTAAGTTAGTTAATTATTCTATAGATTGTCCGACAATGTTAGGTATGACATGTTTTCTTGTTCACAGAAGTGGTTACCTTTTATTGTAAACAAGGAAATACTAATGCACTCAAAATTGGTTTAAGGTACAAGCAGTTATATCTAATTAATACCTATACGTTTCATTTTGACAATTGTCGTGTAACAGAATTAATCCGTATGACAATAAACAATTATTATTATTATTATTTCATAAGTACACGAAGGGAGGGTACCTGCCCCCCCCCCCACGGAACTGGGTTGCCAACTTTGGGCCCTTTCAATTTCCCATATATTTAGCTGGGTACACTTAAAAAATGTCTTATTTAAAAAATTGTAAATACAGTAAAATTTATAGGCAAGTCTATCTCACAATTTTCATCCAGAAGTCGTATTTGACCCTTGCAAATGACGTTCTCTAATAAGTCACATTACATTTTAACAACTAATACAAATGAAAAAAAAAACTAAAAATCCATCCGAACTCACGTTTATGAAAGTCAATTTATTTAATATAAGTTTTAGGAATCCAGTAAAAGCATTATCAAGACGAATTAAAACTCGGTGTGTTGTTAATAACGCAAGCAAGTAGTCGGTTAATTTTTGAGAGCAATGCACTGGCGACCTAAGAAGGTTGGCTTAACGCATAATGCTGAGGCATTTGTCATTCTGAGTTTTAATAATAGTTATCCATCGAGTCTCTTTTCCTGGGGAGTAAAAATTACTACAATTGTATCTTTATCTCCTATACATATGAACTCCCAGCTTAAATTTCTAAAGCTTCTGGTGTGAGAAGTTGAAACTGTACTAAAAGCGCATCGGCTAATGCATTAGTCTTTGATATATGTTAATTCTGAATTAGAAATTGTGCTCCTATTAGTAGAACTTCTAAGCTGAAATTTATGTTCCTTTGGTACTTCGTATGATATCATTATACATTATGTAGATCACGGATCATTATTCTCCCAAATAAAATGTATCAACTCATTTTATGTCAAACGCGAGAGCGATGCAACTGAATGCTCCTCACCTAACTGAGTTTATCAATAACGGAATCAGTAATAGCGGGGCTTTGTACGATCAGTGTACATAGAAAACATAATAATTTAGGTCTCTATTTCACAGAAGATGTTTTAAGTCGCCTTGCAGAAAATCCACGAATATTATTCATGGAATAAATACTTCAATAATTACTTAAGTACCTACATCTTATAAACATTTATTATTTTTATTTATGTTGAATTATACTTTACATGACGTTCCTGCTTTGCTCCCCCCCCACAGACCAAAACTGCGTACGCCTATGCATACGTCCTAAATCGGCTACAAATAAAGATCAATCTCTTGTTGCATTAGTAATCGATCATAGGCAATTCGTCCACGTCAATTTGCTTTGTACAATATTATTAGTAAATCATCAGTTGTATGTCAAAAAATACGAACTTCACCTTCTTCATAAGATAATTGAAGATAATCCTGACAGAAAAATGTAGTTTTGTGCAAAGATAATGGACATGACCAATGGTAATCTAAATTTTGCAAACAACATTCACTTTCTGACGAAGCCACTTTTTGCCTAAATGGATTTTGTAAACAAACTATCAGTGAAAACTCACTGAACGATGGAATAGCATACATAGTATCCTCAAAAACAGTATATGTATAAATAGCCACAAAACAGCAAATATAATCGGTTTCTGTGGATGAATAACCAGTCATCACCTATATAACTAAGATGTGTATTTAAATCATAAATTGTTACATTTATGTCAAGCTCTACATATTTATATAGCAGCTAAATAAATCTCTTCATATTCATTGCTAAATAAATGCATTTGCTTATTTTCCATCCATCATGAACCATAAACCAAGCTGTTAAAAGTTTTTTGAACTGCATTAATGGAATAAGGACGGTACAAACGTTTTCCATATGCACGTTCCGGTCAAAATATATAATCAAGCTGATTTCGACACGTTCGAGCAGCAGAAAAAAGCAAAGCCACTTGTAAAACAGGATAAAATAGCTATTCGTGTCATGGATCCTTTAGTAATGACCATTTTAAATACTACGTTCAACGGCGCACTGCTGAAACGTAAAATTATACCAGGCGCACGTTTAAACCTTTTGGTACATTTTGTTTCTTCACATTCATCTGAGTGTATAATTTAGCAATTTGTTGTTGCTGCCGGTAAATTGATGCTATCGAGTAATGGGCAGAAAGGATGGTAAGTAACTGTACTTTAATGTCTGCAATGGTTAAGGTGGAGCAAAAACGTTAATTGTTCTAATTTCTAGCGTGAGCGGCTAATGTTTGGCATAAAACTAATGAGAATTGCAATAATACCTTTTTATGCGACATTTAAACTAGACATAATACAGTCTTCTTTTATTTAATTAAACTGGCCGCTTACTACCTATTTGTTTTAATACCTAAGAATAATGGGAGGCAACCTGAGAAGAAGCATTTTTGAACGAAGAAACAATGTTCATGTTCTAAGGAAACGTAAGCTTTTCAATCACGGCAAGCAACATAGGTAGTGAAATCTTATTAATATTTTTTTTTATTCTGTCAGACAGAATATAATAAATTAATACTCAATATTTTTTCTTATTTTTGTATATACGCTACCTAAAACTCCCCAGGATCGTATTTTCATTATTTTTTTAGGTACAACCTTAAGTTTTATGTCAAATTGTAGGTCTTTCTAAACTCTTAAAAACTAGCATAGTGAGTGTACAAATAAAGTTTATTTTTGTAAATATTTTTTACTTTACCCCGAATAATAAATATTGCTTCATAGTTGGACTTTTATCTTCTTCAATTTGTGTCATTACAACGTATGCGTAATTTTTACTCCTTCCTAATGAAAAACGAGAAGAACTCGTCGCCGCCATATTCTTTTAATAGGCCTGTTCATAATTTTTCAACTGTTAGTTTAACAGCTTATTACAGTACAAATTGTGCCTACATAACTTTTAAATAAATCAAGTACTATGTTCGTTCTAGAGAGAGAGAGAGGCTAGTTTGGTTTTCTACACTACGCATTAGCCTCATTGCAGGGTTTCGTTTTCTAGCCTCTCTCTCTTTAGAACAAACTTTGTATTTGATTTATTTCAAAGTTCTTCCAAATTTTGTGGTTTTGTGTGCAGCGATGGGTATGTACGCATAAGTTATACCGTAATAAGCTGTTAAACTGACATTTAAAAATTGTGAACAACCCTATTAAAAGAATATGGCGGCGACGAGTTTTCTTGTTTTTAATTAAGGAGAAGTAAAAAAAAGAAGACAAAAGTCGGCATCCAAATATGATGCAATATATATTATAAAAGGTAAGGTAAAAAAATATCATAATCTGTAAAAAAAATTGACATATAAATCAAGGTTGCACCTAAAAAAATATGAAAATACCAGCCTGGGGAGTTTTAGGTGGCGGAGCCTGTGTACAAACATAATAACAAGTATAAAATGAATCCATTTGGGAATATAATGAATATAATGGAGTGATCGGCCCGAAATGTAAATTATGCAACCCGTATGACCAACGGGACACGAGACGTAAGAGGATAGCCGATAAGTGGAAATCACCCATAAATCGTACAAGCAACTAGTGTTGCCGCGAGACGAAACGAGACGAGATTTTGATATTCTCGATATCGATCTCGAAAAACTACAAACACTAGTGGGTAGTTATCAGTTTTCCTTCCCGTATAAATATTTGTACTCAAAAATCTAGGCGTATTGAGCTTTAATCACAATTTTACAAATACATTTTGACTTTTGAACCACACTTACGGTGCCTTTATCATGCTCCCGACAAGAATTTAGCTAGCGACTAGTGATTTAATCTAGGAAATCAGCGCCTCTGACAGTTTGAAGTTTTGCTGGCCTACCTCCCTTTTTTTAATGTCATTTTAGGCACCTGATCATTGACCATTTTTCCAACTGTGCCCATTTTGACTGTTTTTTAATGCCAAATGACAAAGTACTCTAATGACACAAAAACACTTATGCTTCGTTATATTAAAAACTAATATATTCAGACCGCAACTCTTTTTAAACCATAAGTTATTACCTGTTTCAGATTTCTTTTGAATGTTTGCAAATAACCGTTATTTCGAACTTTATGGGTTACTTAACTTGGTTGTCAAAATTTTTAATTAAAAACATACAGGTAAGTTAAACAATATAAAAATACGCCATTGCCGTTTTAAACGAAATGTAGTTGATAAACATTTATTGAAACGTTGTATAAAATATTTATTAATTTATATTTTACGTTAATCAACAACCGAAACAAAATTCTTTTACATTAAAGCGAAACAAAGTTTTAATCAGAACTGGCTATTTTAACTGTAACAAACCAAACCATTTGAAATTCAGCCCGTTCGTCTCATCCGAACACCTAACGTAAATATTGTGATATACCTACGCTACGAAGCAGTAGTAATTACTTTATCCTAATGTTTAATGTTTGCTGATACACTGATTGTCAATAACCAGAATACACTGTATTTAATAATGTTGACAATGCCTTTCGATGGACATTTATCTGTGTAACCCGACGCAGTGAGCAAATTTAATTTACTGAGTTTTGAGATCTTCAAAATAGAGTGTGCTTTATGAGATTTCGTGTAAACTTTCCCATGTCCTGCATGAAATCTTTTTTGTCATGAGATGAACGGCTTCTGAGCTGCAAGGGGTAGAAACGCGTTTAAACAGTGGCGTACCCATAATGGGCCCCAAAACTCATGAATTTAACAACAAAAACGCGAAGAAACCTTATCAGTTTATAAATTTAATCATTTTCTGTATGTTGTATTTTACGTAAGGACAGCCAACATTTATCATAACTTTCAGTATAAATACAATTTCTTCACGCAAGTCATTTTCCTGGGCTTCCGTTACCTATAAAAAGCAAAAGAAAACGTTTGGTACAAGAAGCTGTAGCTATTCCTGAGCAACGTTTTATCAATCGGTTTTTAGATGTAGATGCTCATTCAACTAGTAATTTTTTACTTTATCGGTAATATTATGCATCCAAAATAAACATTTTCGTAGAGTTCTTTACATTTTAAGCATTTTAAATTTAAATATTCTTAGGTATGGCTCAGATGCAAGTAGTAGTGGAAGTGATCGAACAAGAGTTCGAAGGAATTCTAGAAAAACAAAAAAGCCTAGGCATTCAAATTCAACCTTCAACTCGCAGCAAGTACATACAGGGCAATTTAACACCTGCGATGCAGCCTTCCGCAGTATCTCCAGTATTTGTACTGTATCAAGATACTTCTACGTCACGCTATCTAAAAGTGGAAGACACAAAGAAAGAATTATTTCAAGCAAGTAGCAACAACAAAACTGATGAGTTGGAATCAAATTCATTCGCACCAAGAATAAGTACAGCTGAATTAAAGCTTTTTTCAAGTTTTATGTAAGTATTATATTACCATAAACGTATATACAATGGCGAGACTGTTTGTGGAAGCTTTAACAAACCCTTCTTTGGTAATTATAATTATTTATCAAACTAAGTCACAACTCACGGACACTTTGTTTGCAATAATCCGCTAGATAAACGATATGGTCGTCATCATGGTATGCGAAATGACGTCACGATACTCGTCACTACCAATTTGCATAAGTAAATGATGTTTCATTTTCGATCATTGATTGCTAATAACTTCACAAGTTGAAGATATTTTAAAGCAGATTTCTATACAGGGTGTCTCTAAATTTGATGTCATAATTTCTATTGCGTGTTCCTGACATGTGTCCGAAAATGCTTCATTTTTGATATACAGAGTGTTGAAGTTAAACAAAAATTTTCGATTTTTTTTTTATTTTTTACAGAACGGTTCTTTGAAACTTTACGAATTTGGCAGAATGTTATAATAGATCACGGCTAATAATCTGGCATAAAAGATTTTTTCATATCTTTAAAAGAGGCGGCGTAGGGGGAGGGGCAGAGGGATTTTGTCTTTGAAAATAAGTTATGTGTGAAATGTCAAAAAGCTCGTTACTATTTTCAGAAAGAGCAACAAATAAGGTACAAAAAAGGATCTCTTATTGCATTTCGCTAGAACGAACCGTTTTCGAGAAAATCGAGAAAATATGAATTCCTACAGGTTAGCGCAAATAGACCAAAAATTAACTTTTTTTATTTTCCAAAGAAATTAACGTTTATATGGCGACAACTTTTTGAAATTAATTAACTATATCATTGCAAATGATCAGACATAAGGATTACCTCCATATCTAAACAGTGATTGTTTCCACATTTTTAAATTGTTTCAAAAATTATGAAGATCAGTTAAAAATATTAAAAGAAGAAAAATTTACTTTTTATACTGCTAAGACAAGCCATTGTTCTAAAATTAAGAAATTCCATTTTTTAAAGATTTTTAATAACGCCAAATGCAAGTTGCATATCTAGCTTTAAAAAATAATTAGTTTAATTTAATTAATTAATTTATTTATTTTTTCTTTTTTATATTTTACTGGTCTTTATAATTAATGAAACTGTTTAAAAATGTGGAAACGATCTTTTTATAAAAAAGACTTCTTGCCCCCTCCAAATTACCGGCACTGTTTAGATATGGTAATCCTTGTGTCTGACCATTTATCATGATATAGTTCAATTAATTCCAAAAAATTGTTGCCATATAAACGTTATATTCTTTGGAAAATAAAAAAAGTTAATTTTTGGTCTATTTACGCCAACCTGTAGGAATTCAGATTTTGTCGATTTTTTCGAAAGCGGCTTGTTCTAGCGAAATGCAGTAAGAGGTCCTTTTTTGTATCTTATTTGTTGCATTTTCCGAAAATAGTGACGAGCTTTTTGACATCTCACACACAACTTTTTATTTAAGAGAAAACCCTTCTGCCCCCCCCCCTAAGCCTCCTCTGTTACAGATATGAAAAAATGTTTTATGGCAGATTATTAGCCGTGATCTATTATAACATTCTCCTAAAATTCGTAAAGATTCAAAAAACCGTTCTGTAAAAAATAAAAGAAATCGAAATCTTGTTTTTAACTTAAACACTCTGTATATAAAAAATGAAGCATTTTCGGACACATGTTTATATAGACTTTTCGTCATGATTTCAGGTCAGGAATACGCACTAGAAATTATGACATCGAATTTAGAGACACCCTGTATATTTTATATAGGTACTTATATAGGTAAAAAGCACGTTCTAAGACATACGTTGCATGGTTTCTAAGATACACTCATTGTGAAGCATCCTCAGTTTGACCATAATGGTAATCCAAATTATAATGAACTCAGATGTGCAGAATTTTGTCCACGTCCCTAATTTTTAGAGGGGTTGTAAAATTTAGTTCTCTGGCATCCACTGGATGTGGGAATTTCTTCTTGCGTATTTGCCTTTACCTATGCTGCTTTTTAAATTTCAAATTCTTCTAAAAATAGTCAGCAAATCTTATTGTGCCTTTTTTTAGTTTAAACTTGCAACGTGTCCTTAGTTTGCAAATACCGTTAAACGCTAAACGAAAGCGGCCTTACGTTGCCAAAAAAGGTAACTAACTTAACCTTTTGGGACATTTGACAATTGGAAAAGCTTATCAGAAAAAACATTTGGCAAACACACAGAACAAGTTCCCACGTTCAATATGCCCTTGATGTTATAGAAATTATAATATCGACGTTCAAACCCAGACCATAGATTTTTGCAACAAAATCTTACAAAACACTGCAAAAATAAAGGTTGTGGACAGGATTCTGCATAAGCGTTAATGTATGCAGTGAATTGACTCGATGTAGCTCACTTTACGATATTCATCAGGTCTGAGAAAAAAATGTAAGTGCACAAACATCTGCGATGGCCCGATGACTGAAACCAACAGTGAATACAGACTTAAAATCTAACGTGTGGTACCCAAATGTCCAAATACAGTGCCGTATTCTCCAAATAAACGATTTTTCTCCCTTCTACGAAATCAACAACTTCAATCTAAATGGTGTGTCGTTATGGAATGTGATGAAAGAAATAGCCGAAAACTTTCATTAAAGTTTAAACTTTCAGTTTAAGCCAAGTGTGAAAAACAAAGAAGTTAGTTACGACTGAGCAATATACTGGAAAACATTTTATAAAGTGTGAACCTGCAGGTAGAAAAATATTTTAAATATCTAAGGCTCTGCAAAGATTTTTGACTTCTATTTCGTGAAAGCATATAATATCAGATTAAACAAACATACCTAAACTATTTTCATAAAAAAGCATTATTTTGGGGATGAATTTTTACTGGTATATACCAACCGGATATTTCGGTGTTTTAGATGCAGATTTAATTTAAAAAGAAAACAGTTGGCGCTAGTATATTATTATCAATTGCTAAAATTCTACTATTTACTGCAAGTATATCCAAATTAAGAATTTCAACGTTCCTTAATTGACGGAAATTCACTAATTGATAATCAGTTCTTTGAATCGTAATTTAGTCATCGATATTTGTATTTCTTTTTTATGAAAGTTCCCATTATATTAAAAGTTAAACATTAATCTTCAATAAGAATTTTATTGTTTGATTCTAACACGTGACAATAATAATTAATTATAAAATCCAATAAATTTAACAATTTCTATAATTTTACAGAATTAATTCTGCACGCCCGCATTGTAGTTTAATTTAAAAACTATAGTAAGGACCAGTGTCGGGAAAGTGACTCAACTTTTATTACCATGAATTTCGAGATTAAGTATCAACTTTATTCAGTCAAATGTCAAAAAATCAAACTGAAAGTTTAAACTTTCGGTTATCCTTTTGTGACATTTCATGTAGCTAAGCAAAATTAGAAACAAGGACCGCCCCGTTAGACCCTTCCTTGAGTCTTCATCCTAAGGAACCCATATGTTTGTTTAATTTGATATACCTATGTTTTAACAAATCGGGAGTCAAAAAGTTCTGAACAACCGTTACGTCCTGCTTTCTGCACAAAATGACTTTTTTTGCTTTTTTTCGCAAGACATTGGGCATTCCTTTTACTTTTAGAAACAACTAGATCATATATACTGGCATGAAAATATTTTAATCTATTACTACTAGTAGAAGTATGGAAAACTTGGATATCAGTTGAAAATTTAAACTTACGATCATCACTTTGTCGCGTAAGATGTAGGTAAGCAAAATTAGAAATACGAATCGCACCACTAGAGCCTTGAGTGTTAATCACTCCGGGCTACTAGTCAATACTTTTGCAGCCCAGTGTTGCACGTAATAAGGAGTTCTATATAAAAATAGTAAAAAAGTATTGAGATTGTCATTAAAAAAATACATTAAAGAAGACCATGAAGTCTAGGTGTTGAAGGGTTCATATGAATAATCTTAATTTCTTGTAATTAACAAAGTTTAATGTTGGTTCAACTGTATCTAACAAATTGTTTAATTTTCAAGTAAATTTGATTTAGAAAACTAGAAACTTATTTTACTCATTTCTATATTAAATAACGAGACAGCTTCCGTTATCAGCTTTAGAAAGAATAAGTTATCTTTAACTTTCTTAAAAGGCATCTCTATGTTCTGCTTCTGCACCCCGCAACAAACTACAGACAGATCTGTTTCGCTGTTATCACAGCTCGTCAGTGTACTTTAATTCTAGCATGGCACAGAACTGGTTCTGCCTATATACCAAAGGCTTGATATGATGTAAGTAAAAAATTAGATGAAAATGCCATCTGTCAGCTGCAAACTGACATGATGAGAAAGCCGCCTAGCTGCGATAATGGGAACGCCTTCCTAAAGGAGGTTGTTAATTTAAATTTAGCCGAATTGATGTTAGGTTGCTTGTTCGGTTCCGTTTCAATTTTCTAACAGGTTTATTTAAAGTTGAATTTATACGTTGTATTAAAGTGTTTTTATTTCACAATTTAGATTTTCAAGAATAACATCACAATCAATCGCAAATAAGTGGATATCATTTTGATAAATTTAAAACTTTAGAATGAAAATTATTAGATATCTTATATGAAGTAGGTGAACTTTATATGAAGGTCTGTTTATACATTTTGCGAAATCTGTAGGTGTTACAGGTTTAATAACATTGAAGCTGCAAAAAATGTTATTTTGTTTATTTCGAGATAACGACTAGTTGAAAAAATTAGCTGGAGATTCGCAAAAATCACAAAAAGTATATATGTAACATTTTTTTGTAAATAGAAAGAAATTGTGAAATTTATGTTTTGGATTTGAACGTGCATTTTTGCGCCGCAAAATTTTTGAACCCGGCCCCGCAAAAGATCATACCTGCCCTGGATAAATCGGCTGTTTTTTTCCTTTAAACAATCGAGATCATACCCAATACCACCTGCTGTGCCGCTGTACATTACGCAAATGAGTATAAAATTTAACGATTCTAATTTCAGCCCATTAAATCCAGCGAACAACGAGACGACATCCACAGATAGTCAACTGTTTATGTAGCGCCACCTTTAACGGGCAGCTAATCGATCGTCGAAACGACAAATCGGGCATAGCCGGCGCTCGATAAATAAGGTTTTAATTGGTAAAGGTGAAAAATTATTACCTAATTAAAGAGTGGATGGAATCCAAATGACGGCGGAGGCCTTTATTGAAGTTATACGCGAGAACTAGGGAGAAGCGTAGAACACATAAAAACGACCTAAATCTACATAAAATTTAAATTATCGTATTTGATTAAAACTTTCTGCTTTCAAAAACGCGATATTCTGATATTGAAAAAATTACAAAAGATGGGAGCTAAACGTATATACAAGGTGTCACGCATTATGTGGACAACCTGGGGGAGATGGGGGAGAGAAACAGTTTTTGAAAAATTCTTTGACCGATTGATATAATTTCATAAAATTTTGGTTACTAAATTTGAAGTAAAGTAATTGTGATATAACTTTAAGTACACACTCTAAGGACTTAGGCATAATCATAAACGAAAGTTTTAGCTTTACCAATTATGTCACGTTAGTATATAAGAAATGTTACCTTTCTTTGCGTACACTTTACAGCACTAAAAATTTACTTGTGACAGGAATCAAAGTTCGACTTCGTTAATCATTAATCTTTTCCACCATAGGGTCAGTTTTAGCAGCATGAACAAAGAGCACCCAAAAAATTGATTCATATTTTTGTAAAAAAGCACCCGTTTTAAAGTTAAGGGTTAAAATGTGCGGGTTTGGCCCCCTCCCAGCCCTCCCCCCCAAAAAAAACCATTTATTTGCGCATCATTTTAACGGCTTCCACTTGAAGTAATAATAACCATACTACCGGTTAATCAGTCTGCTTTTAGAAAACACCACAGTACAGCTACAGCTTTGACTAGAATAACAGATGACATTGTCCGTCAGATTGATGAAAATATGGTTAGCTTCCTATGCCTTTTTGACTACTCAAAGGCTTACGACTCGATTGATCGTGAGCTACTTCTATCTAAGCTTCAATACTATGGCATAGAGGGTACTGCGTTCAATTGGTTTACAAACTTTCTGTCCGATCGAGTACAGGCGGTTAGAATCGATGGCGTGACATCAGACTGGATTACGACAGCATATGGGGTGCCTCAGGGTAGTGTGCTAGGCCCCTTAGCTTATAGCGTATATATTGCCGACTTTCCTCGAATGATGCCTGAGAATTGGGGAGTGCATTGCTATGCGGACGACATTCAATGTTACGTGTCGTGCTTTCCGGAGGAAGCCAATCAGACTATAGGTGTAACTAACGAGACTCTTCAATCGATAGTTGACTGCTCGTACATTAATGGTCTTCAACTGAATGCGAGGAAAACTCAGGTGATGTGTATCGGCTCTGTAAATTGCATTCTGAAAATGCCACAGTGTCTTGGTGCGATTCTACTAAACTCTGAAGTGATTCCTCTCTCCAAGGAAATGAAAAACCTGGGTGTAGTAATATACCCTCATCTGTCCTTTGAGCAACATGCTGTGCGTAAGTCATCAATAGGGTGGTGGAAATTGAAATGTCTGTGGAAGTACAAGAACACATTATCACCGGAAATAAAATGGAAACGTGCCAGTACATTGGTCACATAGATTATTGTAACAATTGTAACACAGTGTACTACAAATTTCTGAGTAATTCAGTGAGGGGCAAACTTCAATTATTGCAAAATGCATGTCTACGGTTCTCATTTTTAATAGGTTACAGGGACCATGTCACCCCATATTACAGACAGCTTAAAATACTAAAACTTAATGAGAGATATATATATACTATCGTTTTGTGTTTTTGCGGAGGATTATTTCTAGTGGGTTGCCAAATCCGATATTCATGATGTAGACTTGCGTTTTGTACATAGTCTTTCTGTTCCTAGACATAAAACTCAAAAATTCAAAGGTAGTGCTGAATATACTACTGCCATATTGCATAATCACTACACTGACATATTGTCTGAAAAATGTAGCCTTATAACGTTCAAGAATAAAATATCTTGTAAACTGCTAGAATTATATGAGACGTAGGGACATTTGTATCTGTTTCGAGTATCTATCTATGTTTGCTTTATACTCAACTGTTGGTTTTTTGGATTAAATTAATCTGCCAATTTTATATGGAACTGCCCCTAATGTAAAGCGGCTCTGCCGATTTAGAGGGCTTTTGAACTATGTATACCTTGTACGTTGCTCAATAAATAGTATTATTATTATTATATTGTGTCAGTAGGCGATTGGCTGAACGTCGCCGAAAAAAAGGGAGTTGGCCTCAGGCGTGACAGTAGTTAAAAAGTAATGGTTGTTATAAATGTTGAATTTTGTATCTTAAGAAAATAAACACGTTAATAATATTACCACAATATCAATCAGTCCAAGAGTTATTTTTGAAAAACTGTTTTTATTCTCCCATGTTTAAGAGTGAATATCTCAGTAGGCGGGCGTTATTTCTAAAAAGGTATACTGTAAAATCGTGTTATTTTTACACCAGTTTTCAGATTACGAGAGATGGCCCACTTAATACGGGACACCCAGTATATAGATCTACATGAATAGAGTTAAACGTTAAACTCGTATACGAGGATAATTCGGTATATAAATAACGAGACAGATTAATGTAGCTTAAAAGCATTTATTAGACATTTCTCTAAACTTGCATACAGTATCATTTTCTAAACTGACTAAGAACAAGACACTAAATCTTAGTGGCATTGACGCAGGAGAAAAAAATGTAACTATACTGAAACCTTTGCAAAATTCAAATCGACACAAAACTGCAAAAAAAATTGTGTTAGTTAAAAGTATGGAGAAACAGATTTATTTCTGTAAATATAAACTTTGCACCAAGATGCCTGTAATAAAGCATTTTTGGTAATTATTTTACTTTTCTTAGCCTACTAACGATTTTTTGCGGTTTAGCGTTACTCCTTTTATCCTTGAATAGAACCTGGTGAAAAATCATGTTTTCAAATAAAAACAAAAAGCGTTATCAGAGCAGGTTGTGTAGATGTCAATACTATTTTTTGTTCATTTGATGATAATTCTGCAAAAAGATAAGACATCCTCTTGTCTTTTCGTCTTTTTTCATGCCAGATTGAAATACATTTCAATAAGTTAAAAGGTTAATTTAACAACAGCAGTTTCATTTTAATTTGCAAACATGGTGAAATTAAATTAAACTAAACGAGTTGAAAAATGATGTTTGTGATTTCTTTAATTAAGTTCATCCGGGGATAAATCCTATTGTCAAGTCCAATAAAGGTTAAAAACGAGGCTAAAAATGTAAAGAAACTGGGCATGTAAAAGATATCTCAATCGTTAGTAGTAAATACTAGTACAAACCCTACAAGTACACTGTCTCCATGAGCTAAATAAAGATGATACTGACAAATGAATACAATTTTGTGCGATGATGATGCTGACAACGACCAACGACAATCCAAACTCTGCAAACAACATATTATTATAATACCCGTTCGTATTGACACCTGCAGGACCTACTTTGATAACGATTTTTCCAAATTTTTTTATTGAACCATATAAAAATAAACGCCTGGTCGTTTTCAGGATAAAGATATTCTTTCTCTCCGTTTAGAACGAACTTTGTACTTAGTTACTCTAACTTTTGGGGTTTTGTGTGCAGCGATAGATATTGTAGATATAATTTGTACTGTAATAACCCGTTAAAATTACACTTAAAAAATTGTGAACAGCCCTATTAACAGAATATGGCGGCGACGAGTTTTTGGTTTTCATTAAAAAGGAGTAAAAATTACGCATACGTTGTAATGACACAAATTGAAGAAGACAAAAATTGGCATCCAACTATGAAGCAATATTTATTATACGGGGTAAGGTAAAAAATTATTTACAAAAATTAGCTTTGTTTGCAAAATATCATAATCGCCAAAATTTTTTTTGGACACTATTTTTAGAGTTTCAAAAGACCTACAATTTGACATATAACTTAAAAAAAATAATGAAAATACGAGCCTGAGGAGTTTTAGGTAGCGGACCCTGTTTACCTAATAATCGTAAAAATTCCATAACGTTTGTCTTTTATTTAAAATAAACATGAGCTGCTTGAATCATATATCGCATGGTGAGCACGTGATTGTATAGGAAAACTATTATTTAAAATAGGGCAAAACCGATTCTAGTTTGCTAGATACTGTTTACTCCTTACTAATTTACATAGCAAGTTGCAGTCGGCTTTGAATATAGATATCGATTATTGACGTAAGAACTTTTAATCTGACAAGCTCTTTTAGACGCGACGTTATGTTTTCAGAAGCCACAATTAACGATCAACATATATTTTGCAGACACCACAGGATTCTTTCATATGTCATCACTGCAAAATTTTTGTGTTAAATTGTTTCTAAGTCATTGTCACAAATCGCCCAATCTGGCAGCGCCGACTAGTTTTAAAACTACATTATGGCAAGTTAGTATCTAAATTCGATTTCCTTCAAACATATGTATATGTAATTTCAGATGATCATAGTTTGAAAACGAGAAATGCAAATGAAATTTGGTTTTCAAGGTATTTGCTAGCAACATCGATACTACTTAATACTTCGTAAACTGAAATTTAACATGTCCATTCTCATACGGAGAACTTTTATGCAGAGGGTTTGAAGAAGCTGGTACAGCATTACAAAAGATGCTTAGAAGTGAATTATGTTGAAAAATGAAATATATGAATAAAGGATTTTTCTATTAAAATAGATACCTTCAAAAAACACATGCACCCTTTTTCCAAAAACGCACAGATCCGGTGACAATAGAATTTTGCGATTTCGTGTTTGCAAAAATACAAGGAGTAAATATTTTGTTTCAGAGCATGTCTTTATTTCCTTTATACAATTAAATTTCTACATATATGAAACTTCCTCTATTCTTTATTACGCATTGTAAGATCTTCACTGGCACAGCTAATTTCTTCATCCCCGTCATTCTCCAGATCCTCATAGTAGTCGTTCGTCAAGCTCAGCTGACTCAGTTCCTCCTTGTTCATCTGTATCTGACTCAGCAACTGTTTCTGGTCTTCTGTCCTGAGTTCGTGTATTTCCTGCACTGCCCTCTTCCACTGATCCTTAAAGTACGATTTTTGTTTTTGTGCCTCTTCAAACTGTTCTTCCAACACCCTGAGTTCCTTAAGAAGCGTTGCGGTTTGTTCTTTGGTAAGCGCTGATTTCTCGTAGCACTCTATCTTATCGGCTTGCTCCCTGATCATATCTTTTAGGTTCTCGTTATCTCGTTCCAAAGAACAAATTTTTACTACTAGCTCTCTGTACTCTAATCCTCCGTATATTTGCATGTTCTTGCTGAGCTCGTCCTCAAATTGCTGGGTTTGGTCCTTTTTCATCTTTTCTAAGGCATTTCGTATCCTTATATTATTCGCGCTTGCCTTGAGTTGTTGTATGAGAATCTTACATCTCTTCACGTTCTTGTCGACTTTCTTCTGTAGTTCTTCTCTCCTCTCTTGGTATAACTTCTCCATTTCACTAACGCGCTGTTCGACAGCTTGATCATATTCTCGTTTGAAGTTTTCTTTCTCCCTATTCTTCCATTCTTCTAAATCTTTGATCGCATTGATTGTGATTTTTTCATCAATAACCGAGGGCCACAAATCGAAACGGGAAAGCCTCGGTGTACTACCAAGACCATACTCTTGAAGGTGCATAAAAATTGACACGCTGGCTATGTATTCCCCATCTTCTCGAGAATCGATCTTTTCCGAATACCGCAACTCATTGTTTTCGGTGTTCAAAAACATTGACGTGCGTATGTTAACTGGTACACTAGCTGGCTTGCCGTCGTCGTTCATAAGCACCAATTTTGGTGGCCAGGCATAGAGTAACCGCCGTATTCGCGAAGGTGTAGACGTGAAAAACATCTTACATTTCATGTCGTTGAGGAAAATGTGGTCTCCGGTGTAGTTCGCCATTTCCTGCTTCAGCACCACAAAAGTGGCCGCCTTTGGATGCCTGAACTGGGCATGAAGCGACTTCATTTTAATTGGAGTTTTCAACATGATCTTCTCAAGAATTAGGGTCACGCAGAATTGGTGGTAATAGGTTAATGGTTCGCTATCCCCTTCAGATGGTAAAGTTATTTCTTCAACCGATTGTGAAGGAGAGATGTAAGGTATGTCTTTGATTACGTTATCAGTGGACTTTGTGATTGATTTGGAATCCCTCTTCGGCGACACGTCTGGTGTTGATTGTGCCTTCATATCGCTTTTCATGGTTAGCTGAAACTCACCTAAGTTGATTTGCAATTCATTTTCGTTATCACCTGCAGCATGAACTGTTTTTCTAGGTGATACTGCTACAGTCAATTCGCAACTAACCTCTTCTCCAGCTGCTTGGGTTGTTTCCAGTGTTCTAGGTGCTTTCTTACTTTGCTCCAGTACAGTTTTAACTTGAATCAACGGTTTACGTCCATTAACACTTTCTGGAACGATGCCGTTAGGAGAGGGGAAGCAAAAATTGCACTGCTCCTCCAATGCAGTACGGCCGTTGTGCTCGTTAAGAAACTCTTCTTCAGTTATGGTACCTATCAGCTTTTCTACATTAATTTTGGTCATGCCAAGCTTATCTGTACCGGTTTGGAAATAGACCAAGATTTTGTGGTGCTCCGTGAAAAATTCCTTCAGCGTTTCGAAATTGGACATCAGGCTTATGACTATCTTTTCGTTCAACTCAATGTTGTTATGCAGGTTTTTCTGAAACGGTTTCGATTTAATCGTGATCCCAAAGAGGGAGAATGAGATATGGTATTTTTTGTCCTTATTTCGACTGAACACTAGGACTTCAGGCAGTAGAATGTCTAAATTTGAAGCCACTTCTATTATGATGTAGAGGTGGAACTTCTTCATTTGATCACCCTCTTTTCCCACCTGAATGTAACCGTCTTCAAGGTAACTTATCGGAATTTTGGAGCCGAATTCATTATCTATAAACTGTCTGGTCTCAGGATCCAAATCCTCCATTGAAGATTCCACGCAACTATCACCAGCTTCCATGTCTTCAACGGCATCCCGTATGGTGAGTGACAGGTACAGTTCTGGATGACACGGTCTGTGCTCAAAGGCAACTCCCATTAGCTTGTACCACTTGTACGGTATTTCCTTCTTCTTGTTKTCGCCTGCTATGATGGGAGCGCAGCGCGCATACATCAAGATGTAGCCTATCTTCTCCTTTTTGGTATGGCTCTTATCTGCCACACAGCACTCTACTCTCAAAGGCGCGTTCGAACTTCTAATCTTTCTAAGATCCTTCTTTTCTATTTCCCAAACCAATTCGGTATTAAAAGCTGGACAATCTTCTGGTTGTGCGGGATCTGATTCCAGAACTCTTCCGTTAAAATTGGCGATGATTTGGAGGGGACGTTTCACGAAATCCATATTCTTGCCTTCTTCCACTCCCAACACTACATTTACGTACCTTCCTTTTAGTTCGTTCATTTTTAGAGCAAATCTGACGTAAATAAAATAGACATAAAATATTATTGGTTAGATTGACACTGTCAAATTCAGAAAGTGATAGTACAAAGCCATCTAAACCACTGAGTGAAAGGAAGAAATTATGAAAAATGATTTAGAATGAATGTGAAGAGCATCTCTTGACAATATATAAAATGCCACAAATATGTTCCGAAAAAAGTGTGTTAGGTTTAAAGATGGGGAAATGCATCGTTTACATCGCTTTCACACTCAATTTTCTCTCCCCAAAAATTTTGCATCAGTGAAATGCGGTATTCCCTCTAATATGCGTCTGTGTGAACGAATTACAAAAGTTGTGTTTAATTTAAGATTATTCTTTAGGGCGAAAAGCTGAATATATGAGAACGACTTTTATAGTTATTTTAACATTTCGTTCGTAATTGTTTTCTGTATTTGCATGCAACAGGTATGAATAAGTATACTTTTTAATTAAACGAGTTTTTGGGGTAATGTATATATTTGCTAATAAGCATATTCACGGTCAAATGTCAAAAGTATCGGTTTTTTCTATTTTCACATAAGCAGTAAGTGTTATAAAAATAGGTGAGACAATTATCTACAAAAATAGTGCTATTACTTTTCCCTACGAAACACAATTGTTGGTATATTACCATTCCAAAAAATACTGATAAGCCTACATCACCGGACGTTTAATACAAAATATTAGTTTGTCTAACTTATGCATACAATTATACTATTCTGAATTAATATACACTTCAAATAGATATACAAGTTTTACTCCAATCCTCTTCTGCTCACTATACACAAATGCTTGTGTACCGTGCTTCTGTTTATCAGCACTTTCATCGGGTATATTATCAAGCCCAAGTGTGGTAGCTAGGCAACCAACTGGACCCAGAAGGCTGGCATTGAAAATGGATAATATTTTGGAGTAAATTTATACTTTACTCCCACCTGCTGCAGAACAACAACAACAACAACAACAACAAGGGTTGTAGTGCAAACTGTCTGTAAAAAATTCAAAATATTTTGTTCACCAATATGTACCGCTTACCAAGATCAGTCTTGCTTAATTAATTAATTAATCAGTGCCATCTAAGCGGAACTTTGCAAACTAAGCGGGCTATAACTATGACAACCACTTACGACCTAGTGCAGGTTTCTGTCGATGGTTTCTCCGTGAGCTAGGATGTAAAAATCTAGTCTGGCCAATCCATTCTGACCCATTCTAGTTTCGCCCACGTTAGGGCTCTTCAGGCAGAGATACAGAAGTAGTCAGTTGGGTTAGCAGGCCAATATATCTATTATCTATATTATTTTATATAGGTAAGTTCTAACTACAGATCAATCTCGTATATTAAGCAAGAAAGTTGAAGTAAGTAGTAGAATCGCAACGCCCAAAGCTTTAATTTTTTTGTTGTGATGATATAAATAGAAACTAAGAATGTTTTAGGAATCAGGTCGTTCTAACTAAAAACACAATTTTAATAAAGAATCCGTTGTTCAGAGACAAAGCTATACCGCCTGCATTTTTTCATGAGAAACATACCAAGCGTGCAGCGGTTGACGCAAACTACGAAAGCTGGCCTCGTATACCAACCAAAAAGAATTCAAATTTTAGATTTTTTGTGCATATTTTTTATTAATATTGTATTTTTTGCCAATAAATATTGTACTAAATTTAAATGTCCTATTTATCTACTTGGACTAACTGAAACTGTGTCAAAGTTCAAAGTCTTCAAATAGCTGTTTTTTTTCAGTTCAACAAATTATTTGTTAAGGCCGTCTTCATTGCATAGGTCCGTTAGGTACCTCTTAGAGCCGGTTGCACAGACTTGGATCAAATTTGAACCAAACTTTGGTTGGTGGTGCTATAGCAACAACCGCAGGTTAAGCTCGAATCAAATTTTATCCACGTTTATGCAACCAGACTTTAATATTTTGTCTAATTTAAAATAATGCTCCTTAAAAGAAAACATCCATTTAAGTTTGGCTTAGGAAAGAAGTAGCAAATGGATTATTCTTTTTTTCCAGCCTGGTTGGGAGCCCTGTGCCTCTGCTCTTCCTTCTTCACATCGCCCCTCATCGTGGCCCTCTGCAGAAGGAAGTCCACAAGGCTAGCTTCCGTTTTCGGTGGTTTAATAATGGCACTGGCGTGCCTTTTTAACTCCTTCGCAACTCAGTTCCATCAAGCCCTTCTCAGCTACGGCTTGGTACTGGGAATAGGTGCGGGTATCGTTAGGGAGACGTCAGGCCTTGTTTTGGGGCACTACTTCAAGAGAAGAAGAGAGTTTGTGGAGATGGTTGCGCAAACTGGAGCTGGTGTGGGGATGGCGCTATTTTCAGTTTTATATAAAGAAGCAGTAGGGTGAGTACAAATAGATTAAGAGACTATATTACGACAACGATGGCGAAAAATTATACTTATATCAATATGGGATTTACTTACTACGTTAAAGACAAACTCCACTTGAATGAATTTTATGTAGCAAGTTGTTACCCAAATCTCATCTAATGCACAATGATCTCGTAGTTCTAATATAAGTATAGCACTGTATAGACAGTTTGGAACTGTCTTGCCATCATTTGTTGTATCTTAACTATATGCAAATTTTCAAGTGTTCTTCCCGATCAACTGCTCGAACATCGACGCTAGCTTTCCACATCACAATATTTTGTCATGTTTGTAAAAGTGCTAACAACTTTTCTTTAACACCGGTAGTCAAGATAATTAAATATGAAGGACTATAAAATGATAGATCTGAGTGTGTTCTTTAATTTGAGACCAAGTGGAGGCTGCTGTTACAAATGGTTTTGACATGGTGACCGTTCTAGAACTTCAGTGAACTTCTTCAGCGTTCCAGACGTTCAAACGGCTGAATATTCTGGAAGCCAGTATTGTTTGAGGCATCAAATAGGGCAAATGCGCCAATATAAAGCTTTACTAAAATTATTCTTGGGTCTAAGCGTAAAATTCCTGGGCTAATATGTCTTCCGAGGGGCACCCAGTGCGCGCATAGGAAACCGTGGGGACCCAAAATGTTCATTCGTAGTCGACGAGACCACACAACGAGATACCAGTATATTTGCTTTCACTTTCAATTTGTGATCCATAAGAACAACCCTAAATCATTAAAAACAACCAACCTGTACCATTTGAGAAGTGTAGGACTGTAAGGTTCTAAGAGAACAGACCTGTTCTGAAAAACTGCGGTTTGTAACGAATATTAAAGCTATACTTGCAAGTAAGGTAAACGAATATTGGTACCATGTCAGGACACACGTTGCGCTGTCTAAGCAGATCTAACAGCTAAAACTGTTCTCGGTAATGATTCATGAACGATTTGAATGGTCCGAATCTTGCGATTGATTGAACGATTTGAATCGAATCTAATATCCCAGCTCTAGTGAATGACGTTGGCATTAAATAATGGATGCCCCTCGACAGTCACTTAGAAAGTCACGTGATTTAACATGGCATCTGAGGGGCACCCTCATGAAGCGCGCATACGAAACCGTGGAAAGTCACACGATGACGCATGACTGATTGAGTTGGATCGTTTATGACGTGGTTCATGGCCAAGTCGTTCAAATTCAAAGACTAATGCCTTGATTCGGCTGAGAATGAATCAGCGTCGTTCATGGTCTTTCGTGGATGACGAAACGACGCGACGTGAGCACAGTATTTTTATATGCTGTGACGAGAAACTACTGTCACTTTCAATTCACTATCCATAAGAACAACCTTAAATCAATTAAAAACAACTGAGCTTTGCCATTTGAGAAGTGTAGTACTTTAAGGCTAGTTTACCGGTATTATACGAGAACAAACCTGTTTGGAATAATTGCGATTCATGACGAAAATGGCAAGAGCAGCTAAAACAGTGCAGATTGGGAAGCATCTTTCCCACTGAGGAATGGAAAGAAATCCAACTCGGAGTTTGGAACATCTTCTTTCGGGAGATAGAGCAAAAAACGTCCATAGGTTTAGACAAAGGGAAGATCTGACACGTAGATGTTGCGAAATAGGAACACCGGACCACGCTTTATGTCACTGCCCCTTGGTGAATCCCTTAACGGAGAACCTGAGGGAGGCACAGACTCGAGGGAGATCACATTGAATCCAAAACGCMTAAAAACGTTAAACAAAATAGCGGCCAGAATGTCTAGGCTGGAACTAACATTATACCGCAACGAGAAAGGATAAAAGGCAAATGAAGTTATGCCGAAGAGATTGTTGAAAACCCAACAACACAGGAACACGTAGACTAACAAAGCGAATCTTGAATCATGAATCGGAGAAGGCTACTGGTATCCGTAGGAACTACAGGAAGTACCGGGTGCCACAGGGAAGACATAGCAGCTATAAAGAATTGTAATTATTAGTTATGATTATAAGCTAAAAGAATGTGTTTAGCTTACAACAGATAGCGCCACCTCTTCGAGGTCGAGAGACGGGCGGCGAAATCTCAGTTTCGCTCCCTGAGGCGAAATAAAATCCTAGATACGACCAAGAGCGTGATAATTATGTAACAAATTAACAGAAGAGAAATACGCGACCTGCGATAAACACAGTCAGGGAGTAATTGGGTTATAAAATGCAAATGTACAATTCTTCTGATTATAATGGAACTCGCTTGTCCATGGAAGAAGTAAAAATATGCCGCAGCTTTCTTATAGGTTTTTGGACAGGCGATAAGTCTATTGTTTTCAGAACACTACCAGTGCGATCGTTGAAACTCGTAATGTAAGGCAGTTAAGCCCTTTCCACTAATTTTGGTAATTTTCTCCTGCCACGGTCGTGGTTGGATGGCTCTTTTACCTTCTTTAGTATTTAATTATTTAGGTAGACGTAGCCGTTCGCAAATTCGTTGTGCTCGCTTAAGTTTTGATAATGTTCCTTTATTTCTGCCTATGATGGTGGTCGGAGCATTGTTTAGGTAGCAATTTGTGTGCAAACTTGCACCAAACCTGATGTTCTAGCTGCTGATTCGTCCGTTCCAGTCACAATAGTAAACTGGTTGCTTGGATATATGTTATCCAGGTGTTGGAAAACCTATAGAAAGTCGTCACCATGACTCCAACTACAAAGGTATCGTCAGCTGATCTGTACCATACTGTGGGTTTCCTCTGCACTGCTTCGGAGGGTTTCTTTTCAAAAACATCTACGTTGAATTGAATGGGCTTCCCATGTCTACCCAGTCTAGTCGCTGGTAGTAATCAATCTTCCTGGTGAATGAGACGGAATGAAACAATAATTAAATATTACCTGGAAACATTTCTTATCCATCTTTTACCGAACCTTTGTGAACAAAGACGTTCTAAAAGACTAACCAGGCGTAGAGTTTTAGGTTTCTCTACGAATTCCGCTGAGTCTTTGATGTAAGGAATGTGTGTTTTTATGTATGCTTGCATTAGTTTAGTAAGACGTTTTACTGCGTCACACGTTAGTGATTCAATAGGGTGTGCTATCCTTCTGGATTTTTTGAAGACCGTAGATGTGAGAAAGGGCTGCTCCCATAATATTTTCTTGTAGGTCTCATCATTAAAGACAACACTCCTAAGTGGGTTTACCTGGAGTTGAATAACCGCTGTTGGATCCAGATGGAATCGCCGAGTGCATGATTTTGGCTCTACTAAGTTGGTTATAATGTAATGTAGAGGGTGATCGGGAAAACAGGCTTAACTCAATAAAAAAAAGTAACTCGCTGCGGTCGGGACTCGAACCCGAATCTTCAGAAAAGTACTCTTATATGTTCTGGTACGTTTTGGAGATTCGAGTCCAGACCGCAGCGGATTGTTTTTTCATTCGAGTTTTAAGCCTGCTTTCCCGACAACCCTATACATTACATCGTAATACAGGCGAAATAAAAACTACTATAGTTGGTTATAATAGTTAATCGCCATGTTTATCATAGTCGTGTCAATGTTTATTCCTTTTCTTTCAGGAAACTAGGCTGGCGTCTAGGTTTACAGTCAATTACCGGCCTGCTTGCATTAGCTTTCTTCCTTCCCATCGTCTATAGATCCGCGAATCTGTATCATCCGCAAAGAAGAGCGATCATGCACCTCAAGAACCAGAGAAAGAAGATGAAGGAGAAAAAAACTCATGCGAAAACGAAGAAGCCTCCGATGTTCGATTTTTCTCCGCTCAAGAGTCGGGGTCTCAGGGTGCTACTGGTTGCAAGTGCCTGCTGTGCTTTAGGGATTTACGCCCCCATATTTTATCTAGTAAGCCTTAACTAAGCGAACATTTTGAATTTGAAACATTACCGAATTGTGTGTGATAGGTCTACCAGGGTAACAAAGAAGGCCTTGAAGATAGTGCTTTAGTGTTGCTGCAGACCTTCCTTGGGTTTGCGTCGGCCCTTGGTTGTGTGGGATTCGGATTGGTGACGGTCCGACCCAGTTCGCAGTGTCTTATTTCCAGGCAGTACCTGTGTCAAGCAGCTATGGTAGGAATAGGTAAGTAGCTACAAAAAAGGCTTGCAAAGTTCTTCTAATTCTTTTACTGATATCGAAACTATTAATTTTTTCGGAAAAAATATATATTGTTCTACAAAGTTTTGTTTCTTAGCTAACATACCAAACATCCCTCGCATTCACTTCTTAGAGGTAAAGATGTCTAGATACGTAGGTTCTATCTATTTGGAGTTTTTACTGCATTTTTTGGTAGTCATTTTGTAGATTTTCCGCACAGCTTTTAGTATATTCAGAGTTAATTGCTTCCCTAATGGTACGTTTAGTTCGTGTGTGGTTTACACTTGTAGCCAAAATGAAATAATAGCGGTGATCTACGCATGAAATGTTTTTCTGTATTTTATAGAAATAACACCACTTTGAGGGAATACCATCCAGATACTGTCTTATATGACTGCACTACTCCTTATTCAGAGCGCACTTTTCTAGTTTGCCGTTTTCTCCATTATTACCAACATTCTTGTTACTTCGTACGGGTTTGAAACATGCTAATTTGTAATTTAACTTCCTTTATTTAAACACTTGTACATTAAATCCGAAAACAATCAGTTTAGCGCTACTAGTTTACTAAATCACTATTCAGAACAGTGTACTGCACTCACTAGCATTTAGAACACTAAAACGCCTGGTTTCGCTTGCCTCACTGCTTTTCAACTCGCGCTCGTTTCGTCGCGCTATATACAGGTTGAAAAGTTAAGGCTAGATAGCGGCTATATCTTAGAAACTAATCATGCTATAATAATGCGATAAATTGTGTTAAACAACACAGATTTTACTAAAAATATTATGAAGTATATATATAAATATGCCGTTAAGGGGTGCATCTGAGCCTACCAGAAAAACGATATTATCTGCGAAAGATCTAAACACAACATTAACCTAAAATACGCCCATTAGAAGTTCTGTTTACTTATTTTGCTTAAATAGAATAACATGGGTTTGTTAAAACCAAATCTTTATCAAACGATGGCTCATTTTAAAACTGTTTTCAGCGATTTTTAAATTTAACTCTAAATAATTTAAAGTTAATTATTGCGAATGTTTGACAGTAGAGAACAATATTTAAAAAAACCTTGTTATCCCGTAATATACTTAAAAAAATAAATGCTTCTTTATACATTTTTGTATTGTAGTTATAGTAAAAATAGTAGATAGGTATTTAAGGATGAGCTATTTTTCAATTTTATATACAAGATTAGCCTGTACGGAGTAAATACATAGTAAAACACATTTACTTATAAATAACCATTTATATCACCCTCGTTGAGAAATATAAATTTTATTGTTTTGCAGTTTGATTGGATATATCCTGCTGATCTATATGTCGTTTTATTTTTTATTTATAATCTGTTTGCAACTAAGTAGTATATGATTCTTTGATATATTGTAACCTTATGTAATATTAATTTCATTTAGTACTAAAAGCTTTCATGGAAAGATTTAATGCGCCATATTAGTATGACATAGATATCGGCCATTTTGCTGCTGTGAGTGAAGTTCTAGGATCAAAACAAGCTAAGTTGTCATAATGTGCGTGAGGGAGTTCAGTGTTTGGTGCATTTTGTTTAGCTTTAAAAGAATATTTTAATGTGTTACTGTGTATGTTTGAGTAGCTGTCACTCCTTCGCTTTACTTTTAGGTACAATATATTGTTAAAAAGCTTAACATACAATAAGTACGTGTGTAGAGCATTACAATTTACAAGTTGTACCAGAAAATGGTAATGGGTTGGGTCCCTGCATGTTCTCGTTATAATGAGAGCGAAATGTTTAATCTTTGCAGTACTTCTTTTGTTTGTTTTTCAACAGTAGATTGCAACTAAATTAATTTCGGCTTGTAATACTTACTAAATAATACGAAGGAATGTAAACCACTCAAACCTAAACAGTATATATATACTCAATGTCCACAGCAAAATTATTGTAGAGTAAACCAATATTTTGAAGTATTCTGTGTATGTTTGAATGGTTTATATGCCTTGCTGTTATTTAGTCAGTATATGTTACAAACCGAAATACATTTAGTTACAACCTATTATTGAAAAGCAATCTAAAATAAGTGCTGCAAAGGATCCAGCGCGTTACCATTGCCTAGTACATGTAAATTGAATCGCTCTACGCACGCGCTTAATGTAGTTAAGCTTTCCAAGAACACATTGTAACTAAATGTAATTTCAGTTTGTAATATTTATTAAATAAAGCGAAGGAGCGTGAGCTACTAAAACACTTCTAAATATTAATTATTAATTAATTAATTATTAATTATTTTTTAAATAACTCCTTCTGTTGTCAAACAGTTGCAATAAATTACATGTTATTTTACGATTAAATTGATAACCATAAATTCCACTTTAAAACTACCATTGAATTCGCTTTGACCATAATTTTGTTATGCCATTTTAAAGAACTGAAACTTCTATCCCTAATATTGTCGTTGTCATAACAACTAGAAAAAAAAATAAACAAAATCTGTTAAGATGTAAACATAGATTATAAAGGTTTTATTTTAAACTACATGGTATTGCAACTTTTTGGAAAAAGGAACGTCTTTGGTATGTCATATTAAATGCGCCAGCTAGCGGCTGTTACGTACTTCACAATATTTTAAATAAAATCTGTGGCCATATTTGTTTTAAAAAATTATTGCAAGATTCTAGCACGATTAATTTCCATACAGCCGCTGTCCAGCCTTAACTGATCACCCTGTATATCCCCGCCCAAAGATCCCAAATGATCCCAGAGACATATCGCTGTCACTCTGGAAGCTTCACGAACATTCGATCGGTAGAATATTCTCGATCATAACATGGCCTTAGGCAACCACACGAATGACGTAACATTATGAAATGAATTTGGGCGCTTTTTTTCGCCTGACCAAGTTATTGCTTGGCAGGAACAGCATAATGAAATGCTCCGACCAAATAAAAAAAAACTAGTTTATTTTCATTCATATGCTCTTGTTCTATAATGTCCATGATATGGGGATAGATTAGTTGAGATTATTCTCAAGACACGATATGATGATATCCTAGCCCATTCATTAAGCTTTTAGGTATCTGCGTATTTCCCGAGTGAAACAAGGATTAACGTCCCTCCAGTATCTGCAGTTATGCCAATTAATATGGTTACAATGTAGACTCTTGGGAAGCAAGGAAACGTGGCTCATTGTTGATAAGTTTCGTTAAGTTTTCACAGAAATCTATCGCTAGCGAACTTTGAAGCGATGCAGCTTATATTTGTGGAATACTGATTGCATGCTGACTACAAAAACATCGTCTATCTTTATAACAGATTACTTCGTATTTTCCATGCGGGCAACATGACCCAAAAAGGTAACAGCGGTAGCTTCCTCGACAAGACCTCGGAAACGGGTTTCCGATTCTAAACCGATCCAGTCTCCCTAAATTTGCCCATAAGTTCCAAGACGTATTTGTGATGGACATAATTCAAAATAAAAAGATGTAAGACAAATAATTCTGTTTATACATACAGTGTGAAAAAGGGGCAGGAAGGTAAAAAACACGACAGAAATTGAAGACCGATTAAGTTATTTCAGTGATATGTTTTCATTTTTCACAAAAATATATAATATATCAAGTCATTTTGAACTTTTAAGGAAATTGGAAATTTGCGTTTTTAAAATAATTTAACGTTCATTGAAGAAATTGACCAGTTTTTTCGTACGCATTTTCAAAAAGGGCTTTGAAGAACATTAGACCGCTCGTCCCTATCCCAAAATTAAGGGTGGGAGCTGCCTAGAATAGAGGGTTGTCACCATATATAATAATATAGTAAATAAATAAATAATATAAAATCCATGACATTCGTGCAAGATTTGAGGCATATATCTAACCGTAAACTGAGTCTGCAACTAACAATCTGCGCCTTAAATCTCGTCTAAGTAGAGACACCCGATGAATGTAGGTATAAGGTATATACTACTTTTATCCAGATGTAGGTACAGCAGTTGCAAGGATTTCAGTGTTATCCGATTTGGCTCAGTCCATTTAACAGCTAAATAAAGCGCTGTAATGGAGGAAAATTGCACGTCTCCTGCGAACCGGCTCCATTGAGAAACTTTCCGAGAGGTAATTAAGAGGATGCTGAATTTTATGCGTTTACTTTTTCTGGTCCCTTCTAATCGCTGTTTTATGAGTCAGCCGCTTCCCGAAGCTCATCTATTTAGGCTTGTCACGTGCTGTTCCTTGTTTTTAAGAAATTGGATTTTAATGTCGGGGTGAAAGCATTATCCTAAAGTTTTTGTTTATTGCGTCTCTTGTGTAAAGTTGATTAACGTTGAAGCGTGCGAGTAAAAATGGATGTGCCTCCAACGTGACAATTCGTTGCCTTTGTAATATTTAACTAGCAGGTGTCGATTCCTGATCAGCTTATAGCAGGGCCGACTCTAGGCAAGGCAAGCACGTGCTTACGGCGGCACTATAAAACTGTCTGAGCTACTAGAGCGCAAAAAAACAAACAAAAAAGTGTATTGCCATTAATTGAATTGAGAAAATAAGAAGATGTAACATGAAGTTCAGTGCGTAAAATGTAAGATGATTTGCTAAAACCTTTACGTTTTCAAACAGGAGTCATTCGTGATGCTTTATTTATATCCATTAGAATGCTGAAATAAATAATATGATTCGACATGAGGCCCAGGGTTCACTGATCACAATAAAACTGTAAACAAGCTACTTAAATCCAAATATTTTTATTTAACCCTATACTTAATTATTAAATACTTCATTATTTCTTTTTTAATAATTAAGATCGCATGAATTCGTTGCCAACATTATAACAGAAGCTGAAAATTTGGCAGGCGAAATCAACTAAACAAACGAACCAATGCAATAACAAAAAAAATATTAAATAGTTTTTTTTCCTTTACTTGAGATCAGTTCATCGGTGCTTTAGGGCTGACATTAAAAGACATTTTTATTTTTCATATGACGGTTGTAAACTTAAAGACATATGTATAAATAAATTACTGGTACGTTGTAAAGATCTCGGAATAGGATTTGTTTCATCTCTTTTATCTCATAAAGAAGGTCCAGTGGACATTCTCAAATGCTAAATTTGAGCCCTGCTCTATGAATTTTGTCAACGCTGCCCATAACTGATGCGAAATAACTTTTTCCAATTTAAAAGTAATACAAAAAACTATTTAAGAACTAGCACTACACAAAATCGTCTTAAGGGTTATCAATGTCAATCAGATCTCGATTTTTCAAAATCGTAAATCCCAAAAAATATGTTTTTTAGGTGTAGGTCTAGATCTAGCTCCCTGAAAATGTAAACTTCTTTTTAATTAAATAAGTTTTAGTACATCTGTATTAGTACTATTGTCTTTATTGGGGGCGAGATCTTTTTCATTTTGTCTATACATACACAGTTCTGAATTGTTCATATAATAATAACCAAGCGATATTATGTATGTATGTACTAAGGTACCACTGCCCTACAGTCTACAGTCATTTGTTTTTGAGATATTTCAAGTAACATGATTTATGTTCACAAAACAGTCTACAATAGCTGCCTTTTTTATTTGAAATCGTAGCATAGTGGTTTAAATGGGAAAGTTTCTTGATTTTTCGAAAAGAATTTAATGGTGTTTACAAAAAAAACTATTGAACATTATCTGTCAAAGATATTGACTACAAGTTTGTTATTTTAAATAAAACGACCCCACTTTTTATAGCGCATTCGATTCACGAATAGTGGTTTAAATGGGAAAGTTCCTTGATTTTTTGAAAGGAATTTGATGGTGTTTACAAAAAATTCATTCTACGACTTCAAATAAAAAAGTTAACTATTGTAGACTGTTTCGTGAATACAAATCATATTACCTGAATTATTTCAAAAACAAATGACTATAGGGTGTTGGTATCTTATACTTTTTGTTTAATTTGAAGTGGTAAATCGAATGCGCTATAAAAAGTGTCTCGTTATATTTAAAATAACTTGTAGTCAATATCGTTGACAGATCAAGATGTTCAATTGCTTTTTTGCAAACACCATCAAATTCTTTTAGAAAAAAATCAAGAAACTTTCCCCTTTAAATATCTAGTCTACGACGTTAAATAAAAAAGTTAGCTGTTGTAGACTGTTAGCGTGAACACCCCGTATATACCATTATACCAACCTATTTAATTATATTCTTTGCTAAGTACTTATCAATACTCCATAGTAACTTATAAGCTATATTCTTTTTCAAAGCTACATTGCTCAAATTTGCCGTTAACGTATGGAATTCTAGTTACTTAGGAGGAACTTTAAAAATATCAACGCCATCTTTCTTGTTACGGAAGCCAACTGATAAAACTATAATTGCAGGTATCTCGCTGCTAGCCCTGAGCGCCGTACAGGGCTACCACGGCTACGTCCTCTTCGTCTGGCTGTACGGCATCTGCCTAGGAGGCTTCAGCTACTCGCTGAAGATGTTCACCCTCGAACGGGTCCGCTCGCGCCACTTCACCAAGGCGTGGAGCTTCGTCCAGGGTGCCAAGTCGGTCCCCGTCCTGATTGGCATACCGATCACCGGGTACATAAACCAGGCCTACCCGAAGGCCGGTTATTATTTCGGCTTCGTGGCCTCCATCACGGGAGCCGGTCTGATGTTCCTGGTCGGCAGCAGGAAGGACGCGCCGCCGACACCTGTTGCTGGCGCGACAGGTTGCAACTACGCCACACTGAACGGATGCGTCTGTCCCCTGGTGCCGGGGTACGCGAACCTTTACGCCACGGAGATACCGCCGTACGGTTACTGCCCGAGAAGGGGTAGCAACCATTACGAGAGGATCTTCGCCAATTACGACGGGTTCGACAAGGGGAATCCCAGGAGGCACTCGTACCGACATAGGGTGGACAGACCGGTGCAGTATTTGCCGAAAAGTTTGAGTTACGCGGCGAATATAGATTACTCCTCGTATCCGCATCGGTACGTGCACCAGAATCCCGATATTTGCAGGTACGCGGTACCGGTGCATTCGCGCAACAACCTGAGGCCTAGTAAGAGTTTTCCTGAAGGTCTGGGACGTTGGGAACATTGCGGATCGTACAGGAGGCCTGTGATCAGAAACGTACAAGTAATAGAACAGATTACGACTTCTGTGTAAGCCCGTTTGGTTTCTGTGAAATCTATAACATGTCGCTTTTGACAAGAAAATGAATCGCGAGTCACTAAGCCGAAATATCGTGTCAAAATGGATGAACATTACACTGAAAATTAATTACAATATAGCTACTAAATTGGGTTATTTTAAACCTGTGTGACTGTACAGGATGAGACAAATGAACGTATTCCTTCCACAATGCCATAATCATTAAGAATACGAACACTGTTTAAGTGGTTTGGTTGTCCTCTACTACATGCTGATTTCTAACTTCCTTTACTTGCGCACTAGTACCAAAATACACTACTACAGTTGAGAGCAAAACAATCGACTTACTAGCTGCATGCGTATTTCCACACAAGCGTCTAGGTAGCATAAGCACAGTATACGCAATAAAGGAACCAGTAAAATCACTCTCCACTTTTCTTGGAAATAAATTTACACAACGACTGGTCAGTTACGTCAGTATGCAAGCATACCATTGGTTGTATGGGCCAAAACAGCTTCTCGTAATTCAAAATCTTCTCGAAAACGTCGTCCGCGAAGGTCTTTTTATAAATAACAATTTTCCTCGACGTTTTTCACGAATACTTTCCCGCAACCTATGAAGTAATCCTGCATAATATGTGGCATTAACGGTGGTATTTATCTCTTTGAAATCAATTAGAAGGATTCCTTTACAATCCCAAAAGATCGCAGCCATTACTTTATACTAAATTTTCGTGGGGGCCTCACCCTTACGGCGCCATTCCGTTAATTCTCTTTTTAATAAAGTATCATAGTAAAGAACCTTAGTTTCTTCGCCGGTGACAGTGGTTTCCAACACAGGKTTCGGATCGCGTATTGCCATTGTGATGTACAGTACAGAACCTCTGTTTGTAGGGCGCACCGCTTTGGTACTGTGATAATTCATTTTATAGTACGCCAATATACAGGGTCCGCCACCTAAAACTCCTCAGGCTCGTATTTTCTTTGTATTTTTAGGTACAACCTTAAGTTATATGTCAAATTGTAGGTCTTTTTGAACTCTTTACAAAATAGCATAGTGAGGATCCAAAATTTTTTTGCATATTGTGATATTTTGCAAATAAAGTTAATTTTTGAGAATATTTTTTAGCCTTACCCCGTATAATAAATATTGCTTAATAGTTATATGCCGATTTTTATCTTCTTCAATTTGTGTCTTTACCATGTATGCGTAATTTTTACTCCTTCTTAGTGAAAAACAAGAAAAACTAGTCGCCGCCATGTTCTGTTATAGGGCCGTTCACAATTTTTTAAGTGTTAATTTAGTAGCTTATTATGGTACAAATTATGCCTACATACCCATCGCTGCACACAAAACCCCAAAAGTAACTTTTAAATAAATCAAGTACAAAGTTCGTTCTAAAGAGAGAGAGGCTAGATAGCGAGACCCTGCGATGAGGCTAGTTTGGTTTTCTACATCGCCTACTAGCCTCGTCACGGGGTTTCATTTCCTAGCCTCTCTCTCTTTAGAACGAACTTTGTCCTTGATTTATTTAAAAGTTAMTTAAAATTTTTAGGTTTTGTGTGCAGCGATGGGTATGTAGGCACAATTTGTACCGTAATAAGCTACTAAACTAACACTTAAAAATTCTGAACAACCCTATTTAAAGAACATGGCGGCGACTAGTTTTTCTTGTTTTTCACTAAGAAGGAGTAGAAATTACGCATACATGGTAATGACACAAATTTAAGAAGACAAAAGTCGGCATTCAACTGTGAAGCAATATTTATTATACGAGGTAAGGTTAAAAAATATTTACAAAAAATAACTTTAAACACAAAATATGATAATCTGCAAAAATATTTTTTGACACCCACCAAGCTATTTTTAAAGAGTTTAAAAAGACCTACAATTTGACATATAACTTAAGGTTGTACGTAAAAAAGATTAAAGAAAATACGAGCCTGGGGAGTTTTAGGTGGCGGACCCTGTAGAGCGCGACACAGAGCACGGGGTAGTTTTGGTAGGTAACACAAATGGCTCTGTGGTAATCAGCTCATACAGCACTTCAGTCGCTCAGTCTCACGTTCTGTTTTTTTGTGGTAAACTTTTGGGACAGAAGGTGTTATCTACGTTGGTAAGTTGTTGAAATTGTTCGTTAATTAGTGGATCATTGCGAGAATTTGTTGGTATCAACCCAACCGCAGATTTGCCTGCTGGAATATAAAACTACCGAAAGCGAGTGCTGTTTTAGAGTACTTAATGTGAGTTTATACACGGTGTTTCAAAACGTGTCAAATAATTTAGCAGCATATACCTATAGGGTGTCTCAAAAATCGGTGACAGCTCAGGCACAGATTTTTTACCCCGTAGGAAAGCGCCAAAGATATTTGATAAACATTGTAACAAAAACAATATGTAGAATGGTGAAAAATACCTCCAACCCTAAATGCACAACAATTTTTTATTAGATGAACTATAAAAGCCATACCTAATCTTGATAACGACCGAGAAAAAGAGATCTTTAATAAAGAAGCTGCAGAACTTTGTTGTCACATTGACCGTTTACTTTCGACGCTAGACAAAAATAGAAGTTCTCAAAGCACTCTCTCTCTCTGATCAAATTTAACAAGATGCTGCAAAATATAAAGACACCCTCTCAGATAATAAATTTTTGGAAGCTATAGTACTTAAACGAAGATCTATATTACCGACGCTCACTTCACGTCGAGTTGCACGCTTAGTGCTGGGTACTTGAATCTAGCAATTTAGATTCGGAAATACCCTGGTTTTGAGTAGAAGCAAATTAAATTCTATTTTCTTACTGACTGACTTTTATTAACTCTTATTTTTTTACACCGCCTACCATATCAATATTACAAACAGAACATCAAGTACGCTGTAAGTAGCAACATCACCCGCGTGCGCGAACTCCTGTCATCAACAATCTAGAAAAATCAAAGTCCAACCAACGTCGGTTTGTCGTCGCAAACAGAGAGGATTGCCACAATCTGGTAGAATTCAAGCTGAACGACTTTCCAACAAAGAACGTGCGAAACGCAGGCGCAGCCTTTCATTAAATGTTACGGAAAACCACCGAAAAGTAAAATGTAGTTCATCCACCATCTAGATTAATTTTCTTTCACTCCAAGGTAAACAACTAAATCGCTGCAGGACGATATCTCATTAGTCAGCTTTCTAAGAACATTCAAACGTTAAAGGCGCCTAAATTGTCCTCACGTACCTATTCTCGAATGAAAGCATTTCTCGGCACGTTTGTGAATTTTGGAAATTGAAACAAAATTTGTTACAATGAAACCACTTGTCAAAACGAATTTCCTAATCAGTGTGATGTTATTTTGTCGTGTTATTATAAGTAATTAACTATTTATTTTTTGCGACTGAAATTAATGTTGAGATTGACTTGAAGTATTAGCAAAATGCGAGATACCATTGCAGTTCACCAAATAAAATTTTTTGTACGCGCCAAAGTGACTCGTGCTCTGTACCGCGCGCTCTATTGGCAAAGTCTAGGTACCAGTACCAAAGCGGTGCTAGCTACAGACAGCACAGCGTCTGTACTGTACACTCAAAGACCTAATTGAAGAAACGCCTAGCTTTGGCACACGAATTGGGCAACGGTAGATGGCGGTAACCAATTCGTTACAGAGCCGATAAACGGCATTACGCCTTCCTCCGTTAGGAGCGGTATAGTAGTTTCCCTAAACACAGAAAGAACGACAATCAGGGCAACGGTCTACCAGATGATTTATTAGGGTTTGCAGGTTTTGCATATTTAAATGGGCATTATGGACCCGTCCGCAATCACAGGTAAAGTTTTAACAAGGCAGTTTCTTTGAACCACTGGTACCGTATTATGTGAACGCAAAACTCATTGCAAACTGAGGAAAGTGATAGCTAATATTTGTCTTGAAAATCAAAACCCACACATTTCACTATTTAAACAATGTAGGAACAAAATATCATTTTTTGTTATCTGTTTGCTACAGTTATTTCTGTTATTATGTTGGTGGAACTTTAACGACAAGTTTCCAATAATGAAATTCTTTACCTTATTTAGTGTTACATTTATATTTTTGGTTGGCATAATTTTGCCGTAAGCTTGTTTTGCGGTCACTTTAGCATGAATGTTTTGTTACTTACTAGTTACTGAAAACCATTTATTTCTCAAATATAAAGATCCGTTTTCCAGAATTTCCATATATTTAACACCATGTTCTGACACTCGATCATCTAGCCTACGCAAACTTAAACTAAAATGATCAGGTGTCAGAAAAATAGTTTTCTCAATAAGTTGTTGGGTGTTATAATAATTATTATTCAAACTTTTAAGTTTAGTGTGTCACAAATGAGCGCTTCCTATTTGCATCCTACAGGATATTTCAATATACAAGTAGGCTAAGCAATTGCATTCATAACATTTTGAATGTTTATCGTTTAACGTTTAGTGGTGGTCATTCATAACATAAAACGTCGCCTTAGTACAGAGCGTTTTTTTTAAGCGACAATGAAAAAAAATATTTTTAAATGAAGATGCATCAAACTAATGTATTACAAAATGATTAGTTTATTTACAATTTCATTGTTTCGTAGTTTAACATTTTGTTACCTATATTTTTGTGTTCATGTTGCAGTTGGTACTATAGTTGTACGGTAATATTGTTTTTCATGTATAATTTATCTTTTTCTTTCTCGCTCTTTCATTGTATACTATTAGTAGCATATCTGTTTTCTGATATGTATACTTATGCCGAGACTATCTAGTCGATTGTTTGAAGAAGTATACCCCTTGATATTTTCCATCAAAAGTTTTTACTTTCGTATATGTATTATTATTACTTTTGTTTTTATTATCAACTGTAAATTTTAGGAGCACAAGTGAAACGATCTTTTGTCAAGCTGCATATTAATAAAAGTGCCTTTCTTTTTTCATTTAATACATCTTTATCTAAACTATTAACAAAAACAGCCGATGCAAAAAAACCACATGGAATTGATTAGAATTAGTACATATTTAGAAAATTAAAAAGCGTCAACTTCTTCATGTCGACGCAACGTTTTGGCCTTTACAGACGTTTTACTTGATTTTTTTTTAATATTATGAGAATCTTGTTGTAAAGTTGTTTTGCTGGCAATTTAGTGAAAAACATTGCCTTCTCTAAAAAGAAGTATACAAACTATATATCTAACTAGTAACTAACAAAACATTCATGCTAAAGTGACCGCAAAACAAGCTTACGCCAAAATTATGCCAATCAAAAATTAAATCTAACACTAAAGAAGATATAGAATTTCATTATTGGAAACCTGTCGTTAAAGGTTCACCAACATAATAACAAAAATAGCTGTAGCAAAAATATTACAAAAAATTATATTTTGTTCCTGCATTGTTGAAATATTCAAATGTGCGGGTTTTGATTTTCAAGACAAATATTGGCTATATCACTTTCCTCAGTTTGCAATGAATTTTGCGTTCACATAACACGGTACCGGCGGTTCAAAGGAACTGCTTTGTTAAAACTTTACCTATGGTTGCGGACGGGTCCATAATGCCCATTTAAATATGCAAATATTACCCTAATAAATCATCTGGTAGACCGTTGCCCTGATTGCTTCTATATATTTAGGGAAAACTACTTAGTACTTACCGCTTCCTAGCGGAGGAAGGCGCAATGCCGTTTATCGGCTCTGTAACGAATTGGTTACCGCCATCTATCGTTACTCAATTCGTGTGCCAAAGCTATGCGTTTCTTCAATTAAGTATTTGAGTGTACACCACAATGGCAATTTGGCAATACGTGTTCGGGTCAGCTCCACACAAGATCGAGCACACTCAACACGACGTTGTTTCTGAACCGCCGAAAAGTGTTTGGGAACCCATCTTGCACTGACCTTATTCATACACAAATGGTCATTAAGGATTCGGCAAACAGTAGTATAGGAAAGCTTGGTTATTTCTGCCATTTCCTTGACCATCAAACGTCAGTCACTTAGTACCAGCTCTTCTGCAAGGGCTACACTTTGTCCTCCGTTATCACCTCCCCTGGCAGTCCAAGTCTGGCGTCATCCTCAAGAGATTCCTGGCCCATGCGAAAACGTTTTGCTCATTCCTTTACTACAGAATAGGAAGGGGGACTTTTGCTGCATATGCCATAAAGTTTTTCTTTAATAATTTTGGGTGTAAGCCCTTCTTTCGTTAAGAATTTAATAACTGCTATGTACTCAATTTTCGTCACTTGAGACATTTTCGGGATGCTTTAATTTCAAAGTGCTGACAATTGCGCAAAAGGTCTAGGACCCAATGTGGTGTTAACAAATTGACATTTTATTTTTACAGTGGTGTGACACTTCCGGCTAATTCATTTGGTAGATTAGGGGGGCGTTAAAAGAACGTTAGGGTAAAATTTGTTTTAGTATTCTATTTTATTGTTTTAGGCACCAACTAGTTTTTAGTAAAGCATGAGAACTAGTAAATTTCACTTATTTAACAGCAGGCAGTGCAAGCCGTAAGAGTAAACAAAGAAAACTCATAAGGTTCGGTTTTACATAAACGAGTATATTGACTTAAGTTCGGCAATATAAGAAAATAAGCATTTAACTTAATGTAATAATTAGTCAATAATTATTTAGTAATTAGGTCCTCCCAATAAGAACTACAAATAGATAAATTTATGGTGTCTCGAGAGCCGCGGCAATAGTGCCCCAAAGAGCTAATAAAGCGATACACTATATGTGAGTGCTTCACTATGTTTATTAATATCAAAACAAAGAAAAGGGAAATTAGTCACTCGCAAATAGCTAATCGCTATCCTAGAAAAGTTAACAATGTCCAATTGGACATTAACTATTCGAACAGGCATAAATCGCTTAAGCTAACGATGAAAATAATTAAACAAAATGTATTTCTATGAGGGTAGTTACAGACCCACTCCAATTTTCTTTTAGAGATGTCGTGACTGGAATCAGTTGTTACACCAATAGTATACTAACGGCCTGAATTTAAGATCAAACACTAAAATGTGTATATCAAAACTCAACGTTTACATACCTTCCAGAAAAGTGATTGCACGTGGCAACAAAAGACCAAAGCCCAAAACAGCTATACAAATCCCGAATAAATCGGTTAATAACAAACTTGCCGGTTTGTTTGGACTGAAGGTGTCTGGATTATCCAAATGTAATGAACGATCACTTTTCCAAAGCCCAAAATATAATATTTAAAATGCCAAAAAGGAAACAAAGCGACCAGAGTACTGTACACCAACAGAGCTGAATGGTAAGTCAGTAAAAAGGCAAAAAGTGAACAAGGTCGAGTATTGAAGAAAATATCAATTTATATGCAGAATCTAGCGTTTCCAGAAATCTGGGCAGGCAGACCGTACACGAAGGCAACCAGCACTATCTATTTGTTCAAATTTGTAAACATATTACAAAAGTAGCATTACAGTGGTTTAATTTAAATGAATTATTAACTTCTGAAGCAACCAGAAGCATGTTTTTCTTTGAACCCTTTTTTATCTTACACTCTACTTTTTTAAAAACTTTTATGGCAAACACTTTTCTCTATATTGATATGCATTACACGTTCATGCATTATTGACCGATTTCGACTTAGTGACTCACTCTGTATAAATCTTTTGGCGTTTCAGTCAAAACATGCTATATTTAGAAACAATTTTGCAAGTAGCAGATAAGTAATGTGTAGAATAAATGAAACAAATTTCGATAAACCCAGAGATTAGACAAATTTATGGTTACTTGCTTGAAGAAAAACAAAAGAATACCTCAGCCTAGCTTTTACCGATCTTACGCTTGTATTGTTTTTAAAAAATAGGTACCTACATATCCATTTATAACTAGGTTAATACCTACCTCTACAGGCCGTTTATGAACAGTGAGATTAATTATAATTATGCTGTAACTTAACACCAAGTGTATCCAACCAAAGAGCTTATGTATTGTTAATAGTATCTACAAAATGTTTATTACTGGTTTCCTAGCAATTATGCAGTCCACCATAAAATGCACTTTAAAGTTCATTTCTTACTTAGATATCAACAGTAATCATCTTTAAGCAATGATCAAGGAAATTTATTATATACAACGTGTGAGACACTGCCTCACCTGCTTTGTAGAAAAAGTAGCAGCGATTACAATTTTATGATACATCATATTCCAAAAAACTTTTAGTGAAAAAAGATTAAAAGCAATAAATAAAATAAGACACTTAATTAAGTAGGCTATTATAAAAAAGGAACAATGAAAAACCCCTGTAGTAATTTTGGGATCAATCAATTTAGTAAATGTACTAAATTGCAGAACTATGAGAACTCATTTTGTTATATTTTTATGGGTGGATAAAACCATGTAAGTATGCACAACTTTTCTGTACAAAAGCAAAATAAAGGAGTCATTTGTTTTCAATGAAAAGTTTTAATCATTCACCTTGTAGACATATATACCAATATACCTTAAAGTAATCTTTGTCACATAAAAATCAACACCTTTTTCCAAGCTATCATCTACGTCCTTTACATATTTACAACCATATTTTAGGAAATATTCACATCTTTTGTTACCAGTATACTGTATAATCTGCTTTAACCTGTTTTCAGTACAAAAACTTCCACTATGTTCTAATACTGAATCGATTACTTGCAAAAATAAAATTAAAACTTCCTGTTTCACAATTGAATTCAAATGCTCATCAATAATGTGTGATAAAATGAATCCAATTATATCTAAGTCAATAGGCTTATCACTAATACGTGGTATACTTACAATACCTAAAAGAATGTCAATAACCACTGGAAGAACTGTCTTTGCACTGTCACTATCAAGAATCTTTGTCACATGCACCAGCCATGACAAAAATCCACAGCTCGTACACAAAACAGTGATGCCAAATGTCACTTTAACCACCTGCTTGAAGACCTGTAAAATTTGCACTCGAGTATCCAAATCTGAAATGCAACTGTTGTAAAGCTCCATAATTAGCTTGAAGGCCATCGAACGTAGGGCAACTTGAAAGTCCCTCTTCGTCCTCATACCGTCCTTCAAAATTTCAAGTATAAAACTGCGATGCTCTTTATAATTAACATCTGCACTATGAAGCAGGGTGTAAAGCTCAGGTATTCCACTAAGATCTGGTGCCGATTTCGCTCCTAAATAATGTGACAGCGCCACATACATAACATGTCCAGGTTGAGTAAGAACTAGACTCATCCTTGCAAAGAATATGGCTGCAAAMCTGTTCAAGTGAAAATCCTCCAAGACAGCTGTGCCCTTGCAAACTGCTTCGATGAACCTCAACCAAAGTGGATTGTCTTTGCCGGTCTGCCGTGCCTCTACATGATGATAAAACCTTGACAACACATGACAGGCTGCTTTCCGAACATCTTCATTGTAATTACTTAAAGCACTAATCACAAGAGTTATAGCACCACTCCTAGTAAATCTGTAAGTTTGCACGGCATTCTCTGGTGCCAATAGCTGATCAAGTAATGGCAAAATAAATGACATGTCATATGTTGTGTGTGGATTTTCTGCTTGCACATCAGTTTCTGATGAATTTAAACTTAACCTTAACGGCTGATTTTTAATTGTCATTAAGACATAACTCTCCTGAAGTATGTTAAGAACATCATTAACTTTTGGTTGCTTCCAAAGTGCATTTTGGATGTCGGAACGCACAGAATAGTGTGCGGCTGCAGACCGTCCAAACAAAAATGGCTTGAAGTCATAGAAACCAATTTCAGCAGCTCGGGCTTCACACCTGCAAAAACAAAGTGCAACTGTACAAATAAGTAAGAAAAAAACAATACTTATTTACATAATTACTGCAGAACTAGTAGCAAACGTGGTGGATGGTTTTTGTATTTTTTTACAGCACAATTTTTTTATATCATTAAAATATAATCGGTATTGGTCTTCTAAAGAGAAATAAAACTCCTTTTATCTCATGCCAAAACTTTTTTACATACAACAGAAATGGAATTATCCTAAGTAAAACAGGAGTTTTAACTGGATATAAATAAGACTACTAATTGTAGGTAATTACAAATAATATAAACATTTAATAATTATAAACAATCTTGACAAAAAAAATTAAAAACTGACTGATATGATATCTAGATATAAGGAGAAATTTGGAGAATGCAATTAGGAAATTATGTTCACAAAAATAGTTTAAAATGAAGAAGGTAGGTATAAATTGTAGAAAGATTATGAATATCGCTTCTTTTATTAATACTATGTATTTGTCTATTAATATGAGCCATTTCTAAAAAAGACCTGTCTTTAAATTTATTTCTTTATCCAAAACTGTTAAATCATTAAAGTTAAATTTGTGGTCAAACTTAAAACAATGATTAAATATTACAGAAGATGTTTTATAATTCTTTAACTCTGTCAATCTTTTTACAAGTAGGTAATAAAAAACATGAACATTTTTTTATATGTTGTCACTTAGATCTCCTAAACGGGGAATTACACAATATTTTGTAAACGTTGTAGGAGACACATTATTAATTGAAACCTCTTCACTTGATCCCACATCAATTTTATTGATTTTAAAAAGAAGTTTTTTGACCAAAGATACTGGATAAGAATTAAGATATTCAAATGTTTCTTTAATATATTTAAATTTTTGTGTAGTAGCGTAGGATGTGCCAAAATTAAGTTTATTTTAATATTAAACTTATGATAAGAATAAAAATTTAGATATCTACAAGAAGAAATAGGTTTTATTTGCCAATCTACAATTATAGAAATTTGATCTTTTCTTATTAATAAACTGTCTAAAATAGGTAAAGCTTCATTATTTTCTTTTTCAATTACAGATATAAACTAAAAATGTTACTAATTCATCATGTTTATCAAAAGGAATTGCTAATACAATATCATCAACAAATTTAACCAGAAATAAAAACTTTAAAATTAAGAGCATTTAAGCAATGTAAAACTACATCATCCATTACATATTGTGCCAAAATAGGTGAATCTTTTCCACACATTGGTGAACCAAATATTTGTTTATAAAAATTTCATTAAAATTAAACATTATATGCTCAAATGTGAATGTATATATCTAGAAAGATATTTAAATTACAAAAGATTACAATGTTGTTGAATAATATCCCAATTTTTAGAAGTAACGTATTTACAGAAATTTAAAGGAAGATTGGTAAAAAGGAATTAAAATTTAAACTTACTATACAATAATTTACAGGAAAGCAATAGTTATTAAATTGATTGGAAAACACAAAAGAATCTTTTACATAATGAGGATTATCATAATTATAAGCTGAGGATAAAACTTCTGTATAAGAGTAGATAAGCCCTATGTTGGAGAATCTGAGAAAAAAATTCAAAATTATTTCTCAAAAGTAAAATGTTTAACTTATACACTGTACTGTTTATGGTATCTATTATAGCACCAGATTATTATTATTTAATACATCATCCACCTAACGTAAACAAATATGAAGGATAAGTATTAATAGTTTAAACCTTGAAGCATTATTCCTTATGTTGCTTAAATGCTTACTACAGGTGAAGTAAAACAAGCGCCCACACTTTTGGTATTGTTATAACAAATTTTTCACATTTTAGTGGGGGTTTCAAAACATTTTTTTTTACATTACATTATTTTTGTTATTTAAATGATTATTTACTGCTTTTAAGTCTTGTGTGTGAAATTCTTCTATCAATTAAACATGTTCATGAGATTATGGTAAGATGATTAGCTTTTCTTTTCATCTAAATATATCTGAAATCGAAAATTGTTATACTTTCTTATGAACCTTAAGATTTTGCTGAAAAAATTAATATCAACAGCATGCAGTATTCCCGAACGATTACCTAGCCAAAAAGTACCAGTATTTTCAATGTGGTATAGCCGTTGGCGACAAATTTCAACTTTTGTTATCTATAGTATATAACAGTTAGCTGTTTTAATTATAACACCTGAAATATATGACCATATATTTTAATTCATCCTCTCCTTCTATCGAAATGTGGAAACATTGCAGCTAGAAAGACAGAGACAATTTCGATTATGAGAATCAGTTAGTTAAAGGTTGTCCATCAAAGTGAACTAGTTCTGATAATGAAATGCACGCTGCATTTCCCCATTTGAATAGAGAACAAATTAAAAAACTGCTGCATATTGAATCAATACTTCTACATCCAATTGTCAAAATGACATTTACGTTTTTATTTCTTTTACTATACGATTAGTAATCAGGTTTTGAGCATTTTTTCTCTCTACACATTTTTTCTAAGACAAACAGTCCTCATGATATTAACAAAAATATATAAATTTTAAAATCGGTTTTTTCCAAATAACTCGAATATTATTAACTTAACAAAAAAATTACAAGAGTGCTTTCTGATCAGAAATTTAATTTTCTATATAATACCAAAATTTTAAAAAAATCGTACGAGCATGGTCCAAACTAGGTTTTTTTGGAAATATTTCAAAAATGTCAAAATTTTGAATAAATTTTCTAAGACACTTTTTGTGAGAAATTTTATTTCCTATCTGATAGTATTTTCATTTTTTCAATATATTAAATATATTCGGCGATATTTAGGAAAAACCGTTTTCTTTAACTCACGTGTTTATTGCTAATATCTTCTAAACAGTTTGCTGCACCGAAAATTTATAGGAACGAATAATACTCGCAGTTATACTACTAATCACATACTAAAACAAAACAAAATAAAAATTTGCAAAAAGGGTAGTTACCCCCCAATTTCGCCCCCTTCCTGATACCCTACTTACCCCACAAACAATAGGTCACTTTGGGTATTTGAGATTTATATGTTTGCCAAATTTCAAGTTCATATACTAAGTCTTTCAAAAGTTATTGTGACCACAAACAAAACCAGACACAGACGACAGACAAGAAATTTTTTCGCGATACAATACTTCCGATCCGTTGGATGTAGAAGTAATTAGGTTATATTAAAAAGTATGATTAATTTCCAACATACAGCTACTGTCCACCCTTAACTGATTGCCGCCGTATACTATATTTAACACATTAATTTAATTCTGAGGTACTTCAAAATATTTGTAAATAAAAAGTAAAATGGTATTCCATAATAGGTTAAAGATATCAGTGCAAAATATCACATGAACATAATAGGCTGGATACACCTTACACTAGTTTGAACTTACACTTTAATCACTTCAAGTACATATCTGTCAGCTCTTGTGACAGTTCCTCTATATGCCGCCAGGACCAAAGGAACATGATTTCTCTGCAGTACTTGTGGAGATTTCTTGCACAATACCAAAAACAAACGCAATAATTCCGTTTTGCAACTACTCTCTTCGTTAAGCACCACATCCAAGAATTCCGAATGTGAAACAATCATTTCCTCTATCAAGCTTATATCATCTCCTGTGAAATGTAGCACCTCAACTAGTAATGCAAGAGTTTTTAAGAGTACATCCTCTCCAGAGATACCAAATTTTAAACAAAACTTGCAGAAAAGCTTGAAACTATCATTTGTTAATATTTCTCCAGAGACACCTTTTTCTTTAAGTTTTTCACTAAGCTTGTTTATAAAGTCATGGAATATAGATACTATTTCTTTTAATTTAGGCCATTCTTCATCTGTTTTCTTTTTAAACAAATGCAACATCATATGGACAAAACACATACAAGATTTACTTAAAACATTGCCTTGTATAGAATCTTGTGACAAAATAGCTTTTTCAAACACAATTTTTAGAAGATGGGCATGAAATGGTTCAGAGGTTTCATACTTCTTAGAACCTAACAAAATATTTGTGCACTCTTCAGCATCCAAATACTTCTCCAAGAGGTGAGCAACAGAACTATAATATATTTCATAATGTTTTCCTGCTTTTTGTGGCTTTTCTAATGCTTTTAGTATGCTAGGTTTAAGATGCTTGTAAATATCTTCTAAATCATCAAATTTATTTCCAACAGCTACATGTAGTAGTGGTAAGATAAGTCCTTTTTTGGTGCAAACATTTGAGACATTTTGTTTTAAGACATTGAAACTGTGCTCTGAATCTTTTTGAAACAACTTAACTGCTAATTCACTGCTTTCTTTGCAGTATTCAGTTTTAAGAAGGATGCTTTCAAATAAGTCTACATTTATAGCTTCTAAGTCATGAGGAAATATTTGTAGGTAATCATGGAGTAGCTGACACAGAGCTGGAACATTACTTTGTTCAATAACTAATGTTTTTAAATAATTTGACAAAGTCATGACAGTTTCACGACTCAGAGGTTCCAAGTAATTTAAATTTCTGCAAATATCAATATAGCCACTAAATATGCACATTAAGATTTTGAAAACTGGATTATCCTGTGCTACACCATGTTTATTTATTTGGTGTGAAATTGCAGTTAGAATGTCCACACATTGGAAACTTTCGAGCTTAAAAATTTTAATTAATTCCAGCAATTCATCACATCTGTAATTATATTTTTGCTTGTGTGACTTTTTAATCATTTTAAGAACCGAAGAAACCAACTTGTTTCTGTAAGCGCTTAAATATAATTCTAAGTGTTTCTTGTTGGGTAACTTATCCATTTCTTTGACGCAAACCTCTACCAATCTGGTACACAAATGTTTTGCATCCTTGTCATTATTAATAGGAGTAAAATTTTGCAATACCACAGGATGCTTAAAAATTGTCTGGAAAAAAACTTTATCGTTTAAATACTTGATGTAAGCACTAAAATTATTCAAATGTGTTTCACTACAAACATTATGTTGTACCATATTTGTGAAATAAAATAGACACAGGTACAAAATATTCAGTTTCTGATCTAAAAGGTGGTTTTCATTTTCTGATAATGACCTTTCAAAATTACCGTTCAAAAATGATTCACTAAATATTTTTAAGAAATCCAAGCGCCCTTTAAACTTCTTTATCTTTAGTGGTTCCAAGTTTTGTTTCCAGTTTGTAATATAAAGCAATAAGTTTTCTGGGATTACTTCCCTGTATTTGTCACTAGTCACGACAGAGAAAAAATTGTTCAAATCAGTTTGCATGTGGCAGAGCCCAAATAAGACAAACTGAATATAATGCTTAACAGATTTACAGGGTTTCTCCTCAAGTAATGTATCAAGAGTTCCTATTATCAATGGACTTAAACTTGTGTGTCGAATAATAAGAGGCAAGCTCGAAGCTGTATCTTCCTCTGCTAAATTTTCCAAGTATTCGCGGACATTAAAAGATGTATTATAATTAGTTGAAATGGAATTAAATAACTGTGAAAGTAATTCTAAATATTCATTAGTTTTGGTATACGCTTTTTTCACAGATTGTAGAACAAATAAACACAGTTTAGAATCACAAAATTCTGCATTTAGCACACCCTCAATCCAAACATTAATTTCTTCTTCTAACCCTTCAAAAATTGAAGTATTATTTAATATCTGAAATAAAGTTTCTTTTATTAAATCACTCTTTTCTTCATGATAAAATTCTAATAACAAAGGCACAGAATAATCAAATATGTGTTTGTTTGGCAAAATTGTAACAGGATCTACTGCCATAATTAAATTGACCGCATCTACAAATAGCTTTTTCCCATCTTTTTCTTCAGTAATACTCAATATTTTGCCTAAGAACTCTTCAGCATTGAAACTAGTACTGAAAGTTTCCAAATGTGATGGACACAAGTTCTTATAGTGCTGCATCACTTGCAGGGCGACTTTTAAATATTCCAATGGAGTAAATGTTTCAAAATCTTCAATGGCATCTGCAGCTGTCATTTCCCAGTTACTTAGTATATCTAAAGCATTTGGAAAATTTCGTGAGATATGTTCTGACAACAAATGTTTTAAAGAGTGATGTTGATCAGGTTGAACCCACAATTCACTTTTCTTCACATACGAGCTAACACGATTTAACATGATTAACAGCAATCGTAAGATAAATATCTTTGTGGCATGGTTTTCGAAACTGTTGTTCTCCGGAATTATTGTTTTTAATATTGGTGTTGGACAAACCAAAAACTGCACTGTTTGAACCAGCTGCAAAAAGAAATAATGAACTTCAKCAAAACCACATGCTCCTKATAACTTACTTGACTTATAGTTAAATCCTTTGCGCAAAATTCTATACAGCATGGATCTAGTTCCATCAAAAGCCTCTCTGCGAATTGAACAGTAGCAAGCCATGTTTTCGTTGCTCTGGGTTCTAAGTATGCCTTAACGCTGGACCATAAGCCGCGAGTAAGCTCGGGACATGCTTTACAGATTTTAATAACCAATTCTCCTGCATAGGAATGCATCCAAGGCCTTTCTAGACCTTCTAGAACGGTATACATCAGACTGTTTTGATGTTTTTTACTCAAACCAAGCGTTTGGTCTCTAAATATTACCCCATATTTGTGAGAAGTGCACAAACACAACAGGAATTCATGGACGCATTCGCTTACTCTAGACTTTCCATATTCATCTACCTGCAACTAACCAACAAATATATAAGGTATTACATTCTAACATACTGATATTAAAGGTTGAATATGAAGAAAGTACTTATTAGCTTAAGGGGGTATTCTCATGTGACCATTTCGAAAAATCGATTTTTACTTTTTTCATATTTCGACAGTAAAACCTATGGAAAATATGCTGTGAAATATTCAGACCGAAATTCCTAGTATTAAATAAGTTACAACTCATAGGCCCAGTTGCACAAAGTGTGGTCACCCAAACTCTGGTTAACACACGGTTAAAAAGAAACGTTTCTATGGCAACTGCCTGTTGACCGCGCTATGTGCAATGGGGCGATAGACGCCGAATATGCTGTCAGCAACTTGACTGATTTTTGATTTTGATTTTTGAACATATTGTCTTATTTTTTAAAGGTTTTTACCGAAAAAAACAAGATTTTCGTAACTTTTTTTCTTAAGTCCGCCATTTTTATTTTTTTCATGACTGATTAATTTTGGTAGGGACGATAGCGATGGACCTTCTGAACAATAATCTATTCAGTTTTTTTATTTAAGACAACAGAAACAGCCGCTATTACCATGACCAGTAACCTGCTTTTTTTAATGTCTAATTTAATAAATATATGTATATATATAAAAAATGTAAAATATGAAAAGAGATATTTTTCTATACAGTTCAAGATACAAATAAAATCATACAAAAAAATTAAAATGATTGAATTTTACTGTCTTATGAAAAAAAATTCCCTAAAAAGATGTAAAATTTATGTGTTCACATGAGAATACTCCCCTTAAGAATAAAGTTGTTAGACACTGTAGTAGGCTAGGTTAATCAACCATTTAATTACTTATTGTTAAATACCTAAATATCGATATTTTTCAAAAGTTTTAAATATAAAGATGAGACTCCTAACATAATTAAAAGGAAAACTGAATGCCGAAGAAACTGGTGAAACCTGATTTACATATGATTTTTTTGTTTGAAAATACTAAACATTAAAAAAAAATTCTTTATTCATATGAAAAACTGTTCTATTTGCTTCTTATAGTTTTATTGGAACTTCAAGTAGGCTTGGTACATCTATTTTAGCTGTGAAAATAAAATTAACTAAACAGTAATACTAAAATATATAACAGATGCATTTTATTAGCTGAAACTGTTAAAATGTGTAACAGAGCAAACACAAAATAAAACCACTTACACACAACATCCGGTAACAATTGGGTATTTGCAATGTATTTATATTTTATTAAATTGCATATTAATAGGTAGCATCTAATCCACAAAACAGCTGCGACAGCTTATAAATTCGAAAAAACGGATCGTAAGGTGTATTTTTAATATTCAAAATGTGAATATTTAAAGGGACCAACAAAACGCAAACATATTGGGCGTGATGTCAGGTGTCTTGTAAATGGCCGCTTGTTTACATCTGGGGCCAGCGCGTCATGTGTCAGCTTCAGCCCGTCAATTTAGCAGTTTGTTATTTGCGTTCATTTTGTGACAAACGAATTAAAGTACGCCAAGAAAAGGTGAAATACTTATGAGTTATGACTTCTGAAGGCATGTTATGGAATTTGTGTACAGCGACGAGCGGTTCAACGCGGCGGAGATGAGGAACGTAAAAGCAAGAAAGCAACAGCATAAGTGAACTTTTTATCAAATTAACATAGCATTGATAATTTGATCACAGTAGGTTGTTGGACACATACTATTTGTAAAGATAAAAATGTGAGATTCAAAAATGTACCCTAAATTTGACATTTATTTTAGAGGTCAGAATAAATATAAATTGCCATTTATTTTCGGGGCTGTTGCGGCTCGTTTCCAGTCTGGCTAACAGTCGAATATATGGGAAACAAACGTCTTTCTTTATTATCAACTTAAAGCGCATATAATTTTCCATATCCTCTTTAAGCTATAACAAAATAGAAACTGAATGGTAAACACCTATAACCCCAAAAAGAATAATAAAACTTACATTAAGAATAGATGATCTCCACAACAGAAAATCAAACTTTGCGATTTCGGCATATCACGTTTAGGGACCTTACAACTTTTTCATACGTTGATAATCTCGAGGAACGGTTACAAAAATATTTTGTTAGCTGTACTGACTGAAGTACTTTTATAACCATGTACAAAACAACACTTGTTTTGTTTTCCATACATAATAGATGCTTGTAAAACTACACAAATCACTTTTTTGTGCGACCTCTTACACCGTCCTTTCAATAAACACGACACAAAAGCTGTTCCAATACAAGAATGATACTACACCATTAAACAGCACGCTCCTAGGTAATGTTTACGTGACACTTGACGTCATGAGTTGAATAACCTTGGATAGAAGCGTTTTGGCGGTGACTCCTAAGATTCGAATTTCAGACCTGAAATTCTCTATCTACAAATATTTTTTTTTGTTTTTTTTTAACATGGCGTACGATATATATGCACCTCAAGAATCATTTTACGTAATTTTCAAAAAAAGTGATAATACCCAATTCTATTTATTTCTTAAATGTTCAAATTGTCTGGCATTGCTATGTATACATAAATAAGCTCTATCTGAAAGCATGTATGCTGCATTTTTAATTTCTACAAATGGTATTGAAGTAATTGCATTCCTGATAGTATCATCAACCATACTTGTGTATGCTTCAATACAGGACAAGTCAGATGATCTGGTTGGGCATCAAAAACGGCTTCCCCTCCCTTCAGTATACCTTTGATATAGTTATTCCTAAACACAGGCTGCAAAATGGACTGGACAACCATCATCTTGAAAATAAATATGTTGCCCAGTTTGCAGGTCCATAACCTCCAGTAAATGTGGAAGTTAATTCACTAAGAATTCTAAATCCCGTTCATTATGAAATGGAGAATAAAAAAGTGGTCGAATCTTTACCCTCCTAAATAAATCTTTTAGTTGTATTATTATTAGTTCTTACAGTTTTGGTTACAATATATTAGGATTTTTAACAATCAATAAAAATTTTAAAAATCGACTATTGGGGCCATTTCCTGTGAAACCAGAAGTCACAGAATATCGTAGCTTCAGCAAATGCCAATTTTCTGACTTATTAATTATCTGAAGCTTAATTTTCACACCTAAAAAATAACGGCAAATTAAGGGGCATGTGTAGTTTCATTTATAAGTGGTATATCGATTATGTTTTAAAAAATACAAAACTATAACAGAAATTTATTAATGTTTAACGCACAGAAAATCCTTGCCAAACAATATTCTTCAACTGTCAAACAATGAAATCAATGTTTTAAAGTGTAAACTGATTGACCTTATCATAAATAGAGATAATTTACTTGCAGAGGGTGGTTGACACCTTTATTGTACTAGTTTTCTTTGCGAAATTTTAAAGTGGGGTATGGTAATGAAGAGTCTCAAGTCTCACATTGCTGTATTTAACATTTTTTTTAAATCTATTATTAGGTAGAACTTAAAGAAAACGGCGATTTGTTCTAGCATTTAACATTGCCATTTGGCAGAGAGATAAAAGCTCTTGGGAATGGTATATTGGTGATTTGAATCGGTTAAGCCAAACCAGAGATATTAACGATTTTTATATCAACAGTCACCTACCCCCTTTGACTTTTTTCTAAAAAATGTTTGGTACGAAAATGATCCCATATAAGCTTGTAATATTATTTACTGCATATGTTTATTACAGAAAATATGAGAGAAAATATGTGAAATACATGATTTTTGTAATTGGAAGATACTGTAGAGCCTTCTGAGAGTGATTCTACAAACTAGAAAATAATTTCCAGCAAATTATTTCTGTTGATCACTTCAGTTAAGTAATTTCTACCCTCGAAGCTCTAGGACTACAAGTATACGAAGCAAGGCTGGTCATCAAATTTATAAGATTTTTCAGACTTTTATTTAATGACCTTAAAAATTGTTAAATACCTGGATTCAAAATGTAATATACATATAAGAATAATTATCATGCTGTCCTTTTCAATTTATATTTTCCATGTAATGCCTAAATTTAAAAGTTATTATTTTAAACTATACAGTGCATAAATTAGAAAAAAAATTAATTTGAATTTAAAGCATTAGTGTTTGACACTTAATAAAACTTACCTTTTCCTCAACTCCTTTTTTTTTAACTTTCTGTGGTCCCTTCCAATTATATAAATTGACAATATCCTTGACAACAGGAGTACTAAAAGTATGCATTTTCACTGTTTTTGAAACTAGTGGATTTTCCAACACGTGATTTTTTAATGCCGTAATCACCATGCACACACACTCTGCAGCATCATACTGCAAATCCTTAATTATACTTGACAGTAAGCCTCGTTTTTCTAAAAGAGCGGCAAGTGTAGGATAGTGGCCGTCAACCAGGAACGCTGTCAAAAAGTTTATAAATGCGTTTCTTGTATTATCCTTTTCCCCAGTTGGTTTACAAAGCAACTCAATATTAGTGGGGTTGAAGCTGATTTGTAGCAGGACATCCTTTGCCAAAGAAGGCGAGAATGTTACCACAGCAGTAAGAAGCTTCAAAATTGTTTTCCGTTGCATTGCTGTAGAACTAAGCCCCAACATTTTGTTAAACATAGTAATATAAGTGTTCAGTATATATCTACATGCCTCGTAAGCATGTGACTGGTAGTGAATAAGGTTCGCTCTTATTCTTAATAGCATGTTGTAAACTATTTCAAAAACTAGAGTAGGAGGAACCGTGGAATCCACTTCCAAGATTTGCAGAATCTCTAAACAGTTCCCACCACTGTCCAAGTATTCTACAACGCAGTCTTCATTTCGATTTTCCTTTATAAGTTTCAGGAAGTTTGTTAGCGCTAAAAGGACATTACATAAGTACATGTCACAAAAGAATTAACTGGGTTACCTGAGGTCTTTTCCTCTGTGTGTAATTGTTTTCTAAATGATTTAGGTGCGAAAAATCGCGCCTTTTTAGCTACCGGTTCTTCCGTTTCTACAGCACTTTCAATATTCTCATGTGTTGTTTCTTTTTCACCCATTGTGATTACTATTGGTTCTTTAGTGTTTGGATAAGCCCACGAACATCAGATGAATACCACGTGTAACGTTTAAGGTTAACTATTAAATGAGTGTTGACAAGCACAAACACAAAACAACTATGCATTGTGCGAATGAACTACTCATGTATTGCGTTACTTAAACTACTGCAATGTACAGGATGACACAGCTCTCTCGCATTAGCTCCGCTATGCGTATGCGTACCTATACCAACCAATTACAATTTTACAATTATAACGAAATTTCCTGACAGGCTATACGTTCGAAAGGCTATTCGATAGAAAGCCACTGATCTCTAAATAATTTAGAGATCAGTAGAAAGCCCGTACGTTTGAAAACCGGTAGCGAAAAAGGGGGTCGTTCCATCGAAGCCTGTAACACACAACTAAACAACTGCACAGCGTTTGACACTACTGCTCTAAGTTGGTTGATATGAGTGTACCCCATGAAACCACAACTGCTAAACCCACCTTCGTCATTACAGTTTATTATATATATGGCGACCTAATAAGGTATTTGGTCAAACTAGCACCAAAAGAGTTTATTACTTCCACTTAATACGGCATACTATATACGTTCGCTGAACCCAGCTTCGTCATTACAGTTTATCGTATATAAGGTGACCGTCTACTAATGTATTTGCTCAAACTAACACCTAAAGAGTTAATTCTATCATTAATAACGTATTTGGTTAAACTAATATAAGAGTTTATTCTTTCCACTTAATAGGGCATACTATATACGCTTGCTGGACCGAGCTTCGTCATCACTACTTATCGACTTAGCGACCGTCTAATAACGTATTTGGTCAATCTAACCCAAGAGAATTTATTCTTTCCACTTAATATGGCATTCAATATACGCTTGCTGTACCCAGCTTCGTCATTACAGTTTATCGTATACAAGGCGACCATCTAATAACGTATTTGGTCAATCTAACACCAAAGGTGTTTATTCTTTCCACTTAATACGGCATACTATACACGCTTGCTGGAACCTGCTTCGTCATTACCGCATATCGCATATAAGGTAACCGTCTAATAACGTATTTGGTTAAAGTAACACAAAAAGAGTTTATTCTTTCCACTTAATACGGCATACTGTATATCCTTGCTGGACCCAGCTTCATCGTTACAGCTTTTCGTATAATAGGCGACCATCTAATAACATATTTGGTTAAAGTAACACAAAAAGAGTTTATTCTTTCCACTTAATACGGCATACTATATATGCTTGCTGGACCTAGCTTCGTGATTAGGTACAGCTTATCGTATGTAAGACGACCGTCGAATAACGTATTTTGTTAAACTACCACCATAAGAGTTTATTCTTTCCACTTAATACGGCATACTATATATGCTTGCTGGACCTAGCTTCGTAATTAGGTACAGCTTATCGTATGTAAGACGACCGTCTAATGGCGTATTTTGCTAAACTATCACCGAAAGAGTTTATTCTTTYCACTTAATACGGCATACTATATATGCTTGCTGGACCTATCATCGTGATTAGGTACAGCTCATCGTATGTAAGACGACCGTCAAATAACGTATTTTGTTAAACTACCACCAAAAGAGTTTTTTCTTTCCACTTAATACTGCATACTATATATGCTTGCTGGACCTAGCTTCGTGATTAGGTACAGCTTATCGTATGTAAGACGACCGTCTAATGGCGTATTTTGCTAAACTATCACCGAAAGAGTTTATTCTTTTCACTTAATACGGCATACTATATATGCTTGCTGGACCTAGCTTCGTGATTAGGTACAGCTTATCGTATATAATACGACCGTCTAATGGCGTATTTTGCTAAACTATCACCGAAAGAGTTTATTCTTTTCACTTAATACGGCATACTATATATGCTTGCTGGACCTAGCTTCGTGATTAGGTACAGCTTATCGTATATAATACGACCGTCTAATGGCGTATTTTGCTAAACTATCACCGAAAGAGTTTATTCTTTTCACTTAATACGGCATACTATATATGCTTGCTGGACCTAGCTTCGTGATTAGGTACAGCTTATCGTATATAATACGACCGTCTAATGGCGTATTTTGCTAAACTATCACCGAAAGAGTTTATTCTTTTCACTTAATACGGCATACTATATAAGCTTGCTGGACCCACCTTTGTCATTAGGTACAGCTTATCGTATATAAGACGACCGTCTAAATACGTATTTGGTTAAACTAACATCAAAAGAGTTTATTCTCTCCACTTAATACTGCATACTATATATGCTTGCTGGACCTAGCTTCGTGATTAGGTAAAGCTTGTCGTATGTAAGACGACCGTGGAATAACGTATTTGGTTAAACTACCACCAAAAGAGTTTATTCTTTCCACTTAATACGGCATACTATATTTGCTTGCTGGTCATAGCTTCGTGATTAGGTACAGCTTATCGTATATAAGACGACCGTTAAATACGTATTTGGTTAAACTACCACCAAAAGAGTTTATTCTTTCCACTTAATACGGCATACTATATATGCTTGCTGGACCTGCCTTCGTGATTAGGTACAGCTTATCGTATATAATACAACCGTCTAATGGCGTATTTTGCTAAACTATCACCGAAAGAGTATTCTTTTCACTTAATACAGCATACTATATAAGCTTGCTGGACCCACTTTTGTCATTAGGTACAGCTTATCGTATATAAGACGACCGTCTAAATACGTATTTGGTTAAACTAACATCAAAAGAGTTTATTCTCTCCACTTAATACTGCATACTATATATGCTTGCTGGACCTAGCTTCGTGATTAGGTAAAGCTTGTCGTATGTAAGACGACCGTGGCATAACGTATTTGGTTAAACTACCACCAAAAGAGTTTATTCTTTCCACTTAATACGGCATACTATATTTGCTTGCTGGACATAGCTTCGTGATTAGGTACAGCTTATCGTATATAAGACGACCGTCTAAATACGTATTTGGTTAAACTACCACCAAAAGAGTTTATTCTTTCCATTAATACGGCATACTATATATGCTTGCTGGACCTGGCTTCGTGATTAGGTACAGCTTATCGTATATAATACAACCGTCTAATGGCGTATTTTGCTAAACTATCACCGAAAGAGTATTCTTTTCACTTAATACAGCATACTATATAAGCTTGCTGAACCCACTTTTGTCATTAGGTACAGCTTATCGTATATAAGACGACCGTCTAAATACTTATTTGGTTAAACTAACATCAAAAGAGTTTATTTGCTCCACTTAATACGGCATGCTATATATGCTTGCTGGACCCAGCTTCGTCATTAGGTACAGCTTATCGTATATAAGACGTCGGTCTAATAACGTATTTGGTTAAACTAACACCGAAAGAGTTTATTCTATCCACTTAATACGACACACTGTATACACCTGCTAGACTCACTTACGTTGTTAGGTACAGCTTATCGTATATAAGACGACCGTCTAATAACGTATTTGCTTAAACTATCACCAAAAGAGTTTAATCTTTCCACTTAACACGGCATACTATATACGCTTGCCGGGCCCAGCTTCGTCATTAGGTACAGCTTATCGTATATAAGACGTCGGTCTAATAACGTATTTGGTTAAACTAATACCGAAAGAGTTTATTCTATCCACTTAATAGGGCACACTGTATACACCTGCTGGACTCACTTACGTTGTTAGGTACAGTTTATCGTATATAAGACGACCGTCTAATGGCGTATTTTGCTAAACTATCACCGAAAGAGTTTATTCTTTTCACTTAATACGGCATACTATATATGCTTGCTGGAGCTAGCTTCGTGATTAGGTACAGCTTATCGTATATAATACGACCGTCTAATGGCGGATTTTGCTAAACTATCACCGAAAGAGCTTATTCTTTTCACTTAATACGGCATACTATATATGCTTGCTGGACCTGGCTTCGTGATTAGGTACAGCTTATCGTATATAATACAACCGTCTAATGGCGTATTTTGCTAAACTATCACCGAAAGAGTTTATACTTTTCACTTAATACAGCTACTATATAAGCTTGCTGGACCCACTTTTGTCATTAGGTACAGCTTATCGTATATAAGACGAACGTCTAACTACTTATTTGGTTAAACTAACATCAAAAGAGTTTATTCGCTCCACTTAATACGGCATGCTATATATGCTTGCTGGACCCAGCTTCGTCATTAGGTACAGCTTATCGTATATAAGACGTCGGTCTAATAACGTATTTGGTTACTAACACAGAAAAAGTTTATTCTATCCACTTAATACGGCACACTGTATATACCTGCTGGACTCACTTACGTTGTTAGGTACAGCTTATCGTATATAAGACGACCGTCTAATAACGTATTTGCTTAAACTATCACCAAAAGAGTTTAATCTCTCCACTTAATACGGCATACTATATGCGCTTGCCGGGCCCAGCTTCGTCATTAGGTACAGCTTATCGTATATAAGACGTCGGTCCAATAACGTATTTGGTTAAACTAACACCAAAAGATTTTATTCTTTCCACCTAATACGGCATACTATGTATGCTTGCTGGACCTGGCTTCGTGATTATCGTATATAATACGACCTTCTAATGGCTTATTTTGCTAACCTATCCCCGAAAGGGTTTATTCTTTTCACTTAATACGCCATACTATATATGCTTGCAGGAGCTAGCTTCGTGATTAGGTACAGCTTATCGTATATAAGACGACCGTCTAAATCCGTATTTGGTTAAACTACCACCAAAAGAGTTTATTCTTTCCATTAATACGGCATACTATATATGCTTGCTGGACCTGGCTTCGTGATTAGGTACAGCTTATCGTATATAATACAACCGTCTAATGGCGTATTTTGCTAAACTATCACCGAAAGAGTATTCTTTTCACTTAATACAGCATACTATATAAGCTTGCTGAACCCACTTTTGTCATTAGGTACAGCTTATCGTATATAAGACGACCGTCTAAATACTTATTTGGTTAAACTAACATCAAAAGAGTTTATTTGCTCCACTTAATACGGCATGCTATATATGCTTKCTGGACCSAGCKTCGTCATTAGGTACAGCTTATCGTATATAAGACGTCGGTCTAATAACGTATTTGGTTAAACTAACACCGAAAGAGTTTATTCTATCCACTTAATACGACACACTGTATACACCTGCTAGACTCACTTACGTTGTTAGGTACAGCTTATCGTATATAAGACGACCGTCTAATAACGTATTTGCTTAAACTATCACCAAAAGAGTTTAATCTTTCCACTTAACACGGCATACTATATACGCTTGCCGGGCCCAGCTTCGTCATTAGGTACAGCTTATCGTATATAAGACGTCGGTCTAATAACGTATTTGGTTAAACTAATACCGAAAGAGTTTATTCTATCCACTTAATAGGGCACACTGTATACACCTGCTGGACCCACTTACGTTGTTAGGTACAGTTTATCGTATATAAGACGACCGTCTAATGGCGTATTTTGCTAAACTATCACCGAAAGAGTTTATTCTTTTCACTTAATACGGCATACTATATATGCTTGCTGGAGCTAGCTTCGTGATTAGGTACAGCTTATCGTATATAATACGACCGTCTAATGGCGGATTTTGCTAAACTATCACCGAAAGAGCTTATTCTTTTCACTTAATACGGCATACTATATATGCTTGCTGGACCTGGCTTCGTGATTAGGTACAGCTTATCGTATATAATACAACCGTCTAATGGCGTATTTTGCTAAACTATCACCGAAAGAGTTTATACTTTTCACTTAATACAGCTACTATATAAGCTTGCTGGACCCACTTTTGTCATTAGGTTCAGCTTATCGTATATAAGACGAACGTCTAACTACTTATTTGGTTAAACTAACATCAAAAGAGATTATTTGCTCCACTTAATACGGCATGCTATATATGCTTGCTGGACCCAGCTTCGTCATTAGGTACAGCTTATCGTATATAAGACGTCGGTCTAATAACGTATTTGGTTAAACTAACACCGAAAGAGTTTATTCTATCCACTTAATACGACACACTGTATACACCTGCTGGACTCACTTACGTTGTTAGGTAAAGCTTATCGTATATAAGACGACCGTCTAATAACGTATTTGCTTAAACTATCACCAAAAGAGTTTAATCTTTCCACTTAATACGGCATACTATATACGCTTGCCGGGCCCAGCTTCGTCATTAGGTACAGCTTATCGTATATAAGACGTCGGTCCAATAACGTATTTGGTTAAACTAACACCAAAAGAGTTTATTCTTTCCACCTAATACGGCATAMTATGTAYGCTTGCTGGACCTAGCTTCGTGATTAGGTACAGCTTTTCGTATATAAGACGACCGTCGAATAACGTATTTGGTTAAACTACCACCAAAAGAGTTTATTCTTTCCACTTAATAGGCCATTAGGTACAGCTTATCGTATATAAGACCTCGGTCCAATAACGTATTTCGTTAAACTAACAGCATTAGAGTTTAATCTTTCCACTTAATACGGCACACTGTATACACCTGCTGGACTCACTTTCGTTGTTAGGTACAGCTTATTGTATATAAGACGTCGGTCTAATAACGTATTTGGTTAAACTAATACCGAAAGTTTATTCTATCCACTTAATAGGGCACACTGTATACACCTGCTGGACTCACTTACGTTGTTAGGTACAGCTCATCGTATATAAGACGACCGTCTAATGGCGTATTTTGCTAAACTATCACCGAAAGAGTTTATTCTTTTCACTTAATACGGCATACTATATATGCTTGCTGGAGCTAGCTTCGTGATTAGGTACAGCTTATCGTATATAATACGACCGTCTAATGGCGTATTTTACTAAACTATCACCGAAAGAGTTTATTCTTTTCACTTAATACGGCATACTATATAAGCTTGCTGGACCTAGCTTCGTGATTAGGTACAGCTTATCGTATATAATACGACCGTCTAATGGTGTATTTTGCTAAACTATCACCGAAAGAGTTTATTCTTTTCACTTAATACGGCATACTATATAAGCTTGCTGGACCCACTTTTGTCATTAGGTAMAGCTTATCGTATATAAGACGACCGTCTAAATACGTATTTGGTTAAACTAACATCAAAAGAGTTTMTTCTCTCCACTTAAT